>CM064482.1:54326425-54498925 GCA_032716605.1 Paralithodes platypus | reverse complement strand
TTGATAGGGATTTTATTTCTGTGGGATTGACAAGGCACACTGTTGATAGGGATTAATTGTGTAAACAAATATATATCACATGGATGAGATATATTCGGTTCATTAACTGCTTCAGTATGTTAAGCTGACGTATATCTATAATATGACACCATTTCATATTTTTTCTGGGGGTCCAGAAATTCCCCCCATAGTTTAGCTACTAACTGACGACATTTACTCACCTGCTTAATGTCATCTTGGAGTGAGGGGGTTCAGACAGGCCATTTTAACACTTTGCTATTGATCCTGCACTAGCGAGTTTCAGATTTTAAAGAAGTTGGAGCTGTAGACATCGATAATTTGCAGAATTGTCAGCTCAAATACGGTTGTAGTGCATAATATAAAGACTTAGAATTAATTTCAGAAAACTATTTATCCATCACACACACTGTTTTATCCATCACTCACACACTGTTTTATCCATCACACACACACTGTTTTATCCATCACACACACACTGTTTTATCCATCACTCACACACTGTTTTATCCATCACACACACACTGTTTTATCCATCACACACACACACTGTTTTATCCATCACACACACACTGTTTTATCCATCACACACACACTGTTTTATCCATCACACACACACTGTTTTATCCATCACACACACACTGTTTTATCCATCACTCACACACTGTTTTATCCATCACACACACACTGTTTTATCCATCACACACACACTGCTTTATCCATCACACACACTGTTTTATCCATCACACACACACTGTGTTATCCATCACACACACACTGTTTTATTCATCACACACACACTGTTTTATCCATCACACACACACTGTTTTATCCATCACACACACACTGTTTTATCCATCACACACACACTGTTTTATTCATCACACACACACTGTTTTATCCATCACACACACACTGTTTTATTCATCACACACACACTGTTTTATCCATCACACACACACTGTGTTATCCATCACACACACACTGTTTTATCCATCACTCACACACTGTTTTATCCATCACACACACACTGTTTTATCCATCACACACACACTGCTTTATCCATCACACACACACTGTTTTATCCATCACACACACACTGTGTTATCCATCACACACACACTGTTTTATTCATCACACACACACTGTTTTATCCATCACACACACACACTGTTTTATCCATCACACACACACTGTTTTATCCATCACACACACACTGTTTTATTCATCACACACACACTGGTTTTTTTACTCCGACATCTTATAACACAAAACTCGCCACCTGTACCAAACCGTCTATACCCTGTTTATTTTAAGCTGACGATAAATTAAATCCCTTAGCAGTTCATTTATCGACACTTATTGGACAAATATGACACTACTACGCATCTGCATCATGTTAAGACCAAGTTTATATAATCACCACCCTATTTCACTACAAAATATTCGCAATAACTGAGAGATCTTGATGGGAGTTTTACAATTTACCGTCAGTTGAAAAGAAACAGAATAGTTAACTATAGACTATAATATCTATAATATGTATCATCTGATTGAAAGACTTAATAATACTTTAATGGGAGATAGGTCGCTTTGCTTGACCCTTTTCTCCCTCATGTTTAGCCCCAAATATTTTGAGATTATAAGACGTTCGCCCTATTAGTTTAGCTATTCTAAGATCTTTCACCCCATTTCCCCCAGGGATCTGTATTAAATCCCCCAGGGATCTGTATTAGGTCCTCTGTTGTTTGTTATATACATAAATTACTTTGATTTAGGTATAACTAGTAGGATAAGTAAATTTGCAGACGATACCAAAATGGGGAGAACAATTGATTCAGATAGAGATATAGAGTGCCTCCAAAGGGATCTAGATACCTTATACGAATGGTCAGTAAATTGGCAGATGAAGTTTAACATTGACAAATGCAAGGTATTAAAGATAGGGAAGATGCATACAAATGTTAAATATAAACTAGCTAATGTGGAATTAGAAAACTCGAATTGTGAGAAAGATCTAGGTGTGTTTGTTAGCAATGATTTGAAGCCTAGACAACAGTGTATAAGCGTTCGAAACAAGGCAAACAGGATTCTCGGGTTCATCTCAAGGAGTGTGAGTAACAGAACTGCTGATGTTATCTTAAAACTTGACTTGTCATTAGTGAGACCCCATATGGATTATGCTGTTCAATTTTGGTGTCCTTATTACAGAATGGACATGGATTCATTGGAGAGAGTACAACGTAGAATGACAAAAATGATCCATAATATTAGAAATCTTCCGTATAAAGAAAGGTTGAAGAAATTAGGCTTACATTCGTTAGAGAGACGCAGAGTTAGAGGGGATATGATAGAGGTGTTCAAGTGGGTTAGTGGGATTAACAAAGGGGACATGACAAATGTACTAAAGCTCAGTGATAGCGAAAGAACTCGTACCAATGGTTTCAAATTAGATAAATTTCGTTTCAGAAAAGATATAGGAAAATATTGGTTTGGTAACAGAGTTGTAGATGGGTGGAATGGACTACCAAGTGCTATAGTGGGATTAAAAACGATAGGGAGCTTTAAGATAAAATTGGATAAGCATATGGACGAGAAGGGTTGGGTGTGAAGGGGGATCAGCAGGGTTGGGCCAATCAGCGCTCTGCAGACCCCCGTAATCCTGCGTTAATCTCTAACCGTTTTGGTAAGATGATCCTCAGGGTATTAGAGTGTTGAGCCTATAATTGGGCTTTGTAATTGGGGTTGTGTGGGACAGGGATCTGCCTTGCTTAGGCCAATCGGCTTTCTGCAGACTCCCATTTTCTTATGTTCTTATGTTCTTATGTTCTTATTTCGTTGTCAAGTTTAGGACCTTTCGTGTGTTTCAGGTGTCGATTTGTCCTGGCGAGTGATAGCGAGCTTGTAATTTTAGGAGGAACCGACTTTTGGCCGGGACATTTTTCTACCGAAAAATTTATAAATTTAATTTGAAGAGGGGGGGGGGGGGGTCTAGGGGATGATTTTGTAAGTTTGATGGAGGTCTAGGGAAGAAACTAAATATATATATACAGTATATATACCGGTATATATACAGTATATAATTATACAGTGTATATTTAAATACAAAAAACCGGCCAAAATATAAACCGTATCCCCTTAACACTCTACATACACATGATTGCCATTACCAAGTTTACTATTATAACAAGAACACGAAGGGAAAAAAATCACATACACTAATAAATAATGAACAGTAATCAAGCAATATTTACTGTACTGTATATTCATAAACTTAGACTAACTTCCAGTAAATATGGTGTTTTGGGTTCATATTATTGATCAATATCATCGTTATTTGGGGCATAGTACAAAAGCCATACATATTTGTTTACTCCTTGATGGTCGACGTTTTGTCATTATTATTATTATTATTATTATTATTATTACTGTAGTTGCTGTCCTGTTGATTCCCGAATATTATAGTTACCGCCACCCTTGCTGTGAGTCTACTCACTGGGAGAACCGTATATTTCAGATTATGTGAATGTGCATATCTCAGCATTTTATGGCGTGCCGTTTGGTGCTGGCATTCCAATTTGGTGAGACATACATCTTGGGTTATCTAGCTACATGATTTGCTGAGGCATATATGTTTTTTAGGCTAATTATATATATATATATTAAATGCCCTCATAATAGGTAGGGTTCGGGGTTAGTTATAAAATGAGGTGCAAGAGATGAACAGTTATAGTCATATACAGTACATTATACATGGTTCTTTAACTCTTTCAACTCTGGGGGAGGCACTCATCACAGGCAGTATTGACTTTTGTATCCCTCATCCACATACACAAAAAGTCGTCTGAGTGTAGTGCGATGTTCAGGCTATGAGGAAGTTAGAGGTATAGACACCGATAGTTAGCATACCTAACAACTAAAATATCTTTGTAGTACATTTATAAAAACAACCAAATTAATCATACTTTCTATTCATCAGAAGTCTACATTATTGTTGCATTTCTGCTCTATGTGGATAATTACGGCTTCAACTTCATTATCGCCTGAAACTCGCAATCGGTCAATTTTGTTCTAACTCGTGATACTTAGGGTTCTGAGTTAGCTATAAAATCACATGAGGGATAACTGACATGTGATAGCTAGGTAGGGTCCACTCCTAGGTTACCTATAAGGTCAGGTAAGGCATACTATAGCTGACTCGTAATACATAGGGTTTAGAGTAAGCTATAATCTATATTTTTATTAAATAAGATCGGATAATGTATAATATGTCTGACTCATAATATTTTTGGTTCTGAGTTAGCAATAATATCGTCTGAACTATAATATAGCTCGCCTCGGGATAGGTAGGATTCAGAATTAACCATAAGATAACAGAAAAAGCTCTATTTCGCAATAAGTATGGGGACTGAGTTTGGTATAAAATGAAGTAAAGTATAATAGTTCCAAGTTGTGATCAATACTGTAGCTGTGATATCAGGAGGGACTTTGAATGACCTCGATAAACTCAAGGTCAGCTGTCAACCTAATAATTATGTCATGTTATTATCATTCCCCTTCTCTCACGTTGATCAGTTTAGCGCGGAAGTATGTCGTCTGCAGTCCTTATCCCTTTCAGAATACGAAGACGCCATATATAATATTTTCTGGCTAACATTATACGATGTTCTCGGTTCTAGAAGGCCCTCTCTGAATCGAAGGGGTATACTATCTCAATTGATCCTCTAACTCCCACAATGCCTTCTTAACATAGATAATAAACATGACGAATTATATATAAACAGAAGGAAAAACAACGCCCTTGCATGCAAATAGGGTTAAAATCAACTCAAGAATGTTGCGTTGTGCAATGCTGGTTTATTTGCCACATGCTTCAAATCTGCCTTGCTTGTGTGTGTGAATAAAGAGCAGCAGAGTGGCACGCTCCACGTAGAGCACATGTGAGGACCAAAATCCACCCACTTGTCAACAGAACAACATAAACACAAACCCTTCCTCTCACTACATACAGTCTTCAGGGGGTTTCATATGACTGTTTATCCTCGATTTTCCAGCAATATATCTTGGTATGTGTTTGCACTGTTAACGGCAACTAAACCAAAGGTAGATGAATGTGTAGGTAATTTTAATTTAGAAAGTGCCATTCCAAAGTTGCCGAATATAAAGTTACACAAAACAAGTGTCCAGCTTGCTCTTTTTAATCCGACACGACGCCGCGCCGTGTATCGACCTTTTTGCCGGTGCCGACTAGTCGCGTCACAGCAAGACCACGGCTTGGACCACGTACGGTGACTGTTCACTTGTTCAGCATTCATTTTACTGCGTAACATTGTGAAAGACGGATAATTTCTGTGGTTCATTCACCCGGAAAATGGATGATGTCGATGGCGATATTGATGTGGAACTGCTAATTAGCCTGGTGCAAGACAGGCCGGTTATCTGGGATAAAAGCCTAGAACTATACAAGTCAAGGGCGGAAACCTCAGCGGCATGGAGGGATGTGTGCAGTTACCTGAACCCAGAGTTTGAGTTATTGAGGGAGGGAGCAAAAAATAAGTATGGTGAGTACAGTGAGTTATTATTATTATTATTGTTTTTATTTTAGTTTAACAATGATTTTATTATAATTGTGTAAAGAGACAAAACAAGGCCACCTACAGTGTTTATGATTATATTTTCAAAATAAGCTAATGAAAAACATTTAGAGCTAGCAGATTGCTAGTAATAGCTTTAATTATATGGGGATTACAGTATTCTCTGGATGGTTTTGTTCAAAATGTTTTTGTATTCATTCACAAAATATTATTTATATTCTTTGGCTATGCCTGTGTCTTTTCTACACTTGTCACATCATATATATACTTTCCACTGTCATTGAAGTGGTCTGAAAAAAAGGTAGTAAAAGCTTTATTGATATCATTTCCCGATTTGTTTCCGCGTTCACCCTCCATGTCCCTCTCTATAACAATAATCAAGCAGAACGCAACACCCTGTATGCTACTATTTTCACGGAGAACTTTATTGAGACGTTGAGTTGCCTATGGAATATTCTCAATTTGTTTGACAGTGATCTCAAAAGCACATTCTGTAATTCGTGGAGACAACCTCCATAGGTTAAACAATTTGAAATTGGGTCCTGGTACCACGTCTGCAGGGAAGTCGTCTGCCAAACGTACGATATATATATTCCCCCACACCCCACCCCAACCCCACCACAAATACAAGTGCTCCACAACACCTCCCCCCATCCCTTCTCCCATTCCTTCTTTAATAGACAAAATTATACTTCATGCACCTAGAATAGGTAAATGAAATAATACAACTCTGTACGATAACTGATAACTGATGTGGTTCCCAAACACTATTGTTAACCCCTTCTGTACCGACGACATTTTCTTTTTTTTTTACTATTCTGGCAACTATTAGACGATTTTCTTAAGTTTAAAAAGGGTAACCAGCAATTAAGAAGCTTCGAACTATCGCACTTAGGCTAACCCTTTGTACTACTACAGATCCTATTTAAACTTCACAAAATCGTCTAAATATAGCTATAATAAAAATAAAGACATCGGTAAAGAAGGGGTTAATGTTATTGTCAGATCAAATACATACCGGTACCAGGTATTTCTCTCTCTCTCTCTCTCTCTATATATATATATATATATATATATATATATATATATATATATATCGGTAGGCTATAATATTATGTCTGAATTAAACGAGTTACTGTACAGTAACTCGTTTAATTCACAGACATAATATTATTAATATTACCTCCTGCCTCTACTTTCTAGATATGTGATTTTTTCCCTGTTCGGGCTCTGTCTCGAGTCGGCCACCCCCAGTAATGGGGTATGTGCCTGAGTCTAATACATACTTACATTATTTGTCTTGCGTAGGGCCCCATGAGATTCTTATGAATACCAAATCCTTCATCTCCAATAAACACATAAGGCATGCTATCATCTACAGACTCTAACAAGGTCTTCGGTTTGAAAGAGGCATATCATTGTTGAATATAGCTCTCCAAAGCTTCATTTCCTTAACCCCTGCTGTACCGGCGACGTCTTTTAATTATTTTCTGGCAACTATTAGACGATTATATGCAGCTTAGGAAGGACATCTAGGCTACACATTAAAAGGTTGCAGACTATCTTAACTAAACCTAGCTACCATTATGTTTCCTGAGCTTCATAAAATTGTCTAAATATAGCTAGAATGAAATACAAAAGACGTCGCCGGTACTAATAAATCGTAGTCATTCCCATAAGGACCAATGTTTACAAACAATAAACATACTATCAGCCACTCGAGTAAAAGTAATTGTAGTTCCAAAACAAAAATCCCGCTGGCGTATGGTTTTATGATTCGGATGTGTTTGCCATCAACTGCTCCTATACAATGGAGGAACCAAATTTTCTTTGGAATCTGGCAGCAATGGTCTCCAGCTTTTCTTCTGATAATGGTGGCATACATTCCTGACTCTAGTTAACCCATATGTTGCCACAAACCTCCTGCATGATCTCAGAGATGGTCGACACTCCCATTAGATAAACATTGTGTAGATCCGTGGAAGTGTTGCCACGTGCAAGGTATCTGAGATGTTTTATTATAAAAAAACAAAATTAACACAAACTACACACACAGACACAAAGCAATCGTAGATGGTTGACTTCGCCCCCGCTGTAGCCTACTAACAACACACTATCAATTAGCAAAGGTAACAACTATTATTTCATCTTTTACTTTCTGTCTTTCCAGGCAAGGTGATCACTACGAAGTGGACTAACGTCCGAGACCGTTACACCAAATACTTGAAGAAGCTTGAAGAGGATAAAATGTCTGGAGCCAAAGTAAAACCCACCAAAAAATATGTATATAGTGATCACATGGCCTTCCTGCAAAAGAATACCATGAGGAAGGGGACATTTGAGGACAAGGAACATAAGATCAACAACCCTGACGGACACAGACTCACTAACAAGGAAGATAATGAAATATTCTTTGGCCATACATCACCAACTCTGGGGAAAAGGAAAAGACAAAAATCAAGTATGACAGATATTGAAAAGTATATTTTGCAGAAGCTCCAGCAGCCAGAAGATCGACACGTCAGTTTCTTCAAAGGTATTCTACCCACTCTTCAGAAGTTTAACGATGATGAAACGCTACAATTCCAGGGTGAAGTTATAAAACTTATTCAAAGTATTAATCGATCTCGGCCTGTCCGTGGGGAGTCAAACGTTCCACCATCTCCACATTACCACGCTTCTCAATTTTGTAAAGTGGAACATCGGAACTGGGGACACACAAGCAGTTACGAACAGTCACACTGGAATCCACCCTCTCAGCATGACACCTCTAGGTCTCCAACTCCACCCATCGTTTCACCTGCCATGTCGCCATCTTCACAACTCTCCAACTCGTCGAGTTCTACTGACCACTCAGAATTGTTGGACTAGAATCTTGCTCAAAATATTGACATTTATACTATTTGGATAAGGTATCATCATTATATTGTTCAGCATTATTATCTGAAATAACATTCTGGTAATGTTTTGTTCATTGGCCCGTTTTTACATAGCATAATAAACATTGTAAGCACCCACTTATTCAAAGTAAATTACAAATTTGAAAACTTGTGTTAATATTTTTGTATGCTTAAACTATGATCATGCATATATGTTTTCAAATAAAGTACAAAATAAAAAGTAAAATATTTCTTTTCTTACCTCATTGTCACAGGAAGTCTTTCAATTGGTGAGTTGGCATTTTGTTATCTTGTTATCTTTTATCTCTGCTTGAGAAGAGGGCTCAATCATTCAGGAGTTCATCAAAACTTGATTTTGACATCTTAAAGTAATTAAGAGACTAAACTCTTAATACTAGGTGACGTAAGAGCCAACCATTGGTCTCGCAATATTTAGATGAGCCCACTTTCTGCCGCGTGAATGGATTTCTAAACATATTTATTTAGTTATTTTATTTAGTTATTTTTATTTAGTTTATTATATTTAGTTATTTTCTTTAGATATATTGTTTTTAGTTATTTAGTTATTTTTGATTTACCTATTTTTCATGTTATTTATAATTATACACATAGTACAAATAGCGGCACTGTTCGTGATGATCCATGACGACTGAGTGACAGAAGCCAACTGACAGGCAGGGACGGCTAGCGGTCGTGCAGTGTCATTAATTAAGGGGAGACAGACCGGGTTTTTTTGGGACCCCCTTCTCCCTAATGTTTAGCCCCACTAGTTTTGAGATGTTAAGACGTTGGTTCCATTAGTTTGGGGATTTTATGACCTTTCACCCCATTTCTTTGTCAATATTAGGACCCTTCGTGCCATTTAGGTGTCTATTTTTTCCTGGTGAGCGATAGCGAGGCTGTAAACTTAGGAAGAATCAGCCTTTGGCCGGGACATTTTTCTACCGAAAAATGTACAAATCAATCTTGAAGGGGAGTCTAGGGGGTGTTTTTCTAAGCTTGATGGAGGTCTAGGGAGGAAACTAAAAAAATATATGGCATTAATTTGACACAAAGACTGTAGAGACATCCATCCACGGTATAGTAACTATACCGTGCATCCATCCATCCATATACTCAGGCCCAATCCCCATTTTTCCTTTTTCCGTTTTTTTTGTTTTGTGGTGGTGGGGGTGATTCAAGACAGAGGCAGAATAGGGACAACACAACAGAAAACAATGAACACACGCAAACAAAATACAAATTCACACAAATTTAGAGACAGGCCTAGTTCTTAAATATATTTCCATAAAGTCTCGAGATATTAGTTTGCTAAGGGGTTCAATTTACCATCAGCTGGAAAAAATGACTATAGTGTTGCACATGTTTACTATATGAATGGTATAGTCCATTCATTATAGGTTGGGCAGAAATCGCAACCTATAACCTCTGTAATTCAAAAAGGGCTAGAGCAAATGAGCTGTCCATTTATACACATATTCCCGAGCCAAGTCTTCCTATTTTGAAGAAATATTAACTCTATTACTCTAGTCCTTTTTCAGTTATGAGAGGTTAGGGGTTACGATTTTTGCCCAACCTAGAATGCACTTTATCAGCATGACTCTGATTACCGACAATATTCCCAACCACAGCTTCTCTTACAGTACAACAATATTCAACATACATTATTTAAAGTACAACAATATTCAACATGCACTTCCCATATTGCACACACCAAAGGGAACCATTACATAATTAAGGCTTTAATCCCTACAATCAGATAACGATTATGTTATCTAGCTCGACCCAGACATCTCTCTCTCTCTCTCTCTCTCTCTCTCTCTCTCTCTCTCTCTCTCTCTCTCTCTCTAACTCATCAGATACATCACACTTGTCCTGATCTTATAGCTAACTCAAAAATATTTATCACGAGAGAAAGAGAGAGAGAGAGAGAGAGAGAGATATCAGGAAATCAAAGCATAAACCATAGTTTCTCAACTAACCCTATTAGTACAATTGAGAAGGGAGTAATAATTATTTGCATAGATTAATCCCCGACATTCACCAAGTCAAGTATAATTTAATTTATGTTTTCACCAACCCACTAATTAATTTACAAATAAACTTAACTAATGCAAGTAATGAAAGTAATGAATACATGTGGTACTCCAAGGATTAGAACCTAGGATACTCACACCGAAATTCCGCACACTAAGCATTACGCTATCAAGACAATAAATGCATAAATAAATAAATAAATATATAAAATCGAGTTGGGAATATTGATAGTGATAATTTACCTTTGAATATTTGATATAGCTGTGCATCCGAATATTATATGGGGCTTTCAGTACCTATATACTTTAAAAGGGTAAACTATTATGAACACTTTGATTACACTTGTTCATATCTAAGGTTGTTAAGAGTGTACAGTAGAGTGAGGACATGCCCGGACACCTCCCTCAGTGTCTCGGAAGGGGTGTGGGTAGGGTGTTATTCGTGCCCCACCCCTAGATGATACCCGGCCACCCGGGGGAAGGCATCTGTGTAGGCCTTGATTCGTAACCCCTTATATTATATCCTTCCTAAACTTCAGAAAATCGCCTAAATGTAGCTGAAATCAATGATAAAAGACGCCAATTTATTAGACGTGTTTCTTGAACTAGTTATATGGGGAGTGCTTGGTAATAGATAGTTTGTTACCGAGGATACATAATAGTGGTATTTCTGCTCTCTCTCTCTCTCTCTCTCTCTCTCTCTCTCTATGTACAAATGCTCTCTCTCTATATATATATATTTTTGTTCTCACACACACACATACACACACGTGAGATAATACTGACATAGCCCACACCATCACTCCTTCATAGACACACACACACACACGGAGGGAGAGAGAGAGAGAGAGAGTGAGAGTGAGATAATATTGATCTACCCCCTACCACCAATCCTACACACACAGGATAGGGACAAGAGAAAATGCTGAAGAAGTGATGGCCAATTTTCCTGACGGGAAGTCGGACACGGCGTGGGATGACTAATGCACCAAAACTCCAAGAGAGTTTTGAATCTCTCTCTCTCTCTCTCTCTTTATTGTTTGTTACCACCAGACGATTACATTACAGTAAACATGAACTTTGTACAGAACCGGTGCCGTCCTTTCAACTTTATTCTGGCTACTATGTCACGATTGTATTCAGTATATAAAAGGGGCCTCCAGCAATTAACAGGCTGCGAACTATCTCACTTAACCCTTTTTAACCCCTTCTGTATCGGCTACGTCCTTTTAACTTTATTTAGGTTATACTATTTGACGATGTTACTCAGTATACAAGGGCCTCCAGCAATTAACAGGCTTCGAACTATCTCACTTAATCCTTTCTAATACCACGGATCCTTCATAAACTGCACAAAATCGTCCAAATATAGCTAGAATGAAGTTAAGAAGGCGTCGTCGGTAAAAAAAAAAAAAAAAAAGGGTTAAATTTTCAGAATAATGCCTCAATTTGCGATACTTTTATATTTGTTTAGGTGTTTTGGTTTGGGTTTTGGCTGGACTGAAAACGCATCCCCATTTACCGCATTAATATTAGGGTACACTATTATGATTTGTCTATTTAAGATCAGTTTTTTAGTAACGTAACCCAATCGTAAATCGAGGGAGACCACTTCATTGCCAACGTTTCGCAGATAATAGCCTGATGAAGCTATCTGCGAAACGTCAATAAAGTGCTCCTCCTCATATGGTGTTTCTGTTCGATCATTACTGTCGAAGCTAACCCTATTTTGGGCCGAGGGAGGTCTTTTTAGACTTGCCCTGTTTCGTTCCACTTAATTGAGATTTTAAAACTTTTCACCCCATTAGTTTGACGATAATAAATAAGTGTGGATTTGTTTTCTGGCCGAACGATAGAGAGCATACTAATTAGATTCTGGCAAATATTAGGCGATTTTGTTCAGTTTTATCAATATTAACAGGCTTCCAAATATCTCACTTAACCATTTTTAATACCACAGATCCTTCTTAAAAAACTGCACAAAATCGTCTATATACAGCTATAATAAATTAACAAATACGTCGCCGGTACAGAAAGTATTAAGCAGTCCCCCCACCATAGGAGATTGGACGCGCCCCTCTTATGAATTCCTGTTGATCTGCCAGCCTATTTTGTTCCTTATATCGGAACTTCGACCTTGTGTTGCTTGTCCGATTTGATTAATCATGGCCCGATTGAATATACAATAAACACCAAGTCATTTATTTATTATTATTATTTTACTATTATTATTATTATTATTATTATTATTTCTTATTATTATTATGATATGTTTTAGTTTGCTCCCTAGACTTTCATTAAGCTTATAAAATCAATCCCAAGACCCCCCCCCCCCCCCCCCTTCCAAATCAAGGTATACATTTGTACGTAGAAAACTATCCCGTCCAAAGGCCGATTCCTCCTAATTTACAGGCTGGTTATCGCTCGCTAGGAACAAAGCGACTCCCAAATGGCACGAAAGGTTTTAAAATTAATCAAGAAATAGGATGAAAGGTCTCAAAATCACCAAACTAATGGGACGAACGTCTTAAAATCTCAAGGCATAAGGAAGAAGGGGGTCCAGAAAAAATACCCCTTTAACTTGAGAGAAAACGATATATCCAAATTGTCCAGTTGTTGGATGACCTTTGACCCCGTATTATAATATTATGTCAATGTGCGGGGACGCGTTTTTTACACTAGTTTTACTCTCATTAATCCCTTCAGCACATTGACGCCTTCTTACCTTTGATTCTGGCTAAAATTAAATTATTATATACAGTTTAACCCTTCTGTACCGGCGGCGTCTTTTTCATTTTATTCTTGCTATATGTAGATATTTATGTGCAGTTTAAGAAGGATATGTGCTAGTAAAAAGGGAGATAGATCGAATCCTGTTAATTGCTGGAGGCCCCTTTTTTAAATTGAATCAACTCGTCTAATAGTAGCCAGAATAAAAGTAAAAAGACGTCGCCGGTACAGAAGGGGTTAAGAAGGATCAATGTTACTAAGAGGGTTTATTGAAATCATATCCACCCATTTGAGTCGTATAGGTAGATTATTAACGGAAGAAAATCGTCTAATGGTAAGCAGATTATGATGAAAATTACGTAATGGTGTTAACCCATTCAGTACCGGTGACGACTTTTATCATTATATTCTGGCAACTATTAGACGATTTTATTCGTCTCATTAACTCACGTCCACTCACCGACTTTCTTCAATTTCTCTCTTCACCGCAATGTTGCATCTCTCTCGATATTCTACCGCTATTACAATAATCAGTGTTCCTCAGACCTCTCTCAGTGTATAGCCTACCCCCTCCTCTACGTAGAGTAGGCCTATGTAGTACCCGTCTTGCAACACAATCCCACCCCTACTCTGTGCAATTCTCCAACCCAAGAGTGAAACAATATTCCCAATCGTTCTTCTATTCAACATCTGAGTTCTGGAAACTCTCTCTCTGAATCCATCTTCCCTTATCCTTTGACTTCAAACTCCGTGTGTCCAGGCATTTTGGCTCAAACATTCCTTGATTTTGTCCCTGTCACTCTTTCAACTCTGGGGGAGGCACTCGTCACAGGCAGTTCTGCCTTTTATCTCCCTCATTCACATAGAAAACAAAACTTAGGAAGGACGTCTACCAATTAAAAGTCTACAGACTATCTCAATTAATCCTTTTAGCTATACAGGTACTGTACCATTTATCCTTCCTAAACTTCATATAAATGTAGCTGAAATAAAATAAAAAAGACGTCACCGGTACTGAAAGGGTTAATAATCGACATTGGGCAGATTATTAACCCTTAGAAGATACGATGGCGCATTGCGTTTGTTTTCTGGATATTATTAGACAATTTTATTCAGATTAGGTAAAGTATATGGAAGTCCAAGGTTTAATTGAGATACTATTTACCCTTATATCTCCCTAATTCCTAATCGTGCTTACCTAATCGTATTTAGTGGGATAGTAAGAAGTCTTCTTGTATAGACCCCCACCTCCAATATTTAGTTATTTCAAGTTAAAGCCCCCCAATATGTCTACCATAGCTAGTTTTTTTTAAAGCTTGAAATAGTGTCCGACGTAACTACCCACTCGGGCAGGGCATTCCAACGCTTTATTACTCTTATAAAAAAAGTGTTACCTCTTTAAGTTAGCTCTCCAGTGGCTTGGGCGTTCCAATTTGAGACTGCCCTCTAAGCGAGCTTGAACTAAGTTTGAAGAACTTTGTATGATCAATGTTCTCAAAGTCACCGATCCTTCCTAAACTGTATAAAATCGTCTAATGACAGCCAGAATCAACTGTCAAACTGAGTCATAACCTTCAAAGGGAGTCCAAAGGTATATAACTGATAGTTTAATACTCCGTTGACTTATACATGCCCTTTGAAAGCTGCATAAAGTCGTCCAAGGTCAAGTCAGGTGAAGGTATTGAGGGATAAGAGGTATTGAGAGGTATATGAGGGGAAGCATATTGGATGGGAGGGGTCTGGGGCTATCCTCATTCGTGGTTACCCCATCGGGGATCATATGGCATCTGGCAATAGATAGATATAATGTGTTTGGCAACACACACCAGTGTTAGTACACAGCAATACGTTGCCTTACGTATTGCATAGCGAATTGTGGCTGATCGCAGCCCAGGCAGGAGAGCGTCACAAATCTCCAGTCAGAATGGAAAAAGCTCACCGTCTGAGGACGGGATTCCTGGGGATGTATCAATGGGTCATCATAAGATACTGTGTTCTTGCCCTCAAAATCTCGATTGATATTTAAATCACGTTTACAATATATCAAAGTTTATCGTAATCCACGCATTAGGCTATAGCCTATCATTGGTGTCCCTACTAATCCAAAATCAATGAACATTACAAATTTTACCGCTGATATTTCGATATGGGAGCTATTGCATGTTTTTTTCGGTTAATAATAATAATCAATATTTAAGAACAATAAACCAGTAAACAAAATACTGATCTACCTAAAATAGATGTGACATACCAAAAACCACTTCTCATAAAAAGTGCAATAAATTTTATAAGCCCGGCGCACCTGTTTTGTGTAAAAAGTCCGAGACAGCCAGACAGCTACCGTCTTCCCCCATGTGTTGTGAATGGAGGGGGCAGCAGGCGGCGTCCCGGATGACTCACAGTGTAAACAAATCATTGACATAACTTCGAGCCGGTCCTCGTTTTTCATCCTATATGAATTGTCAGCGCCTCCAAGGGCCGTAGACTGGTGGCAGATCCCTCAGTAGGTGCGGTGTGAGGTGTAGCGGGTGTGAGAGAAGCTGTGGGTGACTGGGATAACCAAGGGTGAGGCGTGAGGGCGTGTCCGAGGGATCACTCAAGTTTCAAGTTTTGTTTAGCGGTAGTGGGGCTTGGTGAGTGATTGTTCGGGCGTAAGGTGGATGGTGAGAGTGACGGAGCTGTGGGCGTGAGGGAAAGGCCACACTGATCTGTCCTACATCAACACTTCATCATCAGCATCATGGGTGAGAAACATTATAGGCTAGAAAGGGCATAGGGGCCAGATTCTGTGTTTGGGTAATTTGTTTATTGGGACAATGTAAAGCAGCCGGACCACAGCTAGCCCCGCAATCTTAATGTGGTATGTCAAACTAACATAAAGTTTATAAAATTTTTGCATAGGCCTAGCGGCCCTAGCCTAGGCTAAGCCTATGTTTTAACTTGTGCAAGTTAATGGGTAGCCTAATAGGCCTAGGCTAAATACGAGCGTCGATGAATTTATAATTATTTAACTTAAGTCCGGGGACCGGCAGCGCGACTGTAGCCTACTCCTGCAGCCATTACACATTGTCGACTTTGTTGTACCCTCTCGCTGCCGGCACAGACTGCACAGTGCTACCACTACCACTAGTAATAATTAGGTTAGGCTATTATAAAACGCTGATAGGCCTAAATCTTAAAACAAAAAAAAGGCATGATAGGCCTAGGCCGCCTAGCTGTGGTCCCGGTCCGTCTACGGTCTCCTTAATATTGACCGTTTATTGTTTCAGATTTGATATCAGAATTTGGTAGTTAGGCCTAGGCTATTCAGACTTGGGCCTTTTCAACTTTTGTCTAGCGTGAGTGAGCGTAGAATACGGATAAACGAGAGTCCTATATAGAGCTAGCCTAAATATGTGTACAAATGGCCAAATATACGGTTTTTAATGCATTTAAACCCATCTAGGCTGTTTTCACGTCAAATTATCATCTAGCCTAATTCGAGCTAGCCTATGTCTACTTCAGAGGGGCTAAATTATTTAAGCAATTAAGCACCCAGACTCCCAGAGAGGCTTAAATAAGTGAAAACTAGTGAAAAATATTTGGTTAGCCTAGCCTAACTGAAATTTTTGGATAGGCTATTTAAATTTTGGATAAAAGGGAGTTTACTGTATATATGAGAGTGAGGTGGAAGGCCAGAGAGGGAGAGGTAGACTAAGAATGAGAGGGAAGGATGGAGTTGAGGGGTATATGAATGAAAGTGGTGGGAGGAGGGGTGTCGGCTAATGGATGACAGAGGAGCATAGAGGTGTTTTATTTATAGCCAGCACCTCTGGGATTGAGGTGTCTGGTAATATAATAGATACAATAGATAGATATAACGGTACTGATACTCTTCCTGAATTTTGATAGGCGAGGCCAATAGCAAACCTTAAACCTAGGTTTTAGAACCTGTGTTAAATGAATTGACATGGTAATTTGAGAGACAGTTGCCGAGATAATTTTTGGCACGGTACTTTCCTTGTTGAATAGGCTACTGAGGCTGGCAAATTGAGGTTATAAATCAACATCATTTGCTATTTTTCTACCATAAATTATGTTATCTTCTTTAATATGTCATGTGTTATGCTTATGTGAGATGTACATGTATATCAGGAAAAAATGACAACCAAACCGAATTGTACTGTAACTTAATATAATGTGAAAGAATAATAATTATACTGTACCAGGTAATGATAGTTAAAAGATATATATTGAAACATATGACAAAATGTTCTTACCCCACCAGAGGAGCTGACATCAAGCCTGGAGAAGCTGCGTGTGGCTTCCTCAGACCCCACACCAGACATGTTCCAACAGCTGCTGCGACAACTCAACGACTTCAGTGAGTCATAACAAGTTCCTTCCTTGTTGCCCCCTCTATACTCCGATTAAGGGGAGATGGGTCGTTTTTCTCGATCCCCTTCTCCCTCATGTTTAGCCCCATTATTTTAAGAGGTTTGCCCCATTAGTTTGTCTATTTTAAAACCTTTCGCCTCATTTTTTTGTCAACCTTTCATGCTATATAGGTGTCGATCTTTTTCCTTGTGAACGATAGTGAGCCTGTAATTTGGGAAGAGCCGGCCTTCGGTCGGGAAATTTTTCTATAATTTTTTTTACAAATTAATATACTGTAGAAGGGGGATCTAATGGATATTTTTTTTTTAGTTTTGATGGAGTTCTAGATCTAGGAAGTAAACTAGAAAAATAATAAAAATATAAATAAAAGATCAAATAAATAAGTCCATCCCCCCTTAATCCTTTCACATTAACTTGGCAGCTAAGGTTTGACTAGCCAATTACTATACACTCCTCCCTCGGGTAGCGCGGGTATATCGTACTGGGACCGCGCCGCGCTACACAAAGCAAAGAACTTATGGGATTAATTCTATTGGTTCTGACGACTTCCCCAAAGTCACCTTTTTGACCATTTACCACCCAATAACCTTACCAAATATGGATCAAACATTAGTAACAAACAACCTAACCCTATTTTACAGATCATATCTATGAAATGAGACACACAAACTTTTCGTATCTTGTCTCTATTCTTGAAGATTGTTCGTATTGTCGATTCATTCACCCCATAAGTATGGGCAATATGTGCCTTCTTGGTACCAGATTCCACCTTCTTCACCACCTCTAGCTTCTCTGCATAAGTGAACTTGCGGCGCTTGAGTGGTGGGGGCATGGTTGTAGTGATACCTGGTAGAACAGAAACGATTTGGGCGGGCACTATGTTATCACGGAGAGACGCGGCGTAGGACTAGGCCTACCCAAGCATGGGGGAGGCCGAGCCGAGCCGAGCCTAGCCGAGTCTGACGTCACGGCCGAGATATGGCGAGAGATGCCGAGCCCCCAGCCGACCACAGAGCGCGCTACATAAATAAAACCGTGTTAGATGCTGACTCGGCACACTAGGGGTACCCGCGTTAGACCAAAACCACACTGTCCAAAGCCACGCTACCCGAGGGAGGACTGTATATGCAAAATCAGTATAAATACTACCCACAATATATAAAATTTAAATAAATATGAATATATTCAGTAGGCCTATCTAAATAGCCTACATTATATTTAGAAAGTTCAGAAAACTGTTGCCACTACTCACTATGAGAAGACTCCCTCGCCCCTTGAAGGGAAAGGTGTACGT
Source organism: Paralithodes platypus (assembly GCA_032716605.1). Lineage (NCBI taxonomy): Eukaryota > Metazoa > Arthropoda > Malacostraca > Decapoda > Lithodidae > Paralithodes > Paralithodes platypus. The sequence goes on along the minus strand of CM064482.1, from coordinate 54,479,976 downwards.
TTCATGTGTTAAAAGCGCAATGAGATATGCTTCAGAAACGTGACCTATCAAATTAGATGATATCAACAGAATGGAATGCAACAAGATGAGAATGGTGAGCTGCATGTGTGGGGCCAAACTGCAAGATAGGATAGCCAGTAAAAAGTTGAAGAGACGGTTAGGCATCATCACTCCCTCAATCAATTTTTCCTTCATCCTAAGACTTGGACTGCTTTAACAAACTTTTTGTCCAAATCATGTAATGAATGGTTTGAAATAAGGCAGTGCTCATGGAGGCCAGCAAAACTCTTACATTTGCCCATCAAGGCCATCCTAGATCAATAGGTTGAAAAACTAAGTATTTGGGATGGTCCTGATGAGCCCTGGTAAGGGTTTGGATGATGACGATGCCGTTTCCATTCATCAATCACATGATTTGAATAAAATTGGATGTGAGCATCTCTAAATTTCATCCCCCTAAAAGTATTACTGTGTTAAAGCTACTCATGAAGTGATGTACATTCTATGTGGCAGTTTTGTGGGTTTTTTATTTCACAATTATGTTTTTGCTAAATCCTTATTTCCACATAAGCCTAGTGATTTTGATAAGTTCTTTTGTCATTATATTGTGTTAGCTATGTTTTGGTTTGTTTGTATTTTGCAAGTTTTACATTAGGCCTATGTATGTATGTATCTATGTACTGTATATTACTCCGGCACTTACCCTAGTTTTCCTATTTATTTATTTTTTTTTTTTATGGGGGGTGGCCGACTCGATAAAGAGCCATTATAAAGTTAATAATGTTTGTACACAGGTGGTGATGAGAAAACCAGTGGTTGTGAGAGTCTGGTGACGGGCGGGGTGTTGTCTCTATGTCTAGCAGCCCTGCAAACAGCCACACCCGAGACTCAAGCCCGGGCCGCCGAGCTATTGGCTGAGCTGGCAAAGGTGAGCCTATTTGACATTCTTTATCATTATTATCAGTTTCAATGTTAAGCTTCACATATGTTGTCAGTTTCAGTTGATACAGATTGAGTTGACCTATAGTTGGTTTCATTTCATCTGACGGTAAATTGAATCCCTTAGCAGCAAATTTCTTGATACTTAATGGGAACATTTGAAACCACTATGTCTCTGTATCATATTAAGATAAAGTTTATTTAATTAGCACCATATTTCACTACAAAATCTTCAAAATAACTGAGAAATATTGATGGGAACTTTGCAATTTACCATCAGTTGAAAAGAAACGGTAGTTTCTTTACATTTTTTGTATTATACTCCCAACTGATGAAAGGCAACCCCCACTTTAAGTCAGGTCAGGTGAAGGTATTGAGGGATAAGCCTTTACAACGGCACCTCGTATCTACTTTTGGAAGAGTGTTGGAGTGACTTTTTTATGTGTTGTTATTAGTCTGTATTCATTGTCAAGGTGTCCCACGACAGTGCAAGCATGTGAAATACGCTAGGACGTAATACAACACCCACTAAATGTGTCTGCCTTGGCTGGGATCGAACCCAGGTCAAGCAAATTCACATATGAGTATAAGTATTAATGTATAGAGATAGATGAAACTTTGCCAAGTGACACCTTTGGATTTCCCTGCTTTCCCCATAGTTTCCCCATTTACCCTTAAAGATACACAGATTTTCAAAAATTAAGCCTAGCACTAATTGCTCCCCCTTCCCCCTCCAGGTTGAGAGTTGCCGCGTGGGTTGTGTGGAATCTGGTGTGGTGGCAGGCCTGGTGGGAGGTTTGGGCAGTACCGACACCAACGTTGCTCTCCAGGCTTGTCGCGCTCTTGGCAACATCTGCTATGAACATGGTGCGTTGCTAAATTATTACTATTAATATTTGTTGATCCTCTCAAATATGATAGCACCATTTTACAGTAGGCCTATTATTTTTTTGTAAGTTTATTCTACTGTATTATTATTATTGTTGTTTTACATTGTTGTTTTGCTTGCTGTAGGGCTGAAGAAGAGTGTGAAACGTGACGATAGTATTACACTACTGGTACCGGTAGGTGAAGATGAAGATGTTACCAATCGATGCCATAATTTCTGCAGGTTCTTGATACAGGACAAATTGTTTCAGGTTCATTGGTACACTGTGTCACCTTCCACAGAGTCATAATAGGGTAGACTAGCCTATAGTCTGTTCATTTTAGATTGGGCAGAAATCGTAACCTATAACCTATCATAACTCAAAAAGGACTAGAGTAATCGAACTAATATTTCTACCAAATACGAAGACTTGGCTAGGGAATAGGTGTGGAAATTGACAGCTCATTTACTCTAACCCTTTTTGAGTTACAAAGGTTAGAGGTTACGATTTCTGCCCAACTTAGAATGAACGGACTGTAATCATACACTGGTTCAATTAGTATGCAAATCGATGAAAATAATACATTACCCACAAAAAATAGTCAATATACTATCTACTACTACTACTAGTCAAATTAGAAAAATAAATTTAGTAAGAAGAATGTATGATAGTTAAGATATATTTTGAAAGTAATTTCAACTTACTCTACCGTACTTACTTGTCTTCTTTTTTCTTTTTTTTCTTTTTTTTTAATTGACAGCCATCACATACTCATTAGACCAATGCATACAAATTGATCATTGGTAGTCTAACCTTTGGAAATTATTTTTCTGTTTTGCAAGTTGATGGTGACATGGAGGGGGTGTATATTCCTTGAAATTAATATCTGTAGAACTACAGGAATGTGGAGACCACTTCTCAGAAACATCAGCCATTTTGTTATGGGCTCAAACCCCAAACCTTCTTATTCACAGTCCAATGCTATAACACTCGGCCTCATTATCCCCTAAATCGTGAACGTCACTGGAGGCATTATTGCATTGACCTTTTCCATCAGATGACTCCAATTTTTGCTTTATTCTACCTACGGTATAAACTCGGTAAAAGAGCTACACTATTGGCAGCGTTCACTGAAACTGTAATCGTTGGAGCGTAGAGGAGAAAGTTACCTAATAATATACATGTGGAAAATCGCAGAGGGTTTAGTACCAAACCCTACATACCCCGATAGTCATGAAATTCAGTGATAGGAGAGGCTGGGAATGCGATATCCCCCGGATGAATAACCAGGGTGCTATGGGCTCTCCGCAAGAGGGTTGGTTATCACAGAGGACCACGTCTCATCAATAAACTCCCACGGCGAGTAAGAAACATGAGGGGCTTCTCGTTAGACAACGTCAAGAGAGCCCTCAATATCGAACTGCAGAAAGTGCCAGACGAGCACATCTTTGCAGAGGAGTGTGCTGCCCCTTCGAACAGTCTGCTGCACCAAATCACCACCCAGAACGAGAGGCGGCACGCTCCTCAGTGCCACTAAAAGAGTAGCGAACACAACCTTAGGTACCTGCAGATGATTTTATTCAACTTTTTTTTCCCCCACATTTCTTGAAGTCCAGGGTAACGAATCCTAAGACCATCTTCAACCCAGAACAGGTACAGCACAATTATTATAACTATGGACTACCATACTCGGAGGCAAAATCAACCCTATGGTCTCCCTCATTAGAATGCCTGCTGTTGGCCTCTCTGTAAACACGACCCAACATTAATCCATTTTGAATGGCTATTTGGTGGCAAGGCTTGGCCTTGTTGCCACATCTACGTTCAACATCTACCTATAAACTATGGTACCGGTAACTAGAAAATCTACTCCCAGAGTGTGCCTCCTTTATTATGGCCATTTGTCCTCATGGATTGCTGATTGAGATAACTTTTGAATGCCAGTCATCAACCTTCCTGAATTTGACCAACGTACGTGAAATCCCTGTGGATATATGCAAGCACCACCAACTGAATTGCATACAAGGAACATGCTCCTTACTTCCATATATTGGCTTCAGCCTATGATGGTGAGATGTGTTTTCTTCATTGAACCTAAGAGGATATCATGCCAAAATATTGACATTTACGAATGTCACATCTGTCAACAAAATATGAAACTTATATTTGCCTAATTGATTTTCGTGGGCAATACTTCCCTCCTTATGTCTGGATTGTTGGTGAACACAGGGAAGTGATATCTTCCAATCCCCCTACAATGACAGACATCAGAAGAGTAGTAGATCAGTGTTGCATGTACAACGTGGATGTTTGCTCCTGATCAGCATGATTGAGGTGATTACACTGGTTACAGACAAAACCCATAGATAATCTAGCAGTACCGGTACTGTAACATTCAACATGCACTCTACACATTACACACAAAATCTGCCACTCTAAGAGTACTTTCGCCTTTGCTCCTCCACTAACCACAAACCCACTGGGAACTGCAGTCCACCTAGTGTCGTGAATTATGGTGAAGCCAATCATGCAATACATAAAACCTGCAATTTTTATAGTAAAATACTGAACTTAAGTTACACACATCCAGATCTGCCTTAGCTATACCTCAGGTCATATGCGAACTAGCAATGAAAGGCATTAAAACACCCGTCGTACAGATGGCACTTCTTGGGCCTCGTTGTTGTTGTTGCTGTTCCCCAGGCTGTCTGGCCGTGCAGCCCCAAGGTCCCGAGTAAGACCAAGGCCATAACCGAGCGCCCCCACAGAACCCTACCTGCTTACCACTAATAAAGCCAAGGTGACCGAAGCCACTCCAAGGCGGGAAGCTGAGGAGGGTGCGGAAACGCCCGTTGTTCTTCCGCTTTCCTTATATCTCGGGTACAAGATCTGCCTACTGCCGAAAGTTGGGCCGAAGCTGGCCCAACTAAAGTTAGATGTAGCTGGGGAAAGTTCAGAGAGCTGCTACCTTGTCTAACCATGAGAGGACTCCCATTTCGCTTGAAATGAAATGTGTATGCTTTGTGTAATCATTGACCTTTGCTTCAGAAACATGGCCGGATATAGTGGATGGTAATACTGTAACGGAATGAAACATTATTAAATGAAAACTGCAAGATGGATATGTGGGGGTAAACAGAAATATAAGGTAACTGATAAGGAGCTAAGGAGGCAGATAGGAATTCAAAAGTATCAACAAAGAGATGCATATGAGCAGACTTGGTTTTCTTGGGCATGTGGAAACCTTGGATGGATGATCAAAATTGGGTGAAGTGTTGCAAAGTTGTAATCGTGGAGGGAGCTGCACAGAGGGGTATCCTTAGAAATACATGGGATCAAGTTCTGTGATCTGATCTCAATTTTAAAATCTAGACAAGTGGTACAGCCCAGAACAGGGCTGCCATTTGAACTTGAGGCTGAAACCATACTTTTTATGGAATACCCAGTCCTTTTAAGTGTATGAATGTTTTCAGAATTCTGCCATTCCCCCCACGGCCAACCTCACCACAGGATCCCTCTGTGCATGTATCTACCACTACAGTGATCCTTCAGACTTTTACGCCTCCACCCACTCAACCTGCAATGAATACTCATTATTCCATTTTAGAGGCCGTTTCATCGACCGAGGAATCTTCCCAGCTTTCTGATCTTGAGACTGAAATGGATTCCACCTCTGCCTCCAGCAAACGACATTCTGATCAACGTGAGTCTTCCCTCCCTGACCTACGATTGACTCTCCCTCAGAAACGTAAGACCCTCAAAACCTATAACCTCGGCTCTAACCTCGAAGCCCCAGCGTAATCTTTCTTCTCGCCTTCGCGATCATCACCCCGCTCCACCTGCCAAGCCCTGTCCTCTTCCCTCCGTACGACCGGCCCCATCTACCTGGCTTCCTATGCGAAAAACTCCCCTTACTTCCAGACTCGCCAAAAGCCCTCTACCATCCAAGAGTACTTTATCGACCGTGGTTGAGGTCCACAGAAAGCAGAGTCCCTCCTCTCCACCTGCTCTACCTCAGACTCAGCATGATTAAGTAACACCCCGTTCTTAACATTAATCATCAATTACAAACCCCAATGCACTTGAATAAACTAATGAAAGCATATGGTCCTCCCGGGATTCGAACTCTGGACACCACACCCAGAACATAAGCATCTAAACCATTACACCACCACCACACCATACTCATGATGGTGGATGTGAATGCATGTCCTGTATCCAGACAGCTGCCATGATCGATGACCTCCACAGTCTCTGCTGTGGTTGCCATGACTATTACATACGGGTATGTCGTAGTGCTCCTGTTATTACCAAATTCCTCATATCCGCCATAAATTCCCTTTTTATATAACGATCGTTATTAACCTGAGTTAGATTATGCTGAAACTCAGGCCCTACATGCTTATGCATGATATACTTCAAATCAAAATCTAAATAATCTCTCAAAGGTGAATGATCTCCTTCAAGGCATATCCGCACAAGTACCATCTAATGTGTGAGGCCCTGTTGTTGCACCTCCCCAAAGTACTTCTCAATTTATAAACTCATTTGCTCATCTGTATAAATCTAATAGTGTAGTTTATTTGTTTAGCCTTATCTCCTTCATGTAACCTATTATTTAATCCTTTATTATTTGGTGGCATTTCAATGGACTCAAATCTAGAATCTGGCTAGGCGAAGTTCAGAGATTAATCTGTATTTCTTATAGTAGATCCTCTGGAAATGGAAATGTATTTATATCCCAATGTGTCTTTGTTTGCAACACATTGGGTATTAGGATCAGTCCATCATTAACTATCGCCTTGCTTGTCGTTCTCTGCCACCCAGTGGCAAATTAGGCATTGACATCTATGTATTTCATTGTTTGACTTTTAACCTGATCCCACTTACAGCCTATTCCAACACTGTTCTTATTCTTTATGTTCCAGGTGGTGATTCCCTTACCATTTATAATTTTTATAATCAACCTGCTTTTAATGATCATCTCTCCCTTCTCTTACTGTTCGCCAATGCATTGCCTTCCCCAGTTTGCTCTTAGATTAATGAATTATCACATGCGGCACTGACGTCGCCGGATCACTGATTGAACACTTGTTTCTTGACCAAAACTTTTGTTACTTGTTCAAAGTTAACAGATCCACTTATTTTTCTAAAACTCATGGCTTCCTTTCTATTGTTGATGTTACTCTCTGCTCTTCCTCATTGTTGAAAGATTTGTAGTGATTAATACTCTTGTCGCATTCCCCATTCTATGATCTTGTCTTATATGTAACTACATTCACCTCCTTTAGTCTCCACAAGCTGATAAGGACAAATATGTCTTGTACATGCATACTTACACATACAGTACAAGTTTAAAGACCGCTTCGTCCACTGAGTGTGTGGTTATAGTCTCACGTCCTAAATGGCGGCTTTCCAGGCGACCCTGTCAAGGGCTGCCTCTGTTGTCAAGTTCTTTATTTTGTGATCGAACCAGGGTACCTGATCACACATCTTTCCCTATGCGCGGCTCCCCCCACATTCACAGTCCGGCATTCCTTCACCCAGTTCTATACACTAGACAAATACCGCCCTCTGTGTTTTTAAGAGAACCATAAGGGTGTGGCCACGAATGCATTTTTACTATACTCCCTCATTTAGCCCCATTGCCAAGTCTTACTCAATGTACTTCAATAGTCACTTGTGGATAAATAATTGATTTCCTGATTCATGGAGACCTAAGTTTTTCATACTTATTGTAAAACCTGGTACGGTATGGATCTTATTCTTCCCTCGAATTATTGACAGATATTATTCACTAGCTGCCTATTTATATATATTTTTTTAAATGGTAAATGTGAGATTGAAAAGGTTACTCCGCTGACACAACAGTCTCACTTGTAATTAGTTTGGCATCTAGAAGAATTGTTCTATCCTAGTTTCCCTTGCTCTATTATGAAGAACTTTGAAAATATAAAGGTCACAATAGCTATTTTCTCTGATTTACAGAAAACATACCATACTAAAGGTAGCGCCAAGGAACTTAACAATAATCTTGATCCGTGACCTCTCTATAACTCAAAAAGTCCTTGAGCAAACTGGCTGTAAATATCCACACCTATTTCCCGGTGGACGCTTTCCAAATTATAGAAATGTCAGCCCGATTGCTTTCATTCGTTTTGAGTTATAAGAAGTTAAGGGGTCAAGATTATTGTCAAGTTCGTTGGCGCTACCTATACCTGTCAACGATTCTTCTGGCATCCACTCCATGATAACAGTGCACTAGGCTGCCACCCTTTATCGCTCGACTTTGTTTCAGCTCGGAACCTTTCAGAACTATGTGGAACATACTTATTCTGACATGCACCCCCTTCACAATGTGCACTAATAATAAACGAAAAATGTAAAACGACTGAACACTGACCTGTTCTACATTTGGATTCCAATTCCATGATACTTCAAAATAATGGTACCAGTGGTATAAATTTCCCTTTCAGGTGACGCCCAGCCAATTATACACTGGATTTTATGAAGTTGGCTTAGATAAAATCTTAATTAAAAGTTTTTCTAGGTTAGGTTTTATCAGTCTATTGGTTACTTTGGTTTGTTAGCTAAGTTGTTTCTGTTGTAAGTTATAGCTTGGTAGTTTTAATTGATTACAGTATTATAAATTTGATTGAATGGGTCATGTAGCTTTTTGGAATCCTGTAATGCCTTTGTCTTGCAGTGGTTTCAGTCTGTACTTTATACTGTATTGCCCTTTTTATGCATGCAGACATTAGTTTTATATGATAATAAAGTAGAAGTGTCATGTATTTTGGCATTAGTTTTATATGATAATAAAGTAGAAGTGTCATGTATTTTGGCATTAGTTTTATATGATAATAAAGTAGAAGTGTCATGTATTTTGGCATTAGTTTTATATGATAATACAGTAGTAACGTATTTTGGCATTAGTTTTATATGATAATACAGTAGTAACGTATTTTGGCATTAGCTTTATATGATAATACAGTAGTAACGTATTTTGGCATTAGTTTTATATGATAATACAGTAGTAACATATTTTGGCATTAGTTTTATATGATAATACAGTAGTAATGTATTTTGGCATTAGTTTTATATGGTAATACAGTAGTAATGTATTTTGGCATTAGTTTTATATGATAATACAGTAGTAACGTATTTTGGCATTAGTTTTATATGATAATACAGTAGTAATGTATTTTGGCATTAGTTTTATATGGTAATACAGTAGTAATGTATTTTGGCATTAGTTTTATATGATAATACAGTAGTAACGTATTTTGGCATTAGTTTTATAGGATAATACAGTAGTAACGTATTTTGGCATTAGTTTTATAGTATTATTCAGTAGAAGTAACTGTATTTTGGTTACTATTTAGTCTAGTAGAATGATCACTAGCGGTAGCTATTGAAGTTGGTAACACATAAGCACTATTACCCTCAATATAAATTTTCAGCAATAATGCTGTCATCCATGTTCATTTATCTTCAATCTAGTTATAATGTAAAACTTGCAAAATAAACAAACCAAAACTTGGACGAACACAGTAAAAAGATAAAGCAACTAATCAAAATCGCTATGTGGAAACAAAGCTTAAGCAAAATAATAATTCTTTATAAATAAAAGAACGCGATCCACCACATAGGGTGTACATTACTACATGAGCAAGTTAATCTGTTTCCCACGCAAACTAATCGCACACATAACAACGCACTATTGTCACGTTCAAGGAATTACTCAATCATTACAGCGCAAACGATATCGGAAATGTGCCTGAGTATATACATCATAAGTTGAGGATAAAAGCTTTAGTGTGATACCCCCTTTAGTTCAGTTATAGTCTGTTTGTTTCCAGCTGATGGTAAATTGCTATCCTTTTTACTTGGATATTAACCCCTTGAAGCTCTGATGCGGTTTAGTAGTTTATTTTGGCTATCATTAGACGATTTTGTGCAGCTTAGGAAGGATCTGTGGGTATTAAAGGGGTAAAGGCTATCTCAATCAACCCGCATTTGTTACAGAGTGGTTGAGTGGATAAAGTGAAATACTTGAAGGTGGCTCGGCTATGTGCAAAGAATGGATGTACCGTAGTCAAAATACCAAGAAAGATACATGAAGGTGAAGTGAGAGGAACAGCTGGTAGAAAAGATAAAATAAAACCACTTATGGGAGTATAAAATAATTAATGTAATTAGGGATTGTGTATGGAAAAGCATGTTGAAAGTTTAGACCAATGGTCATCCTTTACATTAAAGTCTTGTTGTATGTCTATTGATTCTAGTATGGTACAGATTGGGGCTGCAGGGAGACTTAGTTGAGTGTTGCTGAAGCACTGTTATCAATTGCCAGCATCAGCCACAGTGATGACATGGGGGGGCAGGACTATATTGTACTACAGTCCAACTGCCGAAAGACATGTCTGAACCATTACAATATAATGAACATTTCCATGGATGATAAACAATTGCATGTACAGTACAGTACTGTATGTCTGACGTGACCTCCCTGTCCAATAGTAGCTCATTTTACCAATACCCTGTACAGGGGTATGACTTTGTACTTTTCTTTTTTGTTTGGAATGCCTCACATTAAAGTAGTGTTTAATGATATGTAGGTGCATACGGTATATGTTAACCCTTTTAATTAGATGATAGGCTTTATGTTTTACTCATTACTTCTAGATGACTTTAATCAGATTAAGAAGGACTATCGTATATAATTACTTGTGATAGTCTTACCGGTAAGCCTTTTCTTTTTAAGTGGTCCTTTGTAATCTGAATAAAATTGTCTAGGGGTAGCTTGTTTGCATATAATAGTAAAGTTTTCATGTAATTTAAAGGGTTATGATAAGATGATATTTAATTTAGATGCATGTCATTCCATACTTGTTAAGGGGACCGGCCTGCTTTTTCTCTCTGGGTTTTATCTATTCGGCCCCATTCAGCCTACTGTTTTAAAACGTTTCTCCCCATTCAGATATCGATTTTCTCCTGGTGAACCATCGTTGTATGGGCAAATCCGGCTTCACCGGAGACATTTTTCTACCAAAAAATTTACAAATTAAGTCAGCTGTCTAAAACATAATCCAAAATATGCTGATAATGTAAGTCGACACCTGGATGAGGATAAACGTCTTAAAACAGTAGGCTGAATTGGGTCAAATGGCTTCTACCCAGAAAGAAAGAAAGAAAAGCGGGTCGGTCCTCTTAAGGTCTGGTTGTAAGGTAGAGTTACACAGGCATTTTTAGTGGTTTTAGTAGCTAATAATTAGTTTGTATTTGGGGGATAAAGACTCTAAATTTGGTCACAAGAACTGGCTTATTTCATATATCATATTTCCACATAGCGATTTTGATAAGTTCTTTTTCCTTTATCTTGTGTCGTCCCAGTCTTGGTTTGTTTATTTTGCAAGTTTTACAATTGAATTACTCTTATAACAAGCTGGTACAGTCTATTTATAAAGTTCACCAACCATCTTATTCATAAACTGTTATTTAAAGTTACTATCACTTTCCCTTGACATATGTTTTTAGTAGCTTGTGCTGTATAATTATAATGTAAAACTTGCAAAATAAACAAACCAAAACTTAGATGAACACCGTAAAAAGACAAGAAAACTCATCAAAACCTCTATGTGGAAACAACGCTCATGCAAAATAATATTATAAATAAAAGAACACACTCCACCACATAGGGTCTACATTACTACATGAGCAAGTTAAGCTGTTTCCCTTATTGCTTTTTGTTTCATGTTATAGAAATGGCGAGTTATTGCTCTTCTCTCACAAATATCATCAAGGTTTTCCATGTGAACTAAATATATCTACCGTAATGGAATATTGATGACGGCTGTACATACATCTGGTAGGCAAAGGGCAAAATCAGCCATAATAGAAGAATATCTTATATAAAGTTGATCGGACAAAAGAAGCGCCATGTGAGGATGAGCCTGCGTTATATTAACATTTCACATTAGGCCTAATACACCTAGTTTCTTTATTCATGCAGAGTTTAGTAAAAATTTACCAGAACGTCCCGAACTTGACTAATTCCTTTAACGTGACGATAGTGCGTTGTTATATGTGCGATTAGTTTGCTTGGGAAACAGATTAACTTGCTCATGTAGTAATGTACACCCTATGTGGTGGATTGTGTTCTTTTATTTAATAATTTTCATTTTAGTAAGCGTTGTTTCCACATAGCGATTTTGATAATTTAATTTGACTTTATATTGTCCTTGTCCCAATTTTGGTTTGTTTAGTTTGCAAGTTTTACATTTTAATTAAGTGAAACATTATCATAATAAATGCCCTTCTTCATATGGTGGTTTTGCTTACCAGGAAATCTGGTACATTTGGTTCAAGCAGCGCCCCTACTCTCCTATTTTCCTATGCTGACATTGCATATCAACCTACCTGTGTTCTGGTATATTCTTTTGCATTGTATTACAGTAAACTTCCATTAATCCGAAGGGCAGCGGACCGGCCCTCGTTCGGATTAGTGGATTTTTCGGATTATCGGACTTTACCCCTATGAACCTGTGGCCTGACGAAAACATTGAGGCATTAGGCCACCCAAATGACACAATGGTGCACACATATCGGCTCATATGTTAATGAAATCACTTCAAAAGTTTACCATTGTCATTGTAGCCTATTACCTAATTCAAAACATTCAGATTAATGGTCAAAGGAATCTGCTGATATAAACTTAAACACCTTCTTCTTATTATTATTGTCACATGTCCGCATCGTCTACTAGCGAGTTTGTCTTGCTCTTGAAAGCACCCTTGGGACGCTCCGATCACTATAAATAGTAGCGTATCGGAGCGTCCAAAGGTGCGTTTTCAAGCTCAAGACTGAATGCGCTTGCAGAAAATGCAGTGCAAGCCAGTAGCGCATCGGAGCGTCCCAAGAATGCGTTCAAGAGCCAAACAAATGCTCTAGCAGACGATGTGGTGTTTACGTTTATATCAGTAGCTTCCTTTGACCATTAATCTGAATGTTTTGAAGTAGGTAATAGGCTACAATGACAATGGTAAACTTTTAAAGTGAATTCATGAACATATGATATGTGTGTGCTCCATTATGTGTCATTTGAGTGGACTAATGCCTCAAAAAGGGGACTTTGGGACTTCTTGAAATTCGGACCATCGGGTGAATTCGGATTTGGCCTCAAATTGAAAAATTCGGACTATTGGGAGATTCGGATCATCGGTCGTCGGATTAAAGGACTTTTACTGTATACACAAATAGACTAAAGTCACAAATTTTATTTTGCTAAATCTTAATTTCCACATACAGTAGTGATTTTTATTAGATCTCTTGTCTTTATATAGTGTCGATTCGTTTTGGTTTGTATATTTTGCAAGATTTACATTATATTACAATAATCCATACCAACCCCATGCTAGTAAAGTCGTAAAAAAAAAATGCCTGTGTGCCGCTGCATGAAATATGATGCCCAGTAGTAAAACAGTGGTGTGACTGCAGTGTGTGTTGCAGAGGGAGGACGCGTGAGTGTGGTGGGGGCGGGTGGTGCGGGTAAACTGGTGGGTCTTTTGAGTCGCGCCGCCGCCCTGCCAGACACGCCAGACAGTCACCACCTGCGGCTGGTGGCCACCGGCTTCCTACTCAACCTTCTTAACTCCTACGACACTGTGCAGGTACGACGTCAGTGTGTGTGTAATAATAATAATAATAAGCATGTTACTTATTTCTCATAAGCGCCAATTTTTCCGAAGATTTCACTAGCGCTCGGAAAGAGAAAGAAAAAAGCACAACATCAATGCATCAAAAGAAAGCTTATATACAACACACATTTAACAATCACTAGCAGTGGCAAAATAGACTAAACTCTATAGTCATCTGTCATGACACCTCTCTCAAGATCATAGCTTCTCTCAAAGAGAAAAGTCTTAAGTTGTCTCTTGAAGCATTCAACAGAACTCAGTTGCCTCATGGACAGCGGCAACCTGTTATACAACCTCGGAGCCATGTAGGAGAATGACCTCTCAAAGAAAAAAGACTTTGGTTCATCAAGACGAAAAGGGTCATTGTCATGACGCACAACTACACCATGGTGTGCCGGTGGACGCCTGAGCAGCTCCGCAAGGTACCTAGGCTCACCAAATTTGAGAACCTTAAAAGTCACTAAATACAACTTAAATTCTATTCTTGCTCTTACTGGCAGCCAGTGCAGTTCTATGTGAAGAGATGTAGTAGGAGTTCTAGGTGGAACACCAAAAATGAGTCTTGCGGCCCTGTTAAGAACAGACTGAACTTTCTTTAAAATATAATTTGGAAGACCCACCAACAGGGCATTGCAATAATCAACACGAGAGAAGACCAATGAGTGAACCAACGTCAGGAGGCAACGTCTGGTTATAAACGGCTTCACCAAATAGAGATTTCTGATGTGCAAGTAACAACTTTTAACTATCTGGTTTACATGCTCTTTGAAATCTAATCGGGAGTTCACATATACACCCAGATTTTGAACAGAGTTGACCGGTCGCAGCTGAGATCCACCCACATTGATGGAGAGGGCACCTACTATATCATCAGCTCTTCTATTTCCTCGGGTGATGAGAACATCAGTTTTACCATCATTTAGTTTAAGTTTTCTCGCTCTCATCCACTTCTTGATATCAGACATCAACAATGCCATCTTACTCCGTATATCAACTATATTTGTGATTCTCACATAAATCTGGGTGTCATCTGCATAAAAGTGAAAGGTGACATTATATGCACGAAGCAGAAGAGACAAACTGCTGATATAAATTATGAATAGGATAGGACCTAAAACTGATCCCTGCGGAACAGCATACTGCAGGGGTGTCGAGTCCGAGACCATTTGATTTACCATCACACTCTGGGATCTACCTGACAAGTACGACCCAAGAAGCAAGAGAGCAGAGTCACGCACACCACAATCGTAAAGATCACTCAATAGCAACTTGTGACCCACTGTGTCAAAGGCCGCAGAGAGATCAAGCAAGACCAATAGTGAGGCCACACCATTGTAAATGTTCTCAACTAGATCATTATGTACTCTAATCAATGCTGTTTCAGTTGAATGATGCTGTCGGTAAGCAGACTGAAAAATTGGGATAGTTTCATTCTGCTGAAGTAGTGTAGGTGGTTCTCCAAGTGTGTGAAAGTTGATTCTGTGTGTGTGTGTAGATTGGATTGGTGTGTGTATGTGATTGTTGCATAGCTTGGATCTATGTCTGTGTGTAGACTGGATTTCAGTGTGGGGGTGTTTGTGAATGTGTATGTGTGTGTGTTGTTGAGGGTGGTGTGGAAAAGGTGATGGGTCTGTTGAGTGGTGCCCCCTCCCTGCCAGATTCACCAGACTGGTGTACAGGTAGGGTTCCAGTGTGAGTGAGTATGTTCATTCCAGTACTTCACATTTGTTTACTACATTTATATAACTTTTGTTTTCAGACCCAGAGGATCCAGATTCCAGAACCTCAAAGCTTCCAAGTATTCTATTTGGCTTTGCTTCTCTCTTTTGTTTGAAATACCAAACACGGTTTTTAATGTGGATGTAACCTCTGAAGTTAAACGGATGAGGAACACATGTTAGCAGAGGATATGTTGAAAATCCACAAAATAATAAATAATTTATTTTACATTAAAGTGCTTAAGGACAGTACATGCATTAAGTAACACCCCGTTCTTAACATTAATCATCAATTACAAACCCCAATGCACTTGAATAAACTAATGAAAGCATATGGTCCTCCCTGGATTCGAACTCGGGACACCACACACAGAACATAAGCATCTAAACCATTACACCACCAACACAGACTGACATTTATATATATGAAAGCCTTGGTCACTCAAGTCAGTACTCTTGGTAGTGATATCAAAGAGGGGAATCCCCATTTGCAACAGTAGCTATGTAAAGCCCCCGGCTCTATCTAGCACAACCTTGCCTCCTCTAAGTAACTTGATGTTAGCGAGGTTATCATTGGCCTTCTGTAGGGCCACTTTTATTCATAATTGCTGAGGGGCACAGGTGCGTTTCCGCACCCTCCTCAGCTTCTCGCCTGGGAGCGGCTTTGGTCACCTGGGCTTTCTTAGTGGTAAACAGGGAGGGTTCAGTGGGAGCACTTGGTTATGGCCTTAGCCTTGCTCGGGACCTTGGGGCTGACAGCTTGGGGAACAACAACAATAACAACTTGTATGGTAACCAATCATATTGTTGTTGTCAAATAGCTACCAGGATAAATACTGGAGTCTGCATGTCCCTGTTACTTCATACAGAGCTGCACCAGTTTACAGGACAACACTGTACTGTATATAAGTTAGTGAACGATGGTTGCCACCCATCTACCACCTCTCCATGTATCTATCTAAATATATATCTATGTATCTACAGGATGATGCACTGGAGGCCACACTAGTTGGGGTGTTATGTGATTACCTGGACAAATACTCCGAAGATGCCGACATCCCCACGCACGTCATACTCTCACTCACCTGCCTCGCCGACACTGGTAAGCCTCAGATAGTATTTGGAAGAGGGAGAGTATTGGAAGAAAAAAGCATGGATTATGAAAGATAAAAAAAAATCGGGAATGGGCCTGAGTAAATAGATAGATAGATAGAATGATAAATATGAAGCCGTATGAAAATCGAGTTGAAGATTGACATACTGTCTTTAACGCAGTTGTAAAAAGGCACGGAAGGTCTAGATGAAGGTGTATCAAACTGTAGAATTACTGTAGGAGGTTATGCATGTTTATAAAAGTAAAGTTGAAGATAGTAGAGAAGCATGATGTCAGATATAATGATATTGATGATAAAGAGAGAGTGAGTGGTAGAGCATACAGTTTGGTGTGATAGAAAATATATAAAGACGTGTGGGCAAGTGGAAAGTGTCCTGGGTGTTATAAAGACATGTGCCCTTTAATGGCCAAAATCCTTATCCAGTAGTTTAGGTGTATCTGTCTCTGTCTTGATCACTTGTGGCTGAATTCCTGGGAGAGAGTAGGGAGATATAGATACTGTAGATAGAGTTGAAACATATACTGTTGTGTTGAACCTGTATTAGAATGTGTAGTAGCAAGTCCTTATCATAATCATAATTACCAGTATGTTACAAAGAGTGAAGAAAACCTTAAGTGTATAGTACATGGTATAGAATTTTTGTTTTTTGTTTTTACAGTGTATGTATGTGTGTGTGCATTCTGTATTTCATAAACAAATGTTATATTATGTTGATTTGTTTGTGCGTATATGCATGATGATTATTGTATATGTTTGTGTACAGTATTTTTCTGTGTCTGTGTGTGTACAGAGGTTGGTCGTGGTCTGGTGGTGTCCCGTGATATCACTCCTCAGTTGGTCCGAGTCCTACGTGTGAACCAGTCCCCCGAGGTCATAGAGACGGCGCTGGAGCTTGTGTCAAGCCTGGCAGATAACGGTAAGGTGGTAGACTCATAGTCAGGGTAATAATTATACAGTACAGTAATGTAAAACTCATAGTCAGGGTAATAATTATACAGTAATGTAAAACTCATAGTCAGGGTAATAATTATACAGTAATGTAAAAACAGTAAAACTCATAGTCAGGGTAATAATTATACAGTAATGTAAAACTCATAGTCAGGGTAATAATTATACAGTAATGTAAAACTCATAGTCAGGGTAATAATTATACAGTAATGTAAAACTTTCAAAATAAACAAACCAAAACTTGGACGAACACAGTAAAAAGACAAAACAACTAACCAAAATCGCTATGTGGAAACAATGCTTTAGAAAAATAAAATTATGAAATTAAAGAACACAATCCACCACATAGGGTGTACATTACTACATGAGCAAGTTAATCTGTTTCCCAAGCAAACTAATCGCACACATAACAACGCCTATCTATAACGAGTGTCCCCTGACCCCCCAGCAGAGGATGTGAAGACCCAGATGGCAGAGGGTGGAGTGTGTCAGGCAGTGATGGAGGTGGTCAAGAGACACCGAGCAGCACCATCACCTGACCTGTCTCCACCCATACTCAAGACCGCCACAGATCTCATCGTTCTCATCTTGGTCGGAGGTTAGAAAGATGTGTAATGTGTATCTGTTATTTAATCATAGAGGTGAGAAAGTGACACTATAATCATATTATTTGTTGACTTGGTCAACCACGTAATTTAAAGTACACTATTCAATTGTATGTATTAAATGGGAAGTGCTTGATGAAAATTATTGATGTCATATTTTAGAATAAAGTCACAATAATTGACCTTAAAAAGATTCAATTTATGTAACAATTTACTTGCCTCAAAACCTCTGTCTACTAAGAGTCTGTATAGATTTACTCTTCTTTCTACTAAGAGTCTGTATAGATTAACTCTGAAGAGTAACAGTTTTGCATTGTGAAGGATTGATTGTTCATTGATCGTGTTCCCTCTTTAATTCCCCAGATGAGAGCATGAACTCCCTATACAGCAAGGGTGATGGGTCGGTGTACCTGGAGCTGGTGGAGTGGCTCAATGCTGACATAGAGGACCTTCAGATTGCTGGAGCACTAGCCATGGGGAACTTTGCACGGAGTGGTGAGTAGGTGCACATTTATGTATAAGAGATACTGTATCTATAATGCTAAGAACAAAATCCAAGATATACTTGCTGACTTGGTGAAATTGTATAGGTGAAATAATGGTATTTACAAGCTAGACAGATGAGAAACAGTAATAATGATCCTCCCCCCAGATGCCCACTGCATCCAGATGGTAGAGCGTGGCATCGCGGGTCGGCTGCTGGGTGTGTTAGCGGGCCACAACTCTGGTGAGGGTGACATCCGCCTGCAACACGCCCTTCTCTCGGCTCTACGCAACCTTAGCATCGCACGCCAGAACAAACCCGTCTTAGTCAAACAGGTTGGTTATAAATGGGCCTCAAATTTCCCTGCAGCATAGTTGCACTGAACATTTTTAGTGTAAGGTGCCACCACTGTTTTGCTATTTTATTTACTCCAGTGGGGCCCTGGCTGGAAAGCAGTGCTGGATGGGAGGAGGGTGCATGGGGTGATTCATTCGTGGCCACCCCGTCTGGCAATAGATAGATAGATAGAAAATTGTAAGGGTTGTTAGGATGTATGGTGATATTATGATGGATGATGATAATACTGATGAAAATGCTAATATGTGTCCATGTTCAGGGTGCTCTGGAAGTGTTACTCCCCATGGCCGCTAAAATTGAGACCTTCCCCGTGGTGTTCAAATTATTGGCGACCCTCCGCATGATCATCGACACACAATCTCTTGCCGCTCGTAAGGTAAGGCAATGCTAATCCATCTCTTACGTGAACTTGTCACATTGGTTATTGCAGGTGTCATGTTGGAATTATATGCTAAACCCAGTCTTAACAGGGGCTTGATCCTGTAGAGTGTTGTCAAATTGATCTTAATGTACTGTACTACACATAATAATACACTAATGATATTTTACCACACTGATTTATAAAAAGTTCACATTGAGTTGAGTTGATAAAAGACTTGTCATAATAATATAAAGTACTGTATATCACTGGAATAGAAACAATAAAAAATAAGCATACATATTAACCGTTATCTCAGGTTGGTAGTGAGAGTAGCGTGGTGGGTCGACTGGTGAGCTGGACCGCCACCACAGACCACCCGGGCGTCCAGGGGGAGTCCAGTCGTTTACTGGCATGGATCATTAAGAACTGTACCTCCACACCACCACCTGCCACACCACCACCAGAGGCATCACCAGATTCAAACCCAGAGACCCAGATTCCAAACACAGATTTAGACCCAGATAAGCCGTGCGAGGGGGTGCTGACGGGTAGCGAAGTAGTCGGGGCGCTGGTGAAGGCCGGGTGTGTGTGTCCCCTGGTGGCCATGTTGGGGTCGGAGCACGCGGTGATGGTGAATGAGGCGGCGGTGGCGTTGGCGGTGGTGGCGGCACTACCGGCCGGACAGGAGGCGGCCGCAGTAACACCGCAGCTCAAGAAGGTGGCGCCACAGGTCCTCAGGAACTCTTACCTGCCACCGGAGATCATTATCAACACACTCACCTTCCTCACCACACTCACCAAACACGGTCAGTACTTTACTCTGCAGTTATAAACCATAGTATGTTGACCTGTGCGAATCTATATATATTAAGGAACACCCTGTTCTTAACATTAATCATCCATTACAAACCCCAATGTACTTGAATAAATCCATTGTTCCCTTGTTGCTTACAGAGGCAGCACTGGAGAGCATGAAGAGCGATGAACTACGCGAGGGTGTAGGAGCGTTGACCTCCCACGCCAGCGACCAGGTCAAGTCCCTGGCCACCGCTCTCAAGGGCAAGCTGTAGGACCACCACCACCTGGGGACTTAACCCGCTATCATACTTAACAGTTTTTCCCCCAACTTTTAGCAGCAACTCTGGTCTGGCAGCTTATGAGTTCAACTTTTATAAGAATTCTGTCCGTATCGGTATCAGTTAAAACGTAAAACTTGCAAACTAAACAAACCAAAACTAGGACGATAAAGGCAAAATAAAAGCTACTCCATGTTTATCACGGGTATGCGTTGGTCACATGATTGCCAGTCTAAATGTCACCTAAATTAACCAATCTTCATTCTATTCTCTGATGCCAATTCAAAAGATTCCAGAAATGTTGTCAGAAAATGTTCATCATCGAAAGTTGAGGATAAAAGCTCTTTGTGTGATACCGTCTTTAGGCCAGTGTCTCACCAGCCATTACAGCGGAGAATTATATTGGATGCACTGTATCGGAGTCAAAATTTAGCCTTCTGGAGTCTATTTTCTGCTGATTGCTAACTGTTTCATGATGGGAGATTTCATTGTGGTGGGTAAAGGAGCACATATACTGTATCTCAAAATTATATGTTAACTATTCGCAGAAACAAATACAGGTTTCCTCGATATACGATTGGGTTAAGTTCCTGAAAACCCGATCTTAAATAGAAAAATCGTATAGCAAACCCTAAAATTAATGGGGTAAATGGGAATGCGTTCTCGGACCAGCCAAAACCCAAACACCTAAAAACCTATATCAATATCGTAAATCGGGGCATCGGATATTGAGGGAGACCTGTACTCCAATACAGGTACAGATCCATCATTTACATTGCTCCTATGGTAGCGGGTTAAGGATTCATAGGAACGGAGGACTCACAACGTACGGCTGGTTTCCAATATTCCTCGACACTCTAGGTTTCGCAGGCATGGACAACTCGCAACGTACAATCCAGCTCATTTATTTCTGGACACTTTTAGCATTTCGGACCACTTAGGCGAGACTGTAGGACCCACTTGAAGGCAGGGCTACGTACAGTCGGCGTCAGTCATACCTAGACACGTTTAGCATTTTGGAGCGTTTGGGCGGGACCGTTCCATCCGCTTGAGGGGATGACAGATTCACATAAAGGACGAGCTTATATTGCAAGGTCGGGGTAATTTATTTCTCGACAATCAGCGGTTCGAGCAATTTTGATAAGATTCTTTAGCATTTTGGAGCATTGAAAGGCAATATGGTAGCTCTCCACGGATTAATACAGTTCCAATAATGATTCTGAAGCATTTTGTATCATCAACATATGGGATAGTAGTTCTCTGTGATTCCATATGATCCCAAAAATATTTTTGAAGCATTTTGCAACCCAAATAATTATGTTTCTGGAACTTTTTGGAACATTTGATATAGTAGCTCTGTCATTTTGTATGGTACCAATAATGTTTCTGAAGTAACTTGGATCATCGAAAGACGGTGTAGGCAGTGTTGTCAATTTAGCTACTTTCCCGCTAGATCTAGAGGTTTTTACTTCGCTCTAGAGACAAATTTTTACATCCTGCGACAAGAATTCTAGTGATATTCTGAATATGTGAATCATTATAGAGCGATATTGTGCCGTTATTCTAGCGATCTTCAGCATTTATTTACTATCAAGCGAACTTGATTTGGTACCCCTTGGTGTAGGAGCTCTCTTGTGGTTTGATACAGCTCCAAAATGCTATTGAGATACACTTGTCGACGGCTGTGCTTGAAAGACGGAAAAATGTTTGCGATAATAAGTAGGCAGCACTCGAACATTTGCTGATATGTCAACAACACCAAAATTAGTAAGTTTCACTTAACCTTTTTTAGTCAATGGCAATTTTCTTATATTCTACCAAACGTCAGATGATTATATTCTGAGAGTTATACGAGTATCTTGCTTGTGAGAGATCCTTCTTTACCTGGATTAAATTGTCTGAAATTAGTCAGAATTATCGCTATTATTATTATTATAACAATAATTATATTAATTAATGGTATTAGATCATGAGATACAAAGGTAACATAACAAGAAGAGTGGTACCCAATAATAATAATAATAATAATAATGAAACAAAATAATAATAATGAACATGAGGTTATTGTCTAATGAAAAGGCTAGTGTATCATAATAGGATGCACCAGAGAGAATGTTTCCTACAGTACCAAGCATGAGAGGCAAGGGGCCTATGTTGGAAACCTAGTTATTAGGAAGCCTCTGCACTCTTTACATAATCAGTTGAGGCATCACTTTTTGAGCTAGGTGAGTGGAGAGAAAAAACTATGGGACCATTTGTTTTACTATAAATTATCAGTCACAGAGGAATGAAGTATGTACAGTCTATATCTATACCAACATCAGCCACAGTGATAACATGATGGGGCATTGTTGTGGCAAGATTTTGTTGTACTGTGCTGCAGTAAAGACTGTAGCCACCGTGCTATGATTACTGTGCACTGTGTGCAGTACTGTGATTGTACCATGGAAGCCACATTCACTGTGGACGGTTGCGGTCTTTAAACCTGTATGCATGTATGTACTGTATGTATAGAGGCGATGGAATATGCAAGCAAGATGTGATGAGTACAGTACAGTATATAGTAATACATTAGTCTCTGTTCATATTAAGTTGTCATCAT
This sequence comes from Paralithodes platypus, assembly GCA_032716605.1. NCBI lineage: Eukaryota > Metazoa > Arthropoda > Malacostraca > Decapoda > Lithodidae > Paralithodes > Paralithodes platypus. The sequence continues at coordinate 54,457,203 of CM064482.1, read as the reverse complement.
GTGATTGTGACTATGCTTATGAATAAATATGATTGGTTGGCAGGGAGGAAAAAGATAAATATAAGCTGTCAAGTTAATATGAACATAGTATAGTGTAGCCGAATAATAGTCCTGAGTCTTTTGTTCGATGGTATATGGAGTACCGGTACTTGAAAACTGGGTAGGATATTGGAAGAGTTTGTGAATGGCAGTGAAAGGCATATGTCTACACGATGAAGAAGCAATTATAATGTAAAGCTTGCAAAATAAACAAACCAAAACTTGGACGAACACAGTACTGTAAAAAGACAATCGCTATGTTGAAACAACGCTTTAGCAAAATAATTATTTTTGAATAAAATAACAATCCACCACATAGGGTGTACATTACTACATGAGCAAGTTAATCTGTTTCCCAAGCAAACTAATCGCACATATAACAACGCACTATCGTCACGTTCAAGGAATTAGTCAATTTGGGAAGGAACAAAGACAAATCAATGTACTGTAGGTCCTATTTGCCACCAATGACCAACATCTTTTTGTCAGTCAGGTGGTTAACTTCATTGCCCACTAAATCATCTGGGCATTGGTTATCGAGCTATATATTTAACCTTTTATCATGGCCTATTTTTCATAGAGTTCTTACTAACACTGGTTGATTTTATGCAGCTTGCGAAGAATCTTTAGCAATCAACGGGGTACAGTAAATTCGATCTCCATTATGTTTTTTTTCACTCCCACAGAACCTTCCTAAGCTTAATAAAATCGTCTAGTAAATAGCCAGAATAAAGCGAAAACGTGTGTCATGGTATACGTAAAGGATTAAGACTGTTGAAGAGAAAATGAGTAATTCATTGGTGCAAGCATAATGGAGATAGCAAACTATAGTGTATTCATTGGTGCAAGCATAATGGAGATAGCAAACTATAGTGTATTCATTAGGATGAGTTTAGACATTACAACCTGACCCCTAGTCTTTCGTAAATCAAAGAGGGTCGGAGCAAACATACTGTAAAACTTGCAAAACAAACAAAACAAAACCAGAAACCGCTCAATAATAAAGACAAACTAACGTATAAAAATCACTGGAAATAATGTAACGTGCTAAATCGTTATTTCCACATGGTGATTTTGATTAGTTCTTTTAGCTTTATATTGTGTCGTCCCTGTTTTGGTTTGTTTATTTTGCAAGTTTTACATTATAATTTAGCAAAACAATATTATGAAATGTAAAAACTTAAACAACTCTTTTCAATTAGTAGAAATATCAGTTGGATTGCTCAAGTCCTTTTTGAGTTGTAAGAGGTTAGGGTCGGATTTCTAGTCTCGTCATAAGGAATAAACAAAATAGCTTAGCCCTGGCAAGAATGTTGACTACCGGTATTACCACTGAGCTTTTAATGTGATATAAAGTGAATTGGCATCATTAAAGTTAAAAAAGTTTATAAAGATTTAGCTGAAAGTATTGTTAATAGAGTGAGAGTTCTATCGTTATGAAAAATTATACCCTGTTCCGTAGCGTTAGGCAGAAATTGTGAACCCTAGCCTCTGTACCACATAAAGGGCTAGAGCAAATGAGCTGTAAATTTCCACACCTATCCCCTGGCTGAGCCTTTCCAAAATGTAGAAATATTAGCTCAATTACTCTAGTATGTGAGTTATAGAGATTGATATTCAAGAATTTTGGCCTACTTTCATGGAACAGGGTATACTGTAGCTGTGTTAAGTTGAAGAATGAGCTTTGTGGGTGAGTGTGTTCAATTTTCTTTGACTTGCTACAAGAACCTGACCTGTATCTATTTCTGTAGACGGTTCCATTCCATTACCACCAATAAGACCAACAAATAAATAGATTTCTTCGTGGAGTGAAGTGGAGGGTTTAAAGTCAAATTTACCACACTCCTAAATGGCCATCCCTCTAAACTAATCTGACCTAAATAACATAACATGATTAAATCCAACTTAACCTAACAAGATCAAACCTAACCTAACATAATCAAACCCTACCTAACCTAATCTAACCATGTTCAAACTCAACCTAACCTAAACTAACTTAACATGAGCAAATCCTACCTACGGTAACCTAACCTAACATATTCAAACTCAAACTAACCTAACCAGCTTAACCTAGACTGCTTAGGCCTAGTTCTGGTGTTGGCTGTTGAATGAGTGTGGCCAGTTAGGAGTGTGGTTGTTTAGTATCGAGGCTGTTTAGGAGGGAGGCCATTTAGGAGTGTAGCCGTTTTGGCCTGTTGCGAAGTGAAGGCAAGGGAAGAGAAGTTGTGGAGAGTTGTACCAAGTTTGTTTATAATAACCACCATACCACGTAAACCACTGCAGTCCCTGTTTATCTCGTAAAACTCTCTCTCTCTCTCTCTCTCTCTCTCTCTCTCTCTCTCTCTCTCTCTCTCTCTCTCTCTCTCTCTCTCTCTCTCTCTCTCTCTCTCTCTCTCTCTCTCTCTCTCTCTCTCTCTCTCTCTCTCTCTCTCTCTCTCTCTCTCTCTCTCTCTCTCTCTCTCTCTCTCTCTCTCTCTCTCTCTCTCTCTCTCTCTCAAAGCTAAATTATGCACCATAGCACCTACAAAAATCTAAAATTTTGGTATTAATTCTTGATAAAGTAGTATGGAGTCTACTGTATTACCAGTCACTGATGATGATGGGTAATATCGTTGTGGTATCGATAATAGTGATGATGATTATGTAAGGATGGTGATGGTGATACGAGATGATGAAAATAATGCTGGGGGATGTTGAAACTAGTGATGAGGAAGGTAGTGGTAATAATGATACGATATGATGAAAATAATGGTGGGGGAAATTCAAGCTAGTGGTAATGGTGATACAATAGGATGAAAATAATGGTATTGATGAAAATAGTAGTAGTGGCGTAGATAATGGTCTGACGGAGATACTGATACGATAAAGATGATGTTGTTTTGAGTCAGTGTGTCTTGTGTATAGCCTTTCACTCTACTTATAAGATAACCCGGTATACTCGCTTTCTTTTCACCCGACGACAAATTGAAATCCCTTAGCAGCTAATTTCTCGATATTTAACCCATTCTTTAACGGTGACATCTCTTGAATTTTCTTCTAGCTATATTTAAACGATTTTGTGCTATTTAAGAAGGATCTGTGGTAATAAAAATGGTTGAGTGAGATAGTTCGAAGCCCTTTAATTGCTAGAGACCTTTTTTTTTTTAGCTTAATAAAATTGTCTAATAGTAGCCAGAGTAAAGTTTAAACGACATCACCGGTACAGAAGGGGTTAATGGAAAAATACGAAACTACTATGTGTCTTCATCATATTATGGCCAAGTTTGTATAATTGGCACCATATTTCACTACAAAATCTTCAAAATAACTGACAAATTTTGATGGGAACTTTGCAATTTACCGTCAGTTGCAAATAAACCGACTATAGTCAGTTTACCTAGAGGAAGCACTTTGAGTCGCAACGGGTTAGCCCTTTCAGTCGCCTAACCATATTTGTCCTGGCTACCATTAGGCATTTGTATTCATCTTGAGAAGGACCTGCGGGAGTCGGACTGTTAATTGATAGTACAGTACAGTACTATTTTCTCCTTAGATTCCTAGAAGTCCTTGCTAAGCTGAATAAAATAATGGTGCCATGCTACTGAAGGAGGGCAAATCAATCAGACCACAATTGATTTATCCTATCAACACTACTACCAGATGAATTTAAACAACTTAGGAAGGAGCTCTGAGAATTGACGGGTTAAAGACTATCTCAATTTAACCTTCTACATAAGACAGATCCCTCTCAAGTTGAGTAAAATTATCTGAGGTGGCTATGATGATAAAAACGGAAGCTGGCGTCGTGTGATTGAAAGGGCTGACTGACTCTTCCTGTTTATAAAGATTCCATAGTGTTTAGTCGCAGCTCCAACTGCAGCACTTTAGATGGAGGTACAGTCGGGGTCCATAATACATATACACCCTTGTGAATCTTCGAATCTCTAAAGTCTAGTTCTGAAGCATCTGGGATTTAATAAGTACAGGTCTCGATTGGGTTACGTTCTTGAAAACCCGATCTTAAATAGAAAAATCGTATAGCAAACCCTAAAGTTTGTGGGGTAAATGGGGATGCGTTCTCGGACCAGCCGAAACCCAAACCCAAACGCCTAAAAACCTATAATAATATCGTAAATTGGGGCATTGGATAGTGAGGAAGATCTGTACAGTATACACCCATATGAATCTCTCAGCCTTTTAAGCCAAGTTCAGAAGCATCTAGGATATATTAATAAAGCATTCTATTGTCTCGTTTAGGTTCGGTACAGGTTCACATGGATGTGTAGGGGTATTATGGCTCACCTCTATACTTGAATGTCTATCGAATTTCCATAGATTATTTTTCTGGGATTGAAGATGCACCCGGTGTCGTCGTATCCAGCCATATTTACACTGAACCGACTCCCTAGGATGCACTTACACTTAATCATAGTTATTCTATTTATTTATGTTTTACTGTACTTTTATAATATTTAAATTACCACTTCTCTTGGTGAAATAGTTTGGGGGCTGATTAAATCTTCTTCACCATTGATGCACAGTGTAGGCTACTAAAGGTCACTTTTCCCAGATAACTGTGCAGTGTTGTAGGTTTATACGTTGATTAAATAGACTGAAGGTTATTAATTGAAATACATAACTTGAAAATTAACTCAAAAGTTACTGTTCAAATTTGTATAATAAACTCATTAAAATTAAAACTATCGAAACGACAACACACTAAACAAAATCTATATGTGGAAAAATGCATTTTAATTTATCAGCAATTAAACTTTGAAAACAACAAACTTATAATATCCACATATCTGCCATGCAATATTTTGTTTCATGTGCGGCATACCGGTATCAATTGGTATGTAATCATGTTAGTGTAATAAGTTACATATCGTAATATTTATATTGTTTTGAGTGTTGCCGATGAAAAGTTATGTATTTTGATGACCCTTGGCCAGTGAAGATTCTAGGGGAAGATATTTTCTCACGTTATATGTACAGTATACAGTACAGTACTGTATGTTAAAATACTAACCGCTATTCTGCATAAAATTTTAAAAACATTAATAGACCATTTATACCACATATAATCTATAATGTATATATAAATAAATTAATAACGCTTTCTCAAATTTAATACAATTCCAACCAATAATGTACTTTAATCTATTTTTATTTATTTCACTCCAACACCAAACACCTCCAATTAAATTAATGAAAGCATGTGATCCACCAGGATTGGAACCTTGGTTACCACACACAGATTTGTTAACGCTAACCATTACACCATCAAGACAGAAAGCTCTTTTCTAAGGCAGTTACCCTATAATTGGAACCTTGGTTACCACACACAGATTTGTTAACGCTAACTATTACACCATCAAGACAGAAAGCTCTTTTCTAAGGCAGTTACCCTATAATTGGAACCTTGGTTACCACACACAGATTTGTTAACGCTAACCATTACACCATCAAGACAGAAAGCTCTTTTCTAAGGCAGTTACCCTATAATTGGAACCTTGGTTACCACACACAGATTTGTTAACGCTAACCATTACACCATCAAGACAGAAAGCTCTTTTCTAAGGCAGTTACCCTATAATTGGAACCTTGGTTACCACACACAGATTTGTTAACGCTAACTATTACACCATCAAGACAGAAAGCTCTTTTCTAAGGCAGTTACCCTATAATTGGAACCTTGGTTACCACACACAGATTTGTTAACGCTAACTATTACACCATCAAGACAGAAAGCTCTTTTCTAAGGCAGTTACCCTATAATTGGAACCTTGGTTACCACACACAGATTTGTTAACGCTAACCATTACACCATCAAGACAGAAAGCTCTTTTCTAAGGCAGTTACCCTATAATTGGAACCTTGGTTACCACACACAGATTTGTTAACGCTAACCATTACACCATCAAGACAGAAAGCTCTTTTCTAAGGCAGTTACCCTATAATTGGAACCTTGGTTACCACACACAGATTTGTTAACGCTAACCATTACACCATCAAGACAGAAAGCTCTTTTCTAAGGCAGTTACCCTATAATTGGAACCTTGGTTACCACACACAGATTTGTTAACGCTAACCATTACACCATCAAGACAGAAAGCTCTTTTCTAAGGCAGTTACCCTATAATTGGAACCTTGGTTACCACACACAGATTTGTTAACGCTAACCATTACACCATCAAGACAGAAAGCTCTTTTCTAAGGCAGTTACCCTATAATTGGAACCTTGGTTACCACACACAGATTTGTTAACGCTAACCATTACACCATCAAGACAGAAAGCTCTTTTCTAAGGCAGTTACCCTATAATTGGAACCTTGGTTACCACACAGATTTGTTAACGCTAACCATTACACCATCAAGACAGAAAGCTCTTTTCTAAGGCAGTTACCCTATAATTTACCAGTTGATTAGTATATGCTGGCGTATGAAATAACCTGACAAAACAAAACGTGATTAAGAGATTATAACAGGGTATACCTGTATATACTTGTGCTGTCATCTGGTGGATTCATTCAAAAGGCCCCCTGGTGAGAGAAGTACCATACAATTAGGATTATTATCTGATATTGGAATAGGATTAGTTCTATCAGTACAGTACTGTACTGTATAGTGTTCTGCAATGAAATGCACATATTAATTAAGATTTTAATAGGTCATATCTGGGAGTGAATTTGTTTGTAAATATGGCCAGATGACGGAACAGTGAACCCTTTGACTGTTGCAGGGCCAAAGGTAATACTCAAAGTTGTTTTTTATTTTTTACTAACGGCAGCCTTCGTTGGTAGTAATTTAAATTCTGTCTGCTCGGAATCTACTGACTTATTTCTACCAACAATGGCCCTCGGCTGAATCGAAGGGAGCCCTGTCTCGTGTAGATCAGAGCATCGATATTATTAGATCCTAAGCTCTTTGTTATTGTACATTAGCACTTTAAAGCAACAGTAACACTTTGATGATGAATGTTAGCGTTATTAATTGTGAATTTTATGGACGCGACGTTATCGAAGTGCAACTGGTTCAACGGATGGATGGACATTCGCTTCCTGACTATAGTCTATTTGCTGTAAGTAGGCGAGAAATCATAACCTCTAACCTCTGTAACTCAAAAACGACTAGAGTAGTTGAGCTAATATTTCTACCATTGGGAAGAGGCATTCTAGGAATAGATGTGGAAATTTACAGCCAATTTGCTCTAGCCCTTTTAGAGTTATAGAAGATAGAGGTCATGATTGCTCGCCTACATACAGCAAATAGACTATAGCACCTTGACCCTGAATGTGATACCTCTTGTCTGACAGCTCAACCAGTAGTCTATTTCAACCGTTATACTGTACAGTACCAAAGCCAACAAAACCAGTGCCAACTTCAGCCAAGACCAATAAAACCGCTGCCAACTCAGCCAAGACCAATAAAACCGCTGCCAACTAAATCCGGGCTAACAAAATTGCTGCCAACTTAACCAAGGCCAACAAAACCGCTGACAATTTAACCATGGCCAACAAAATTGCCGAAATTGAGTTACGGTCAACTTATCCAACGATCGTGATAACGGTGTAAAAAAAATACACTTTCGTATAGTGGACAGATCAAAGGGAGCATTTCTGGTGTGAGTATCCTAGGTTCTAGTCCTTGGAGTACCACATGTATTCATAACTTTCATTGATTTCATTAGTTAGGTTTAGTTATAAATTAATTGGTGGGTTGGTGAAAACTAATATGAATTAAAAGTTCCCTGGCTTAGTTAACAGTTCTCTGGCTTAGTTTTTTCTGCCATGGCCATCCTTTGGTGGGGGTTTCCCAAGAGGAAGCAAGGCATGGGAGATCATGACTCCTTGGTTGGTGTACAGGTCTCCTTCGATTTACGATTGGGTTGCGTTCCTGAAAACCCTACCTTAAATAGAAAAATAGTTTAGTGAACCCTAAAATTAATGGGGTAAGTGGGGATGTATTCTCGGACAAACACAAACACCTAAAAACCTATAATAATGTTGTGAATCGTGGCATCGGATAGGGAGGGAGACCTGTGCTGTACTGGTTGAGTTGTCCGGTCACCCTATTGTCTTGTTAGTGTAATAATGAGAGCAGCTGTGTTATTTAGAAAACTGTATTGGGACTGTGGCGCAGACTTGTAGGTGTAATTCGTTCAAAAGCATCCCCTTGATATTCTGATTAGGTTGTGAAAGGCCTCGCTTTGTATGAGATTATATTCATATGTAAAGAAAAAATATATATTATAATGTAAAACTTGCAAAATAAACAAACCAAAACTTGGACGAACACGGTAAAAAGACAAAACAACTTATCAATATCGCTAAGTGAAAACAATGCTTAAGCAAAATAATAAATTCAAAGAAAAGTGGAAGATACAAAAATAATGCATTGTACTGAAATCATTTCAATTAACCACCTTGAAAGGAAGGTCAAAGTTTTTGTGTATTTATATCTCCATGAAGACTTACTAAATTATACTGGAATATTAAAGCATAGTACTGCACTGTATTAGCACAAAACAAAACAAATATATATATATATATATATTGATGTAATCTGGGTGTGTTTCTCTCCGTGCGGAGGAAGCAAGGAATCGGAGATGATGATGATTATCATAATATAAAACTTGTAAAATAAACAAACCAAAACTTAAACAAACACAGTAAAAAGACAAAACAACTTATCAAAATTGCAATGTGGAAACAACGCTTAAGCAAAATAATAATTTATAAATCAAAGAACACAATCAGAAACTGATTAAGAGGACCTTGGGCGAACGAGTAACACCTGTAGTTTGCGCTGCGGTTCTGTCCCGTCACCGTAGCAAGAGTTGAACACTTAATCAAAAAGTCACTCCAAGTATTTCAGTGTGTCCGAGTCAAATATTCCGTGTTAACTCGGGAAGTTTACAGAAAAGTGTCATACATTTTTCAGATGTTGTTATACATGCTCTCTCTTTCTGCATCTCGTACACTCCAGTTGTTCGTTATACCTGTACCGTACATCACCGCTACTTTGATATGTCTCTTTCGCTCTCGCTCTCACTCTCACTCTCTCTCTCACAGTGCTTTTATTTGTTGTAGCACACCGCCACTTGTGATACGACTTTTTTGTTCCAAATCTTTACGACGAGAGGTGGGGAAGGAAGTCAGAATAAGAAATATGGTTGTAATAAACACCGACCAACTTGACGAATATGTATTGTTTGCCAGAATGTGTTGTCATGCTAGAAGAGTTATGAGTCTATGTATCCTTTGTTCTATCTATCTATCTATCTATCTATATATATATTTGCTTAGGCCCATTCTTTGTTCCAATAATTATAATCCTACCAGTGATCGTTCTATTTATGGACAGTTTTAGACATTACAATTCTTCCTGTAATTGTTCTACTCGTTTAATAATTACAATCCTACCTGTATTTTTTTCTATTCACATCAATTACAATCATACTTGTAATTTTTTCTATTCATGGACAATTTATAAACTCTTGGAATGCTGTTGGTTATTCACAAACATTCTAGTAGAGGCATTTGTAATTAATTATGTAAAGGATAATTAATTATATATACAGTTATATATAACAGCTTAGTATCGAAAAACCAATATCTGGGCCCCCTCCTTTGATAGCACCAGCTGTAGTGAGCGACGCAATCAATAAAATGAAGGACGGTAAAGCTCCAGGTTGCTCCGACATTGTCGCTGAGATGATAAAAGCCTCAGGGGAGATTGGTGTAAACTTAGTCACTGAGTTGATAAACACCATTATTAAAGATGAGAAAATCCCAGAAGATTGGCTCAAAAGTGTAATAGTAAATATATACAAAGGAAAAGGGGATGCGCTGGCATAGAGGAAATTATAGGGGCCTGAAAATGCTTGACCAAATCATGAAGGTCTGTGAGAGAGTCCTTGAGGGTTTGATCAGGCAAAGCATCTCTATTGATGATATGCAGTTTGGTTTTATGCCAGGACGTGGTACAACCGATGCTATCTTCATAGTCAGGCAGATACAGGAAGATACCTACTAAAAGGCAGGGATCTTTACTTTGTGTTTGTGGACCTGGAGAAGGCCTTTGATAGGGTACCTAGAGATGTTGTACAGTGGGCTATGAGGAAACTTGGTGTGGAACAGTCGCGGCGCGGTGTGATAATGAAGATGTATGAGGATTCGCGAAGTTCGGTGAGGGTGAAAGGTGTACTGAGTGATGAATTCGCAGTCCGTGTTGGAGTCCATCAGGGTTCAGTGTTAAGCCCCTCCTCTTTATTATGGTCTTGGAGGCGCTGTCTAGAGTTTTTAGAGGCGGATCCCGTTGGAACTGTTTTATGCAGACGATTTAGTCCTAATAGCTGACAGTATGCAGGATGCTGAGGCCAAATTCAGAAAGTGGAGAGAGGGCATGGCGAGCAAGGGTTTAAGAGGCAATATTAACAAAACCAAGGTTATGCATTGTAGTTTGAGACAGGGCAATGTGGAAAAGAGCGGTGCATACCCATGTGCAGTGTGTGGAAAGGGAGTGGGCGTTAACTCAATTCAATGTAGCATCTGTCGATGTTGGGTACACCATGGGAGTAAGCGCTGTAGTAGAATAAAGGGGCCCTGCCGAAGGATAAGTCAGAAATAGAGAAATTTGAGTGCGTTAGTGTGCAAAGGCGAGCTTGTGTTAAGTGATGATCCTGTGGCTGTGAATTTTGGAAATGAGTCTTTGGAGCTGGTGAACAAGTTTTGTTACCTAGGAGATACCATCTCTGCCGGTGGTGGGGCCGAGGCTGCCACTGTTGCTAGAATTAGGTGTGGCTGGGGAAGTTCAGAGAATTGATGCCAATCCTGACCATGAAAAGAATGCCTCTCCCCCTGAAGGGAAAGGTGTATGCCTCATGTGTTAGAAGTGCAATGACGTATGCCTCAGAAACATGGGCCGTTAAAGTAGAGGATGTCAACAGAATGGAGCGTAATGAGATGAGAATGGTGAGATGGATGTGTGGGGCCAGGCTACAGGATAGAATAACAAATGTTGAGCTGAGGAGACGTTTAGGTATAAAGAGTATTAGCGAGGTGATGCGTACAAGTAGACTGGGATGGTATGGACATGTGGAGAGAATGGATGAACAAAATTGGGTGACAAAATGCAGGTCTGTGATTGTGGAGGGAGCTGCACCAAGGGGTGGACCGAGGAAGACCTGGGATCGGACTATACGCGCCGATCTCAAATCCAAGAACTGACAAGTGAAGCAGCCCTTAACAGGGTTGCCTGGAACGCCGCCATTAGGACAAGAGACTGAAACTGCACTTATGTGTGGAACACTCAGTCTTAAAATGTTATGTATGTATGTTATGTATGTACAGTATATGGAAACCTGAATTTGTTTTGTATGAGCTAGTCAGAAGTAACGGGAAAGCTGGCTCTCCGTGTTCTATGCACTACTACCAGATGAATTTAAGCAGCTTTGGAAGGAGGTCTGAAAATCGATTGGTTAAAAAAGACTATCTCAATTTACCCCTCTACATAAGACAGATCCCTCCCAAGTTGAATAAAATCATCCATGCACTCATATCTCTATTTAACTGCTGTGATATGGAATTCCACGGATAAATTTGACGTTTTTAGCTGCCACGGCCTAAACATCGATGGTTAAAATATTCCGGCCTTGAGGTAAACAGTATTATCTATTATAAATTTAGTTGTTCTAGATCTTTTTCTTGTAAGGTATATTTCAGCCGTTAAGGGGAGATTTTAACTTAAGGTTTTTTCTGTACCCCCTTCTCCCTCATGCTTAGCCCCTTTAGTTTTGAGATTATAAGATGTTCGCCCCATTAGTTTGGCGATTTTAAAACCATTCACCCTATTTCTGTCAATTTTAAGACCTTTTGTGCCATTTAGGTGTCAATTTTTTTTCCTGGCGAGTGATAACGAGCCTGTAATTTAGGAGGAACCATCCACAGGCCGGGACATTTATCTCGAAGGGGGTCTTGGGGGTATTATTTAAAGCTTGATGGAAGTCTAGGGAGTAAACTAAAAACCTCCCCTTAACCCCCTGAGGATTATGACGCATTTTGACAGATAATTCTGGCTATACTTACACACTTTAATTAAGATTAGGAAGGTGATATGGAAGTCTGAGGGTTAATTGAGATAGTATTGACCCTTTAAATTCCCACAAATCCTTCCTAATCAGTATTTAGTCGTCTCTGATAGCATGAATAAAGTGACAACATGCGTCATAATCCTCAAGGGTTTAATAGTACCTTATATTTCAACCATAAGACTCCCGTAATTAACACACTAGATCAAATTATTGTCGCAGAAATTTTTCCCTTGCAGTTCTAGATACATTCTGGATTTTTGAGCGAACCATTATTTTCCTTACATTTTCTTGTGATTATGCACTGTGTTTTCATTTACAACTTACTGAAGCGTAACAACTTGCAGAGAATATTGTTCCTTAAATAATGAAACGACTGAAAAGGAAGAAACTTTGCTTGAGGAGTGTCTGTATCTTTGTGGTGGATGACACAGGGCATCTTATATGATTTGAAATACTCTACCCCTAAGAAAATGAAGCACTGAAACTTTGAAAGCGAAACAAGTGAAGTATGTTTCAGCATTTTGCTTCTGTTAGTTTTCCATGATTTGTGAATGATGTGTGTGACTTTTTAAAAATCTAGTACAGATATCTACCATGATTTTAATATTTGTTTACATTTTCTTGTGTGCTTTTATATGACTGTCATGTCAGGAAAGGTAGCGCAGTAAGAGGCACGTTGAATCGATCACTTGCGAGTTACAGGCTATAAGGAAGTTGGAGTTGTAGACATCGATATTTAACAGAATTACCAGCTAAAATATGGCTGTAATGCATTTATTGATATACAGTATAAAATGAAATTCAACAAATGTCCTATCCATCAGAATCCTAGATTATTATATGTTTAACCCTCTGAGCTTGGGTGTCCTCTTATACTCCTGCACGCAAAATTTTCAAAACCTCACAACATAACAACCCGACGACATAGCTATGTCCGGTCAACGCCAGGATCAAGATAACAGTAATTACTCCATTTTCCCATAAGCTCATCTTTCTACCAATTACCATTGCTAAGCTATTTAGGTTGTAAGGCCATTAGGTTGGATATGGGCCGATTCTAGGGGCATGGAGCGTAAGAGGACTGCCGTGTTGGAGGGGTTAATATCGATGTTTATAGCTCCAACTTCCATATAGCCTGCAACTCGCAAGTGGTCTATTGGAAGCAAGGGTATTATTATAAGCTGAGGTTACTATTAGAATACACCACAGGGATATCATCATTTAATTTTGTTATTGTTGACACTGCAGTTTATGACGAGTATGTGAGTTGCGTTTATTATCGAGAGAACGGTGAATATTAGTCCACACTTAGGTGGTTAGTCATTTTGAAACTATTTATGTACTTATTGTGAATGTTACTTATTGCTAGTTTTTATGAAAGTGTTACTTAAGTAGCAGCAGAATTACCAGCCCTAATGTCTATAGATAGGATGGTGTATAGATTCTTGATAAGATCTTTGTTTTGTTATAGTGTGATGTATAGAGATTGTAGCTGAACGGACGTAAATAGTGTATCTTTAAATCTTGATACTTTGAAGAAACATTTATGATCACATTCAAAATTCTCATCTTTTAACATTTTGTCACATAAGTTCAACTTAGCTTGAGCGATTGGTTATAGTCCGTTCATTCAAGGTTGGGCTAAAATCGTAACCCCTAACCTCTCATGACTCAAAAAGGACTAGAGTAATCGAGCTAATTTTTCTACCAAATAGGAAGACTTGGCTATGTAATATGTGTATAAATTGACAGCTCATTTGCTCTAGCACTACAGAGGTTAAAGGTTGTGACTTCTGCCCAACCTAGAATGAACGGACTATAGTTAAGTGAAGTCCCAGCACCAAGTTGCACATTTAACTAAGAAAATAGCATTCAACATTTACCACACTTGATTTAAATATTGTGAAGGAGTCTTTGAATACATGTCTATACCTTAACTCCCTGGACCCCAAGCGATATAATAATAAATGACACTCCAGGACCAGCCAGTTTTCAATTTGTTAATGTTTTCCTGAAAACACATAGGATGGGTTAGTAATGAAGGAAAAACAACATAAAAACGTTCACCTAGGTTATTTGGGGGTCCTGGGGGGCGGGGAGAAGTCACCATTATCATTGGGTGATGGGTAGGCAATATACTGGCCTCTCACTCTTGTTGCCAACCACCTGTATTGTTCCGTGGGATCCTAAAGTAGTTCCCATACAAATCTGAACCCTCTAGGTACCATAGGACAAGAGTAATTAAGGCAGTCACATACAGTACATTGCGTCGCTGGTACTGTGGGTTACATACATAGGCGACGCATAATGTACGTCGAAGGGGTTAATCACATCCTATATGACATTCAGTGCAGCTGGGGCCAAACATATACAGTAATTACATGACTTATATTACAGTTTGTTTACCTCCTTTGACTATGAGAGGCCTTTCCTAAACAGAAAATCATCCGGTGTCCATGCTAGCTTTTGTTTTTATCATTTATTTTGGCTTAGAATTTACATCTCAGTCAAGAGATGCATTTGGTTCGCAGCTTGCCTTGTCTTGACGAGAATGCGAACTACTTCCTTTGTTTACATTCTTTTGACTTGTAACATTAAAACTAAATAAATTGTCTGTGGCAGCTCTATGATACATTATTAAAGGAATATTAGAACCGTCAACTGCTAGGAGGAATTAGTTGAACACAAGCTCAGCCTCAAGGAGAAATGCAACCTAACTTCATCTCACCTAACCCAACCCAATCCAAGCTAACCCAACCTAACCTAACTAAACCTGACCCAATCCAATCCAACCCAACCCAACCCAACCCAACATAACCTAACCTAACCTAACTGAACCTGACCCTACTACCACCTCCTCCCATCTTACCAGTAGAGTCCGAATTCTCTTCAGCCTATTTCTCCCAGAGGCCAAGTTCATCCTGATACTCAAATATTCTAACTTATTAATTTCACTCCCAACACCCTTCCCAATTAAATTAATGAAAGCATGTGATCCTACCGGGATTCGAACCTGGGTTACCACATACAGATCTTAAACACTCTAACCATTACACCATCAAGGCAGTTATAAGTGCAGCACATGACCACGATTGATATCCATTTATCGAATACTGGATATTAATCTAATCGTGTGCTGTACCCAACTGCACTGTCCTTAATACAGCGTTCCAGTCTTGCGCATGTTGTATTATTCTAGTTATTATACTTGATTCATTTATATTTTAGTTTTAGTGAACTATTTTAGTCATGACGCTTGGTTGCTGATGATCAGCTTTATTGCCGTAGGATTAAGTTTGCTGTTTTATGCTAACATTGTGACACTTTGGGTTGTCAAGTTAAAATTATAAAGCATGATACTGTGTCAGCAGCTTACAGTATATTGTTATCAGAATGATAATCAAAGGCATGATAGAAAGTTGAAGATTGATCAAGTTCATGTCACTGGTCTGTGATAGTCGATATGCTGTGTCAACTGGGTTGATTGGATAACTACAGTATGTCAGTCAAGCCATTTTTGGTTGTTGTTCTGCAGTGTGTAAGTTGATATTTTAGTCAGTCAAGTTACAGTTAGTTAATCTATGGCATCCTCTTGCTGAATATTATCATTGGTCATTTATGTAATTGGGTCAAGGTACTGAAGGAATGATTTAGTTTAGTTGGTGAGTCGGAGAGTCATTGGTTCAAGTGATCCAATGTCTCAGATTCACCCAATAAAAGACAAGAGTGCAATACTTTCTGTGCAGTATTGAGAGGGTGCAAGTCATCTATGTTTACTGTTAGTAATTCAAGTTAGGGTTAAGTAGAAACTGTTGAAGAGGCCTTTCATAAGTGCAACAAAATACATTAGTGTTCTATCTATCTATCTATCTATCTATATACTCTGGCACATACTGTACCCCTTTTTTATTATTATTCGGGGTGGCTGACTCGAGACAGAGCCATTAGTGTTAGCCTGAATAAATACAATGAAGGAATCGATGTATCGGAGTTACTGGAAGTAGCGGTAGGTCCAAAAAAAGATCTCCCTGGGACCAAATAGGGTTAACGCTCCATTCTGATCAAAACGAGAACCAGCAAGTTTTCAATGTAAGGGTAATAGTTCTCCCATGCAACAATTAACCCTTTGAGTACCAGCGACGTGCGTTATATTTTATTCTAGTTATATTTAGACGATATTGTGCAGCTTAGGAAGGATGTGTGGCAGTTAAATGGGTTGGTTGAGATAGTTTGAATTCTTGTTAATGCTAAAGATTCTTCCTAAGCTGAATAACGTTGTCTAATTATTATATTATATTATAGTTGCCAGAATATGATATAAAGGATGTCCTTGGTACTCAATGGGTTAACAATTTATATATATTTATTTTTATTTTACTTTTATATATATATATATATATATATATATATATATATATATTTTTTTTTTTTTTTTTTTTTTTTTTTTTTTTTCCAACATGTCCCATATGTTATGTAATGGCCTTAACAAATTTATTTAATATTCTAACATTTTGTATGATGGGATATTTTAACGATTGGCATATATATATCTTACGTATTGTCCATTTTTTAGTTATTTTTATATTAATGTAGCCAGTTAGAATATTATTATTTTTATATTGGTATTTTAGCATGGCCATTCCACGGGAGCCAAATATTCTACATAACCCAAGTAAGAGATGAGAAAGTTTGCTAATTTAGTTACATTATGATGATAGAAGGAACGAGTGCTTGTAATGGTGTGTGCCAGAGGTCATTGTACTGAAAGGGTTAATGAATGTTACAAGAATACTCACAAAAAAGGACTGAATTAATATAAACCCCTTATAAGGCCAACATTTTATTAACATTTCACTTACTCCTTCCTTTGGATAATTGACGAAGAAACTATGTGTAAGTGAAACATTGCTTATAAACTGCTTTTCCATATGTGGTGTTTAATTCTTTAAAAGCTGTGTCAAAGCATTTTTAGAAGATTTTATAAATCTATAAGGAATTGTGTAGTTCAGTATTATTTTACACATTTGATTTGTTAAAACTTATTTAAATACAATTACATAGTATTGAAGTTATGATTACATCTAGTTACTATTTAATTTATGTTGTATTATTATAAATTTTTATTTTGACACATGAAGTATTTGCAATATGTAAATAATTTATCTATCACTCAGTAGATAATCTGAAAATTAAGAAATTGGAACCTGTTAATAGTGTTGTAAGTTGTAGAGTTTAATATCAATTACTGCAGTCAAAAAGGAAAATTACATAAGCTATTAATTATGATACTATAGGTAGTGCCAACGAACTTGACAATAATCTTGATCCCTGACCTCTCTGTAACTTGAAAGGGCCTAGAGCAAACTGGCTGTAAATATCCACACCTATTTCCTGGTGGACTCTTCCCAAATGATAGAAACATCAACCCGATTGCTTTCATTAATTTTGAGTTATAAGAAGTTAAGGGGTCAAGATTGTTGTCAAGTTCGCTGGCGCTACCTTTACTTGTAAGGCATTATCACATAGACAATCTTGGGCATTTTTTTTTTGTGTATGTTAAGGCAATGGTATTAACCCTTTCCCTTTATCACCTTCATTCTGGCTATCATTTGTCAATCTTCTGCAGCATAGAAAGGATCTGTGGGAATCTGGATTATTGAGACTAATTTTATCCTTTATATTTAATATGTAAAACTTGCAAAATAAACAAAACCAAGTCTACACAATATAAAGGCAAAAAGAACTTATCAAAATCGCTTTGTTGAAATAACGCTTTAGGCTAATCAATTGAAATTATGAAATAAAAGAACACAAAGCCACCACATAGGATGTACATCACTACATGAGCAAGTTAATCTGTTTCCCAAGCAAATTAATCGCACATATCCTTATGTTTAATGTTAGCCAGAATAGGATGAAAAAGGTTTCACCCGTACTGAAAGGGTTAAGCAGTGTGGGCATTATGCTGTACAGTACAAGACAGCAAGAGGCATATAATAGGCTTCATACCTCTATTTACAGTTGGCCACATTAGTTTGTGTTACAGACTTCCCGAGAAGGGGTGGCCATGAATATTAGGCGTGTGTCACCAATCGCTAGGTCAAGTTGCCCAGGCTCGACATCTACCAATAACATTTTGACAGTGAAGGCTCGATCCTCCAACCCTTTGATCAGCAGCCGACGCTCTACTGACATTTCACTTTACTGTATTATACAAATTTTGTCAACGAATAAAATGCACATATTACTCTTTCTATTTAGTATTTTGTAAATTGGTTATAGGTACTATTAGTAGATAAGATCATTATGACTGAGTAGAGACGATTGAAAGAAATATGATATTGAGTTAGTGGAATTGCTGGGCTATTAATTGCATGATCATTTATATAGCGTGGCTTGCATTGCTCCTTTGTTTACATTGTGTTTTAACCCCATTCTGTACCGTCGACGTCTTATTAATTATATTCTAGCTATATTTAAACAATTTTGTGCAGTTTAAGAAGGACCTGTGGTATTAAAATGGGTTAAGTGAGCTAGTTCAAAGCCTGTTAATTGCTGGAGGCCCTTTTTAAACTCAATAAAATTGTCTAAAAGTAGCCAGAATAAAGGTAAAAGGACGTCGCCGGTACAGAAGGGGTTAAAACAGATCTTGGCTTTGCTTCATATGATCCAACTTTTTTCCATGAATACTTTTCTACTTACTGTATTTATGGTACAATCTGTGATTGTTCATTCTTATCACTCCCGATAAATGCTTGAAATGTATGAATTTTGTTTTTGTTTTTACAATAATGTATTTTCAGCCTAGTTTCTTATTTCAGTTCTAAGGACCTCGGATATAGCAAACAAATTGATGACCTTTGAAAATTGACGATAAAAGCTCTCGTGTTATACCACCTAAAGTCATACATGAATATATTAAAGACCAACAAAAGACCCTTCATAAGCAATACGTTTGTTATGACCACCGAGTAACCTGTCCAACAATGATATAAACAAAAGATTACTAATTCACTCAGCCTTCTTTCCTAACCCAGCCTAACCTAGATATAAGTTGTAAAAACTAACCCAGCCTAACCTATTCAAATGATATGTGTCCTGTTTTATAGTTGACAGAGGATTTGATTTGACCAGGTTTGAATTACTCATTTGCCAAATGAAATGGTGTCCTTGTGTGTGTGAGAGTTAGTGTGTGTGCGTATGTTTATGAATGTGTATGTGTTAATCTATTTACTCAGGCCCATTCCCCATTTGTTCTATTATTATTATTATTTTATATTATTTTTATTTATTTATTTTTTCTGGGGGGGGGGGGGGGCTGAGTAAAATGGATGTGTTAATGCAAGTGACTGTGTGTGTGTGTGTATGGTAATGAGATGTGTATGGTAATGAGATAGTGTGTATGTGTGTGTTTGGACGGTTTTGTGTTTGTTATTGAGATTGTGTGTATGTTAGTGAGTGTGAGTGTTTGTTTGGTTGTGTGTATGTTAATGAGATTGTGTGTATGTTACTGAGTGTGTGTGTGTGTATGTATACTGTTGTGTTAATGAGGTGTGGAGTGGGCAGGTCAACTATAGAGAGTGGATGGTACTGGACTTTCCTAATAGACATTATGCTTCACAAGTTTTCTTTGTGAATTCTGTAGTACAGGTCTCCCTCGATTTACGATTGGGTTACGTTCCTGAAAACCCGATCTTAAATAGAAAAATCCTATAGCGAACCCTAAAATTAATGGGGTAAATGGGGATGCGTTCTGGGACCAGCCAAAACCCAAACCCAAATACCTAAAAACCTATTATAATATCGTAAATCGGGTCATCGAATAGTGAGGGAGACCTGTATGGTACAAGTTATTTTTGGTATATATATGTACATTCCCCAGTGTGGTTATTCCAAGAAAGGAGAGATATGTTTGCTATTGTTAACTTTTTCCCCAGAAAACTTAATATTCATAAAATGAACTAAAGGGAAAGAAAATGAAAACGTTTTAATGGAAGCTGTGGCTGAGTCTGAGCTTATGATGCCTCTCGCTTACTTTATGTTATTGGCTGTATTATGTTCGACAATAAATATACTATTGCCTATTAATAGTGTTTCTTGTCCCCTCCTTCAGGAAGCCATATAATATTTGCTCTACAGTATAATTATAACCTCTTATCATGTAGGACAACTCTGTATATTATGATATACGTATATTTACCATATTCAGTTGGCCAAATAAGTTGTGTACGCTGTGTTTGGCCAGGAGATCCCGAATTACCTGCTTGTGGAACTTCCGTAGACTTTTGAATCTCTAGTTGGTCGCCGGGTGCTGCAGTGTGTTTATGTTGTAAGCATTCAGCAGCGAACTTCTTGTACCACCTGCATGAGGTAACCAGCTTCATATTGATGTTGTAGTCGAAGACTTAGTCCGGCTTCTTTACCCTTGTGTTAGTGCGGCGATCCACCTTGCCAGTTTCGACCATCTCCCATTTGTGGATGGTGGTGAGGAGGTTGACCTTCCGCTGGTTGTGCCAGTGGATGTCATGATGGGCCCAGACTTCTTCAGGAATACTTCGTTCTTCTTTGTCTTCTTAGGGAAAGACAGCATGACCCTCCTCCTCTTTCGCACTGGCTACAGTCCAGGACTTCTTGTCATGGAGGTACTTGGTGAGAGCGGGGTACATCTAGTAGTTGTCCATGTAGAGGATGTGGTACGTGTCGAAGTAGCGGACCTAGCGGTCCATTATGGCTTTCACCACTGCTCTGCCAAAGCCAATGTTGGGGTCCACAAACATATTCCCTTCATTCCCGCTGTAGACCAGGAAATCCAGGACATAACCAGTCTTACAGTTGCACAGCATGTAGAACTTGATGACAAAGCAATGTCTCTTTGAGGGGATGTACTGTAAGAAATGGAGCTTCCCCTCCGGCTTAAAGCCTATTCAGGCACCCCTATAGTATGCATGCCAAGTTTGGGCTCTCCATCTTGAAAACTGAGGGAGTGGGGGACTTTCCTGCCCCCCCTCCCACACGTTTGGGTTCTCCATCTTGAAAACTAAGGGAGTTGGGGGGGGGGGCACACCCCCCCCCCCCCAGGCCTAAAACTTTCGGGCACCCCTATAGTATGCATACCAAGTATGGGTTCTCCATCTTATAAAATAGGGAATGGACCTCCACCTCCCCAGCTTAAAACATATTCGGGCACCCCCATAGCATGCATGTCAAGTATGGGTTCTCCATTTTAAAAACTGAGGGAGTGGGCCCCCCCCCCCCCTAGCTTTAAACCTATTCAGGCACCCCCATAGTATGCATGCCAATCATGTGCTCTCTAACTTGAAAACTGAGGGAGTGGGTAGGCACCCACATAGTATGTATGCCAAGTATGGGTTCTCCATCTTGAAAACTGAGGGAGTGGACCCCTCCCGGATTAAAACCTTTTCGAGCATCCTCATATTATGCATGCCAACTATGGGTCTCCATCTTGAACACTGAGGGAGTGGGGAGGGCCTCTGTCCCCCTCCTGCTTAAAACCTAGTCTGGCACCCCCATAGTATGTATGCCAAGTATGGTCTCTCCATCTTGAAAACTGAGGGAGTGTCCCCCCCCCCCCCCAGGCCTAAAACCTATTTGTGCACCCCCTTAGTATGCATGCCAATTATGGGCTCTCCATTTTGAAAACTGAGGGAGTGGACCCCCTCCCGGCTTGAAGCCTATTCGGCCACCCTCATATAGTATGCATGCCCCCTCGCATAAGACCTATTTTGGAGACCCTTAGTATGCATGCCAAGTATGGGCTCTCCATCTTGAAGACTGAGGGAGTGGGGGGGGCTCCCTCCTCCCCCCACTTAAAACCTGCTGCAGCACCCCCTTAGTATGCATGCCAAGCATGGGCTCTCTATCTTGAAAACTGAGGGAGTAGTATGTGTATGTGTAGTGTAGTATGGTATGTGTGTGTGGTGGCATGTATGTGTGTGTGTTTTGTGTCTAATGTTGAAGTGGTTGTTGAAGAAGCCGAGTGTTGGTTTGTTTACACTGGTGACGTCACAACACCTCCCCTTGTTCTCCACTCGAGGCGGTTTGCTTCTTTCACCAGCTGGGCCAATATCTTCCTCGGAATTATGTAGATGGTAGTTCTTCCCACCGTTACAGTATTAACCAATCACATGACGCCAATATGTGTTTTGTTCTTGTTAACCCCAAACAGTGTTATTATATTTAGAAAGGACTTTTTATAATTACCATCAGGAGAATAATGGAGATAAGTGTCCAGCCATTTGATTCCTAGAGGTCCTTCCTAATCTGAGTATAATCATCTGTGGGGTGGGGGGTGACGGTGTGGGGGTTGGGGGGGGGGGGGGTGATTATGGTGGTGGTGGTGCACATGGTGTGTGGGGTAGACAGTGTGGAGATGGAGGTTATTATGGTGGTGGCGGTGTGGGGGTAGACAGTGGGGGGGGGGGGGTGGTGGTGATTATGGTGGTGGTGTGGGGGGAGGCAGTGTGGGGGTGGTGGTGGTGGAGGTACAGTATCGTATTATCAGTGTGGTGGTAGTGGTGGAGGGTGGTGGTGATTATAGTGGTGGAGGGGGGGGGGAGGTAAGAGTATCGTATTATCAGTGTGGTGGTAGTGGTGGAGGGGGTGGGGGGGGGGTGGAGGTAAGAGTATACCGTATTATCAGTGTGGTGGTGGTTTTGTGGTAGGGACGACGTGCGCGAGCTACTTCACTCCCTCAACCCACAGATTCCCAACACGTCAGATCAACCTGTGAGTGCACGTCAACCTATATATACAGTAGTCCATTAACCGCTACTGTACCGGCGAGGTCATTTACGTCATATTCTGGAGACTATTAGACGATTTAATTCAGCTTAGGAAGGACCTCTAGCAATAATTAGCCTTCAAACTATCTCCGCCAGCTCTTTTATAAGCTACCACAGATCCTTCCTAAGCAGCATAATATCGTCTAAATACAGCTAGAATAAGATATAACATAGGTAGGCAAGATATTGTGACCACTATAACCTCGATAACTCAAAAAGGGCTAGAGCAAATGGGCTGTAACTTTCCACAGAGATCGTGACCACTAGCTATAACCTCGGTAACTCAAAAAGGCCTACTGTAGAGCAAATGGGCTGTCAATTTCCACAAAGATCGTGACCACTAACCTCGGTAACTCAAAGAGGGCTAGAGCAAATGGGCTGTAACTTAATTTCCTCAGGGATCGTGACCACTATAATCTCGGTAACTCAAAAAGGGCTAGATCAAATGGGCTGTCAATATCCACAGAGATCGTGACCACTACTCCTTAACTCAAGAAAAGGGCTAGAGCAAATGGGCTGTCAATTTTCACACCTCTTCTCAGGCATAGCCTACTCTTCCCAAATGGTAACAAATATTAGCTTGATTACTCTCGTCGATTTTTAGTTATAGAAGTGAGTGATCAAGAGTTCTGAACTACTTTTAATTAATGGAATGTAGCTTTCACACACTTAATTATGAGAAGATATGGATTATAATCGTATTTATTAGATAGTGTATATCCCTATATAACGGAAGCAACACTATCACCCTATTGCATACATTCCATTCTAACCTAACTTATCGCCTATCATAGCTCTGACTTACGAGACACTTATCCTAACATATCCTAACTGTAACCTAACTTATCCTATCATAGCTCTGACTTATGACACACTTATCCTACCATATCCCGTCCGGCTGGCTCAGTTGATAGCGTGCCTGAATCCCATCTTGAAGGTCTAGCGTTCAATCCCCGCTCAGATTGAAAAGTTTTTCTGGGATATAGCTGGCGGTTACCATCTCCCTATGAGCAAGGGGGATGGGTAATGGTCTCTGGTAGACTAAAGAAAGCCAAGCGCTTGTGAATCCTCGAAGGAGGAGAACGGGCGCTATATAAGTAACCAGACGATTATTATTATTATTATTATTATTATCCTAACTGTAACCTAACTTATACTATCATAGCTCTGACTTATGACACACTTATCCTAACATATCCTAACTGTAACCTAACTTATCTCATCATATCTCTGACTTAAATTTTATGACACTTATCCTACCATATCCTAACTTTAACCTAACAAATAGGTTATAGTGAGATATGTATAGTGTAGGGCATAAAGGTGTAAAAGAACAAATAGGGATGTAGGGAAGGAGTCTGCCTCGTATGGGCCAATAGGCCTTCTGCAGATTTCCATTTGTCTTATGTTGTTTATGACACACATGCTGACTATAGCCACTAAAACAAGAAAAGGATAATTTGAAAGCTAATCTCTACAAACTATAATTCATAAAATCAATTAAGATACTGACTTTTGTATCAATGACTAACGCAAACATTACTCGATACAGCATCTTCAGTTTATAGTTTACGTTCATCAGTTTAATGTTTACGTCATCAGTTTATTGTTTACGTTCATCAGTTTAATGTGTACGTCATCAGTTTATAGTTTACGTTCATCAGTTTAATGTTTACGTCATCAGTTTATTGTTTACGTTCATCAGTTTAATGTTTACGTCATCAGTTTATTGTTTACGTTCATAAGCGACACTACTCAGTCGTTTATTGTCTTAGATTTCTTATCTGTGGTAATAGTAGGTCGGGTTTGTTGGTTGTAGCTCAGTTCATGCTCGCTACTAAAACAGGTAGGTGGCAATTATGTATATACAGTATATATATATACAGTATAAGGTATGTTTGGCCCCGACTGTACCGCGGCTCTGAGATAACGCCGATACGCTGCCGAGGGGATTTATATTATATACTCCATTCATTCTAGGTTGGGCAGAAATCGTAACCCCTAACCTCTCATAACTCAGAAAGGACTAGAGTAATCAAGCTAATTTTTCTACCGAATAGGAATAGAAGACTTGGCCAGGGAATATGTGTGGAAATGTACAGCTCATTTGCTCTAGCCCTTTTTGAGATATGAGAGGTTACGTGTTACGATTTCTGCCCAACCTAGAATGAACTGACTATAGTATTAACCCTTTCAGTATCGGTGCCGTCCTTTCAACTTTATTCTGGCTACTATTAGATTATTTCATTCACTCTAAAAAGGGCCTTCAGTAACTATAGTCTATTCGCTGTAAGTAGGCAATAAATCATGACCTCTATCCGATGTAACTCAAAAGGGGCTAGAGCAAATTGGCTGTAAATTTCCACATCTATTCCTTGACTGACTCTTCCCAAATGGTAGAAATATTAGGTTGATTACTCTAGTCATTTTTTGAGTTACAAAGGTCAGAGGTCATGATTTCTCGCCTACTTACAGCGAATAGACTATACCGAGTATCGAACTATCTCACTTAACCCTTTTTACTACCACAGATCCTTCCTAAACTGCACAAAATCTTCTAAATATAGTTAGAATAAAGTTAAAATAACGTCCCCGGTACAGGAGGGGTTAACCCTTTCAGTAGACTGGGATGAGTTTCTTCGATATATATTTGGCTGTCATCAGACGATTGCATGCAGGTTAGGAAGGACCTGTTGGGAATCTAAGGGATCAAAGCTAACTCAGGCATGCCTCTGACTCACACAGATCCTTCCTAAGCTGCATAAAACTGTTTCTATTGTTAGCTAGAATATACTGTCAAAGCGTTTACTTATATATTTAATTGTCTTCTTCACGTGGTTATGAATAAAGGGGAGGTTTTTAGTTTGTTCCCTAGACCTCCATCAAGCTTAAAATTGCAACCCCTAGACCCCCTGTCACCATGTCACTATATTCATCACATCTCTGACTATCCCACGTGATTATCTCCCCAGGTTCACCATGAGTCGCTGGCTGGTGGTGATGATGATGGTGATGGTGGTGGTGATGGTGGTGGTAGGACAAGCTCAGGTCAGTCTCTCTTCATATTGTTTACCCTTTCAGTTATTATTATTATTATTATTAGGGGTTCGACCCCTACGGGGAACCCCTATTGTAATCATTAAACCTACTTATTCATCCAAATTATTTTTACACGCCGGTTTTTACTCAATAACTCCAGAACCGTTTTTTGGATCGGGATCAAACTTTCACAAGAGATGCATTTTTGTATTGGGCAACTTTTGATATGCTAAACATCCGGCATGGTGGCCAAATAGGTCCGTGGCAGCCAATTTACATTAATCCAACATATGACAGACATTACTACCTTATTCCAACATCTGACAGACATTACTACCTTATTCCAACATCTGACAGACATTACTACCTTATTCCAACATCTGGCAGACATTACTACCTTATTCCAACATCTGACAGACATGACTACCTTATTCCAACATCTGGCAGACATTGCTACCTTATTTCAACATCTGGCAGACATTTCTACAATATTTCAACGTCTGGTAGACATTGGTACCTTATTGCAACATCTGACAGACATTACTTTGTATACCATATTCCAACATCTGACACACGTTAAACCTTATTCCAAATTCTGGCAAACATTACTGCCTGATTGCAATATCTGACAGACATTTCCACAGTATCCAAACATCTGGCAGATATTACTACAATATTCCAACATCTGACAGACATTACTTCCTTATTCCAACATCTGGCAGACATTAATACTATATTGCAACCACTGACAGACATTACTACCTTATTCCAACATCTGGCAGACATTACTACCGTATTCCAACATCTGACAGACATGACTACCTTATTCCAACATCTGACAGACATTACTACCTTATTCCAACATCTGACAGACATTACTACCATATTCCAACATCTGGCAGACTTTACTACCTTATTCCAACATCTGGCAGACATTGCTACCTTATTTCAACATCTGGCAGACATTTACACAATATTTCAACGTCTGGTAGACATTACTACCTTATTGCAACATCTGACAGACATTACTACCATATTACAACATCTGACAGACATATACTACCTTATTCCAACATCTGACAGACATTACTACCATATTCCATCATCTGGCAGACATTACTACCATATTCCAACATCTGACAGACATTACTACCATATTCCATCATCTGGCAGACATTACTACCATATTCCAACATCTGACAGACATTACTACCTTATTCCAACATCTGACAGACATTACTACCATATTCCATCATCTGACAGACATTACTACCATATTCCAACATCTGACACACGTTAACCTTATTCCAAATTCTAGCAGACATTACTGCCTGATTGCAACATCTGACAGACATTTCCACAGTATCCTAACATCTGGCAGATATTACTACAATATTCCAACATCTGACAGACATTACTTCCTTATTCTAATATCTGGCAGACATTAATACCTTATTCCAACCAACATCTGGCAGACATTAATACCTGATTTCAACATCTGACAGACATTCCTAACCTATTCCAAAATCTGGCAGACATTTGTACCTTATTCCAACATCTGGCAGACATTACTACCTGTTTGAAGCATCTGACAGACAATTTTACATTCCAACATCTGGCACACATTTCTACAAATTCCCAACATCTGGCAGACATTACTACCATATTCCAACACCTGGCAGACATTACTACCTTATTCCAACATCTGGCAGACATTATTACCATATTCCAACAACTGGCAGACATTACTACCTTATTCCAACATCTGCCAGACATGACTACCAAACTTATTCCAACATCTGGCAGACATTACTACCTTATTCCCCAATCTGACAGACATTACTACCATAGTCCAACATCTGACAGACATTACTACCATATTCCAACATCTGACAGACATTACTACTTTATTCCAACATCTGACAGACATTACTACCATATTCCAACATCTGACAGACATTGCTACCTTATTCCAACATCTGGCAGACATTACTACCATATTCCAACATCTGACAGACATTACTACCATATTACAACATCTGATAGACATTACTTCTATATTCCAACATCTGACAGACATTACTGCCTTATTCAACATCTGACAGACATTACTACCATATTTCAACATCTGGCAGACATTAATAGGCCTACCCTATTTTAACATATGACCGGCGCATTACTACCATATTCCAACATCTGGCAGACATTAATACAATATTCCAACATATGGCAGACATTACTACCATATTTCAACATCTGGCAGACATTACTACCTTATTCCAACATCTGACAGACATTACTACCTTATTCCAACATCTGACAGACATTAATACCTTATTCCAACATCTGACAGACATTAATACCTTATTGCAACATCTGACAGACATTACTATCATATTCCAACATCTGACACACGTTAACCTTAATCCAAATTCTGGCAGACATTACTGCCTGATTACATCTGCCAGACATTACTGCCTGATTACAATATCTTTCAGACATTTCCACAATATCCTAACATCTGCCAGACATTACTACAATATTCTAACATCTGACAGACATTACTTCCTTATGCCAATATCTGGCAGACATTACTATAACATTGCAACATCTGACAGACATAACTACCTTATTCCAACATATGACTGACATTACTACCATATTGAAACATCTGACAGACATTACTACCTTATTCCAACATCTGGCAGACATTACTACCTTATTCCAACATCTGGCAGACATTATTACCTGATTGCAACATCTGACAGACATTCCTAACCTATTCCAAAATCTGGCAGACATTTGTACCTTATTCCAACATCTGGCAGACATTACTATCTGTTTGAAGCATCTGACAGACAATTTTACATTCCAACATCTGGCAGACATTTCTACAATATTCCAACACCTGGCAGACATTACTACCATATTCTAACACCTGGCTGACATTACTACCTTATTCCAACATCTGGCAGACATTACTACCATATTCCAATAACTGGCAGACATTACTACCTAATTCCAACATCTGGCAGACATGACTACTTTATTCCAACATCTGGCAGACATTACTACTGTTATGCCCTGTTTTTCTACAGGTTTAACTTGGGTAATGTGAGTTCTGAATGACTGGGTATATAAGGCTGCATGCACAATACAAGGTATGAGGAATAGAGAACACAAAATAAACACACGGTAACACGACACAAGTTCACGTTTATTGACGTAAATAAATAAAGAGTATAGAAAGATAGTAATTCTCGCACAAAACAAATAATAGAAGGGAACTGCTAGCATTAGCGGATCTGGATGGAGCACCAGTCTCTTCGGAGGCGTGGGTTCGAATCCCACCGCTGCCACCAATGAAATGCTAGGTTTTTCCAGGTTAAATAGGAATGGGAATTCTCCCCAGGCTACCTTTAGGATCAACCTTTCCTGGTACCTGGCGCGGGGTACGAACCTCTGAAGGGAATTTAACCCCCCTAAAAACCCACAGGTTTTGAGATGCCTTAGGTGGGGTTCGAACCCTGGTTAGTGACGCACCACCATCACCACCAGGCCCGCGCGCTAACCCACTGTACTACCACGGACGTACAAAAGTATAGCAACCTTAGTCCGATTTTTAAGAACCACGGTGATAGTCTCTCGAGATGAGTTTATTGGACTTACCATCTACGACTATTTTACGCTATACCTGACGTCAACTCGGGTTAGTATTATTGTGGGTGCGGGACATTTTCGAGGGCATTACACAGCATTAGCGGATCTGGATGGAGCCTAGTCTCCCACTTCCAACGTTCAGGTATATTCTTCTGATCACGGGTTTAATTAGCAAGTTTTTATTTTAATCGGGCAGTAATGTCTGCCAGGTGTAGGAATAAGGTAGTAATGTCTGCCAGATGTTGGTATAAAGTAGTAATGTCTGCCAGATGTTGGAATAAAGTAGTAATGTCTGTCAGATGGAATATTTTAGAAATGTCTGTCAGATGTTGCAATCGGGCAGTCATTTTTGGCAGTTGTGGGAATAAGGTAGGAATGTATGCCAGATGTTGGAATATGGTAGTAATGTCTGTCAGATGTCGGAATAAGGTAGGAATGTCTGCCAGATGTTGGAATATAGTAGTAATGTCTGTCATATGTTGGAATATTTTAGATATGTCTGTCAGATGTTGCAATCGGGCAGTAATTGTTGGCAGTTGATGGAATAAGGTAGGAATGTCTGCCAGATGTTGGGATCAGGTAGTAATGTCTGTCAGATGTCTGAATGAGGTAGTAATGTCTGCCAGATGTTGGAATACAGTAGTAATGTCTGCCTGATGTCGGAATAAGGTAGTAGTGTCTGCCAGATGTTGCAATAAAGTAGTAATGTCTGTCAGATGTTGCAATCGGGCAGAAATGTCTGCCAGATGTTGGAATATGGTAGTAATGTCTGTCAGATGTTGGAATAAGGTAGTAATATTTGCCAGATGTTTATATTTTGTAGAAATGTCTGCCAGATGTTGGAATAAGGTATTAATGTCTGTCAGGTGTTGGAATAAGGTAGCAATGTCTGTCAGATGTTGGAATAAGGTAGTAATGTCTGTCAGATGGTGGAATAAGGTAGTAATATCTGTAAAATGTTGCAATAAGGTAGTAATGTCTGTCAGATGGTGGAATATGGTAGTAATGTATGCCAGATGTTGGAATAAGGTAGTAATGTCTGCCAGATGTTGGAATAAGGTAGTAATATCTGTAAAATGTTGCAATAAGGTAGTAATGTCTGCCAGATGTTGGAGTAAGGTAGTAATGTCTGTCAGATGTTGCAATAAGGCAGTAATATCTGTCAGATGTTGCAATAAGGTAGTAATGTCTGTCAGATTTGGGAATAATGTAGTAATGTCTGCCAGATGTTGGAATAAGGTAATAAAGTCTGTCGTATATTGGATTAAGGTACTTTGATGTTCTTTTGTCTGCCGAATGTAGGCCTACATGTATATTTCCCTGTCTGTCCGATGTCTGTGTATGTTTGTCTGTTGGCCCAATGTACGTGTACGTTTTTCTGTCTGCCCGAAGTCTGTGTATGTTTTTCTGTCTGCCTGATGTCTGTGTATGTTTTTCTGTCTGCCCAACGTCTGTGTATGTTTTTTTCTGTCTGCCCGGTCTCTGTGTATGTTTTTCCCGTCTGCCCAATGTCTGTGTATGTTTTTCTGTCTGCCCAATGTTTGTGTATGTTTTTTTCTGTCTGCCCGGTCTCTGTGTATGTTTTTCCCGTCTGCCCAATGTCTGTGTATGTTTTTCTGTCTGCCCAATGTCTGTGTATGTTTTTTCTGACTGCCCGATGTCTGTTTATGTTTTTCTGTCTGCCTGATGGTCGTGTATGTTTTTCTGACTGCCCGATGTCTGTTTATGTTTTTCTGTCTGCCTGATGGTCGTGTATGTTTTTCTGACTGCCCGATGTCTGTTTATGTTTTTCTGTCTGCCTGATGGTCGTGTATGTTTTTCTGACTGCCCGATGTCTGTTTATGTTTTTCTGTCTGCCTGATGGTCGTGTATGTTTTTCTGACTGCCCGATGTCTGTTTATGTTTTTCTGTCTGCCTGATGTCGTGTATGTTTTTCTGACTGCCCGATGTCTGTTTATGTTTTTCTGTCTGCCTGATGGTCGTGTATGTTTTTCTGACTGCCCGATGTCTGTTTATGTTTTTCTGTCTGCCTGATGGTCGTGTATGTTTTTCTGTCTGCCCGATGTCTGTTTATGTTTTTCTGTCTGCCTGATGGTCGTGTATGTTTTTCTGTCTGCCTGATGGTCGTGTATGTTTTTCTGACTGCCCGATGTCTGTTTATGTTTTTCTGTCTGCCTGATGGTCGTGTATGTTTTTCTGTCTGCCCGATGTTTGTGTGTGTTTTCCTGTCTGCCCAATGTCCGTGTATGTTTTTTATTATTACAGTATTTAGTTATATTATTATTATTATATTATTTTATAATTATTATCCTTATTATTAGGGGTTTGAGCTCTGCGGGGATCCCCTATTATAATAACTAAATCTTCTTATTCTTCCAAATTATTATTCCATGCCGGTTTTTAGGGTTTTTACGCATTAACTCCAGAACCGCTTTTTAGATCGGGACCAAACTTTCCCACAAGGTGCGTTTTTGTATTGGTCAACTTTTGATATGCTAAACATCCGAAATGGCGGCCAAACAGGTCCATGGCAGCCGATTTCCCGAAAAATTTGAAACCTAAATACCGTCTCTCCCACTCATAGAAAATGATTGGGCTTTGGCATGTGGACTCCACTACTAATGCTCCGCAAATGTTATGGAAAACGTTTTGCTTTGCACGTGAGTTTTTTTCCGGCAATCTTGAAAAGACATTGAAAACACTTAAAAATCCACATCTTAAAAACTACACAGATGATCAAAGCCATGTTTGCGTAGTTGGGTGAGGCTCGCAATTCCGAACGTTTTGGTACCAAAAGAATAGAAATTGGTGGAATAGTTTGGCTGCAGCATTGAAAACTGTCTATTCATAAATTACTTTAAAACCGTGTGAGGTACCCACACAACGTTTTCGGTCTTCAGTCTATAGGCTTCCCCGCATTCCCTAGTTTTGCTTAATAATAGTTATATTAATCATTCAGATCCATACATTTTTTTAATTTAACTCTCTCAAAATAGTTAGAGTACCTACGAATTCCAGCAATTATTTAACCAACCTACCTATGCATACCTACCCTACCAAATAATAATGATAATTCAAATTTATTTTTGGTGAATAGCAGAGTATTGGCTAAAGTTTTTAACAATTCCTCCCTTTGCCAAATGTTTAGTTTAATAAAAAAGTTCTAGACCTTCAATGTTTTGACAAGTTTTGGTGTGGTGTGACTTACCTTTCCTCCTCCCTCAAACAGCAAGCAATGTCTTCAGGGGTTCAAGAGTATTGTATTCTTCCATTAAAATATATATAGTCCGGTTTTTACGCAATAACTCCGGAACTACTTGTCGGATCGGGACCAAACTTTGACACAAGGTGCATTTTTGTATTGGGCAACTTTTGATATGATATCCAAAATGGTGGCCAGACACGCCCGTGGCAGCCTTTCACACCCAATCCATATCGTCCTATCTAATTTTATATTGAACTCTATTGTTCTTGATCCCACTATAGGACTCGGTAGCCTATTCCACATATCTACAACTTTGTTGCTAAATGAATAGAGGCAGATCCCTTACACACCCAGTCTCTCTCTGTCGCTCGTTTGTTTGCACACCAGTACAAATGAGGCAGATCCCTTACAAATGCAACTAAGATGAACATGGGAATCTGCAGAGAGACAAGTGGCCCACAAAAGGCAGATCCCTTTCACATCCAACCCATTTTGTCCATATGACTATTTGATTTTATCTTGAAATTCTCTATTGTTCTTGATCCCACTATGGCACTAGGTAGCCTATTTCACATATCTACGACTCTGTTACGAGAGAGGCAGATCCCTTACACAGCCAATCTCTCTCTCTCTCTTATTTGCACACTGGTACAAATGAGGCAGATCCCTTACACATGCTATCAAGATGAAAATGGGAGTCTGCAGAGAGCCGATTGGCCCACACACGGCAGATCCCTTTCATACCCAATCCATCTTGTCCTATCAAATTTTATGTTGAAGCTCTATTGTTATTGATCCCACTATATCACTCGGTAGCCTATTACACATATATACAACTCTTTTACCAAGCGAATAGAGGCAGATCCCTTACACAGCCAATCTCTTTCTCTCTCGCTCTTGTTTGTTTGCACACTGGTACAAATAAGGCAGATCCCTTATCCATGCAACCAAGATGAAAATGGGAGTCTGCAGAGAGCCAAGTGGCCCACATAAGGCAGATCCCTTTCACACTCAACCCATCTCATAAACATTACCTGTTATTTACACTACTTATTATACACCCATGTTATCATATACCTGCAACCAAAACACAATTGTAAGAAATAGG
This sequence comes from Paralithodes platypus, assembly GCA_032716605.1. NCBI lineage: Eukaryota > Metazoa > Arthropoda > Malacostraca > Decapoda > Lithodidae > Paralithodes > Paralithodes platypus. The sequence goes on along the minus strand of CM064482.1, from coordinate 54,423,277 downwards.
AACATAAGAAAATGGGAGTCTGTAGAGAGCCAATTGGCCCACACAAGACAGATCCTTTTCACACCCAACCCCTCTCATAACTCTCTCATTTACCTCTGTCTTCCTTACATTTATGACATCCTAGTCTCTCTCTCTCTCTCTCACAAATGAGAACATAAGAAAACCGGAGTCTGCAGAGAGCCAATTGGCTCACACATGTCAGATCCCTTTCACACCCAATCCATCCCGCACTCTCTCTCTCTCATATTTATCGCTATCTTCCTTACGTTTACGACATTCTATTCTCTCTCGCCATACTCTCTCTCCCTCACAAATGAGAACATAAAAAAATAAGAAAACGGGAGTCTGCAGAGAGCCGATTGACCTGTACATGGCAGATCCCTTTCACACCCAACCCTTCTCGTTCTATCTAATTTCAAGTTGAAGCTCTATTGTTCTTGATCCCATTATAGCACTCGGTAGCCTATTCCACATATCTACAACTCTGTTACTAAACGAATAGAGGCAGATCCCTTATACAGCCAATCTCTCCCTCTCTCACTCTTGTTTGTTTGCACAATCTGTTCCTTCTGTAGTTTCTCCATGCCCGATAAGTTAAATGATCTTTTGATATCTGTGACACAGCTTTTGTATCTAACACAATACCCTGCTTGCAAAACCGCTCGAACCCCGGACAACGTTGCTTGCAACTTTAATTATTATTATTATTATTATTATCATTATCATTATTATTATTATTTTTTATTTTTTTATTTTTTTTGGTCCCGGTTCGGGCTGTCTCGAGTCGGCCACCCCCAGCTATGGGGTATGTGCCTGAGTATATACTGTACATTCATACATACATGCAATAACATAACGTACATACAACTGTAGCTTACACACACACACACACGCAATCATATTTCAGGTGGAGGGGGAGGGAGAGGAGGGGTAGCCTACGCTTGATGGAGGCATAGCGAGGAAACTAAAAAACTAAATTAATAATCAAGTAAATAGACCAAAAAACTAACCACAACCCCCCTTAACGTGAGAGTCAAGATAAGGCACATACATAATCCTGAGACCGGCGCCATCAATGTGTTATCTCAAGTCACACTTCGTATGCCATCAACCTGTTATCTCCAGTCACATTTCCTCTTAAGGCGGACCCATATCACAACTTTTACCAAGGCTTTACTATTTAGGGTTGGACAGCTTCTGAATTAATGTTCGACCCATTACTTTGGCGATTTTAAGGACTTTCACCCCATATTTGCCAATATAAAGACTTTTCGTGCCATCTAAATATTTGTTTTTACCGGCGAGCGATGTAATTAATGAGGAATTGGCCTACAGCCGCGATTTTTATTTTCCGAAAAAGGTAATAAATAATCTCAAGAGGGTTTTTTTTTTTTCGTTTTGTATGATTGAGCTCTTAGTTATTTAAGAGTAGATTTTGTGTCTATATATTCATATATTTATTCTTAGTTTCCTCTCTAAACCTCCATCAAGCCCCCCTTTCGAGATAAATTTGTACGTTTTTCTGTAGAAAAATGTCCTGGCCGAAGGGCGGTTCCTCCTAAAATTACAGGCTAGCTATCGTTCGCCAGGACAAAATCGACATCTAAATGGCATAAAAAGGTCCTAATATTGAACAAAAATGGGGTGAAAGTGTTATAATCGCCAAACTAATGGAAGAAATGTCTTGAAATATCAAAACTAATAGGGCTAAGCATGAGGGAGAAGGGAGTCCAGAAAAAGCAACTACTGTAGCCTACCTCCCCTTTAAATTTTTTTTTTTTTTTTTTATCCTCAATTTTTATAATCTAATATATTTATTTCACTCCAACACCAAACACCACCCAATGAAATTAATGAAAGCATGTGGTCTCCCCGGGATTCGAACCTGGGTTACCACATACAGATCTTAAACACTCTTAATCATTACACCATTTAAATAATAATTCAGCCAGTTTATTATCTGTGTAAGGTTATCAAAACGGAAACCTTATTGACATTGTTGATTACGCTTATACTGTATATTATACACACTCACACAAACACACACACATATCCTGTGCTCGATAACAAACCTGCACGTAGCTGATGTTGCGACGTGGGGTTGGAGGGCAGGATTTTGTTTTGTTTTTGTTTTTCCCCCTCATTATTAGCCCCATTAGTTATGAGATGGTACGATATTCGCCTCATTAGTTTACCAATTTTAAGAACTTTCACCTCATTTATGTGTCAATACTAAAATCAATTGTGTAATTTAGGTGCAAATTTTTTCCTGGCGAGTGATAGCGAACCTGTAATTTAGTAGGAATTGGCCTTCGGCCAGGCCATTTCTCTACCAAAAATGTACAAATTTATCTCGAAGGGTAGTCTTAGGGGTGTTTTTTTTAACCCATGGACTGCTACGGTCCTCTCGGAAGCCACGGTATTTAAATGTGTAAAAATAACCCTTCAAAGACCATGCCAGTGTTGGGAAATGTCTGAAATTTGGGTGACACATACAAAGTAGTGGCATCTTTCCATACCACATCCTCCACTCCTTCCCCCCTTTATACTCCACCTCCCCCCTCCTCCCTCCCTCAACTTGGCCTTGTATGTTTTTTTGTTTTTTTTTTTTAAGAGACAATGAACGGAGGAAGGAAAAACACAGATAAAACAAAAAGGTCCATGTGCCTAAAGGCATCCTCCATTCATAAAATGTTTGTAACAACTGGATTTAAACATTTGTTGATTGTAAGTTTGTGGAAAGCAATTCGAGGGAAGTGAATTCCAAAGAGTAGTAGCTCTGGGGATAAATGAATTCTGATAAGCAGAAGTTCTGCATTGTGGAGGAGAAAGAGAAAGTTGCACATGTTCTAGCAATTGTTGTTGTTGTTGTTCCCCAGGCTGTCTGGCCGAGCAGCCCCAAGGTCCCAAGCAAGGCCAAAGCCATAACTGAGCACCCCCACAGAACCCTCCCTGCTTACCATTTATAAAGCCCATGTGATCGAAGCCACTCTAAGGCGAGGAGCTGAGGAGGGAAGTCCTGAGTTAATGTGGATGAATACTGTCAAGATAATACGAAATATGTTCTAGCATTTCATGGGTTAAGCTTGATAGAGGTCTATAAAGCAAACTTTAAAACATAAGAAAATAAAAATAAATAAATAAAAATAAAATCATAACTACTGTGAACGTGTTGCAGAGTGACTCAGGGTGTTCCGGTCCATGTCAGCGGCGAGACCGTAACGGCCGCTGTCGCACCATGTTCTCCTGCTCAGGTAACAGCGGCCGGGATGACACCTTCGACGTCCGTCCCCCCCAGGAGTCCATCTTCCAAGTCCCGTGTCGTCGCCGCTGTTACGCGCTCGTCAAGGGCCGCTGTCGTCTCAAGTTCTCCTGCCTCTTAGGGTAGAGCGAGCTGAGAGGGAGTGTAGAAAAATCAGGGAGGAAAGATGAAAGGGAAGGTATATAGGAAAATCAGGGAAGTAGGTCCTACATATGCTGGGGTGGAGGATATCCAAGATCGGGGAGAAATACTGAGAGGGAGTGTGCAATAATCCAGGGGGAATGATGTGAGGGAAGATATATAGGAAAGTACGTATTCTGAGAGGGAGGATATACTGTACATGACGACCAGGGAGGTATGCTAAGAAGGACAGAGTGGTAAAGGATGAATGCTGAGAGGGGGTGTAGAAATTTCACGGAGAAATGATGAGAGGAAATTAGGAATATCAGAGAAGTACGTATGCTGAGAGGAAGGATATACAAGAAGGTCACAGTGGTAAAGGAGGAATGCAGAGAGGGGGTGTAACAAAATCAGGGAGGAATGATGAGAGGGTTGGTATATAGGAAAATCAGGGAAGTACGTATCTTTTTTGTGTGCGTATTGTTACGTAATTAGTGTAGTTTTCAGCGGCATATAGGCTTCAGAATTAAAATAGAATCTCATAGAAGTATGATCGAAAATATCTAAGTGATTTAGGAGTAGTGACAGCTAGAATACGAGAGAAAAAAGCGTCCTAATACATAAAGGGTTAAGCATATAAACGGCAACCTGGTAAGCAGACGTGTATATTATTATAGTTGTAATGTATCTGATGAAAAAAAGAAAATTGGTTAAAAACCATCTTTATAGCACATGTAAGCCTATAATTCTGAAACATCTAGTTATAGCCAAGTATTAACACTATTATATGCCTATAGTCCCACCATATAGCCTACTGGTATAATATATCCTTATAAGCATGCAGTATAATATCTTCGGTGCTCTTTTAACGATTATACATTATATAACGTTGATTTGTGTTATTCATTCTACCTCCTCATGTTAAACAGAATGTATGGATCCTAGACTTGGTAGTCATCAGATATGAACAGAGAAAGTTCTATTGGCACCCAGGTGTCTCTTAGGTGTACAGTTGCCCACATTAGTTGTTCCTCGTTGTGATCTTATGTGTGAAAGTAAAATATTATGAATAACTTGCGAGTGTGGTATATTTGTATTATCCGTTGACTAATCAAATATGTTAATCACTGCATAAGGCCACATAGAATATAACTTATGTGGGCAACTGTACACTGTAGGATATCAGTTGGTTATACTGATAGCTATTTACCCTTGATTATTTACCCTTGATGTACAGTTGTAGACAGGTGTAGTAGAGACATAGTAGTTGAAAATCCAGTGTATAGTGGGTACTGGTGGTATGTCTGAGAAAGGGAGGTTGGAGGCGATTTCTCCCACAGCCATACCTTTAGGAAGCAAGGTGCCAGACGATCATTTATCTGTATGTTTTATGATTTATCCAAGTATAACCATCCACAATTGTTGTGACAGGCCTCGACTCCAGTCACTCGTAATAATCTATTTAAATCTCATATTTTTGCTACATAGCCTACAACCTCTATCTCTATCCTTGCTTCCACACATTCAGTAGACTAAAGTTATGGTTTGTTTCTCATTCCTGTATATGTTGGTATGTATGTATGATAATGTGCGTAATCGTGACAATAAAATAAAAGTCATAGAGTTACCACTTTATTAGGTAACAAAAACATTGTATACAAATTCATCAAGTAATTTTTTTTTTTTTTTAAAGACCTCCGTCGACGTATTGTGAAAAACCTGTTATCCTCCGGCAAATTGTGGGGTTGAGTGAGTGAAGGGGGGGACAGTGAATGAAGGAGGATACATGTTTTTCATAATACGTGTTGCTAGCCCCAAACGCGCGAGCAACTGTGGCTTTCAACCATCCGACACATCCCCTTTTATTTATGTGCATCACACATGTTAAATACAAATAAAGTTTATGTTTTGTTTTACCCTACTGTGGAAAGACTACGGATACACCACTCCTGCCCGGGCCTCACACAGTGGCATGACCCAGTCCAGTCGAACTGAGCTCATGACGCTGGTGGCATTGCCCCGGAGGATAGCCATCCCTAGTCTTTGCTTGAGCCAGAGGGTTTCCCGGGGTTCTCCTGAAACTTCTCTGATTTTACGGCCTATTTCATTCACCATCATAAGGGTGGTAGGGCCGAAGACTCCTGAAGTTTCGAATGCCAGGGGCTCAAACTGATGATTTCTGGCGATGGCTTGATATTTTTCTCGCTTTTTATTTTCTGCTATCCGGGCGGCTTCACCTGCTTCGTCAGCGTTTCTGGCGATGTTGGTTGTGGAGAAAGTGTCAACACATGTGGCATCCCACACGAGGCACCGGCCATTCTTGTAAGGGAAAGTGGTCATCCCATCTGGCCGTTTGCCGTCTTCTCTGTGAAGTCCATGTGGTTCGAGGATTGATGCATGGTTAGCACTCTGCAGGGCCCGTTTTATGACATCATTTAGTGCAGAGTGTCTTGGCAGGCGGCCTGCGTTGTAATTACATGACAAGGCGTGGTGACCTTGAGCATCCATCAAGTAATTGTAAGTTATTGAACTCAGACACAGTAATTAACTACTGCCATATATACCGATACGTACCGTATACGGTATACCAAATGCTCTTATCTATATTTCAGGTATAATCACTGATAACAAATATTTAGCCATGACTGAAGCTCATTATTTGTTATCCACATATTTCTGAAGTTAGCCTTTTTTTCATTCTGGCTATCAATGTACAATTATTAGGGAGGATATGTGGGAGACATAAGGTTAATACCTCTTTAATTCCTAGAGGAATTTCTAAGATGAATACAATCGTCTACGTCAGTCAGTCAGTCAGTATCCAGCCCTTACTCCCATAAGGGGTAGGGAGGATCAGCAAGAGACTCAAGAAAGGAAAATGAGGTGACAGAAGACCACATAAAGTTCGCCCACAAAAAGCAAGCACACAAGCATTCAGAAGCACCAATCACTCATCAGCCCCCGAAATCAATGGCTTCACCTCAGATGTTATTATACTTCCGGACAAGTTCTCTTCACATCAACATCTGGGATAAAGACCTTCCAGGTTTGTCATTTAAAAAGGTCCAGAGGCCTTTATGTACTCTGTCTAACAAACTTCATCCATTAATTCCTGCCATTTGCTAATTCTTTTGCTTCAGCCATTCCCTTTTCACACTTTGTCATACATTCTGATATCGTCTATGTTAACCAGAATAATACAAAATCGTCATGAAGGGCTACTGAGTATTGTGCTTAACTGCTTTACCAATTTATCTTTCTTGTGATAAAGCTACATAGGTTAGGTTATAATACATACATAGTATGCAATGGAAACTTCTCATTAAAGTAATGAAAATATTATAAATTATACAAATTCAATTGGTCATGTGCATAGACCTACTTATCCTGAAAAGCAACCAAAGGTTATAAATAATCAAACCAAATATTGAGCACGAGACAGAAATGATATGACACATTTGAAACACTTTAGGGGAGATGGACCGTTTTTTTCTGTTTTTTCCTATTAATTTATGTATTCCTTTATTTCTTAGTTTTCTCGCTAGACCTCTATCAAGCTTAGAAAAACACCCCCTAGACCCCGCTTCAAGATAAATTTGTACATTTTTCGGTAGAAAAATGTCTCGGCCGAAGGCTGGTTCCTCTTAAAATTTCAGGCTCGCTAACGCTCGACAGGAAATAATCGACACCTAAATGGCACGAAAAGTCTTAAATTGACCACGAAATGGGGCGAAAGGTGTCAAAATCGCCAAACTAATGGGCCGAACGTTTTATAATCTCAAAACAAATGGGGCTTAACACGAGGGAGAAGGGGGACCAGAAAAACGGCCTGTCTCTCCTTAATCTGCATATGAATATTGACGGCTGTATCACATTATCACTTGATTACAGTTTCATTTGTGGATCTACATAACCAATTAGTTGTATATATATATATATATATATATATATATAATTATATATATATATATATAAATAATACTGCATAATACTGTACATATAAATATATAATACACGTTATTTTTCTATTAAGTTTCTCTTCTTTGAGAACTACACATATCATACAGAAATAAATAACAACGAACTAAACAAAATTGGCATAGAATAATAGTAAACCCTTAACCCCTTCTGTATCGGCGACGTCTTGTTAACTAAATTTTTGCTACGATTAAGCTACTTTATTCAGCTTAATTTAAAAGCTTCGAACTATCCCACTTAACCCTGTTTACTACCACAGATCCTTCTTAAACTGCAGAAAATCCTCTAAATATAGCGAGAATAAAATGAAAACAAAAAACGTCGCCGGTACAGAAGGGGTTAAAGATATATTTCTGTCTTTATATTTGTGCTTTAAAACATTTCACTAATACTGTTATATGGACCACCAAGTAACACATAAGGGTTGAGAACATCAGATCTATAAACACTCATTAGTGATTCATCATGACAAATGTATACTTATAGTACTTTGTATATATATATATATATATATATATATATATATATATATATATATATATATATATATATATATATATATATATATATATATATATATATATATATATATATATATATATATTATATATTATATTATATTATATATATATATATATAATATATATATATATATATATATATATATTATATATATATATATATAGATATATATATATATATATATATATATATATATATATATATTTATATATAAATATATATATACTGTATAGTGTATATATATATTATATATATGATTATAACTTGAGCTAGTAAAGGATATAATTAGCTACCTTACCCTAACAAAATGTACATCAACATACTACCAACGCTAAGTCTATCAAGTCTACAGATCCTCTTCCTACTTGAAGCATTTTATGTAATATTCCTACTATACTTTACTAGATTTCAAATTACTATTTTTTTTAATTATGCAATTTTAATTCACTTAGCCATTGTATTACCACAGATCTGTCTTACACTACATACAATCGTCTATTTCACTTAGCCATTGTATTACCACAGATCTGTCTTACACTACATACAATCGTCTATTTCACTTAGCCATTGTATTACCACAGATCTGTCTTACACTACATACAATCGTCTATTTCACTTAGCCATTGTATTACCACAGATCTGTCTTACACTACATACAATCGTCTAAATATAGCTAGAATAAAATTAAAACTGCGTGTCGGTACAGAAGGGGTTAATATAATAATAAAATACCATGGTACTGAATGAATTAATATTCTTATTAACGTTTTACCTAATAGTCCCTAGAGATCATATTAGTTATTATTCTAAATACGGAAAGTTTCACAGTCTTCATCGCATGGAGAATTATATTATATAAATAATTTGCTTTGTATAATCTTTACTCTCTCGTTCATAATTCATAGTAAATATAACTTGAACAACATTAAACAGCAAACAGAAACAAGCGAGAGGTACGCATCATATCGCCAAGAAAGGGCTGTGTAGAGATAGAAATATGAATGTCACTTATATTTGTTCGTATGTCCATCACGAATGTCACTGATATATTTTCCTATATCCATCACGAATGTCACTAATATCTTCTCCTATATCTATCACGAATGTCACTGATATCTTTTCCTGTATCCATCACAAATGTCACTGATATCTTATCCTGTATTAATCACGAATGTCACTGATATCTTTTCCTATATCTATCACGAATGTCACTGATATTGTGTCCTATATCTATCACGAATATCTGTTCCTATATCACGAATGTCAGCTATCTTTTCCTATATCTATCACGAACGAATGTTACTATCTTTTCCTATATCCACCACGAATGTCAAATACTTCTTTTCCTATATCTACAACGGTCATCTCTTTCATCTACTAGTGAAGCAGGTACAAGGAAGAATCACATATGGATGAACGTGGAGGGATTGTGGGTGAAGGGATGTGGTGTGTGTGTGGGGGGGGGGGTAAGTATGGAAGACCGATCCCGCCACTGCCACTGCTAGAACGACGCGGAACATGATTGGCTAAGAGAAGTTGCGCGTAGCAGTGGCGGGCAGGGTCTTCCATAGGTAAGGCAGAGTTTCACCAGTAGCCTATTTCCCCGGCATCTTTTTTCAATATCTCTGGTCTGGAAGCTTATTGATTCAAGTTTTATAAGACATCAGTCAACTATAATAACCCACAAGTTGCCGGCCGTAGCCTTCCTTAGGAGCTCGGGGCTGTTCGGCCAGGCAGCCTTGGGAACAATAATACTATTACCCACAAGTTGCCGACACCAATACAGAAAGGCCTCCAAATTTTTGCCAGGATAAAGATACTGATCGAACGTTGCCCGACGAAGTGCTCATGTAACCTGGTCTATAATGCAGTGAGGATGTAAGTGAAGTCAGCCTACTGTACTGTTGCGGCAAGAAGGTTGTGGTAAATGTGGAACAGTTCTGACACAGAGATACAATATTTTGTGATGATTCATTGAGCTGCAGGCACCAAGTGAATTTGCTTCATTGGTCAATACTCACCTGGCAATTTGTATTGTTGGAGAGTGTATCATGAATACCTGTATGCAACTATACATGGTAAGGTGAGGAGGACTTAGTATGTTTAATAGATATTGTGAAGGTGATAAATTGAAGGATAATGCAGGATGTCATAGTGTCAGTGAAGCATTAATACATGGATGTTGTAATGTGATTGTAAGGAAGGGTCATGTCGGCAGCTATGATTTAAATTAATGAGTAGCGAATGGTTTGTTTAATCACTACAGGGGGTAGCGTCCCTGCCCTATGCAACCAGCTTGGGAGTTCATCAATGGTGCTGATAACATAAGGATTCTTTATTCCCCACAATATCCAGCAGTGGATGCGTGGACTCCTAGGCCATCCTGCTTAGGTCAGCCTAGCCCTAAAGGGAGAAACCCTGCTGCCTTGCAGGTTGCTGCTCCTCTGGGCAGAGGCTAGGCCCTCCACCAATTTCTGCTTGCTGGCATTGAATTTTGCAACTTTGGGCTGGTTTATCTCTCTGGTGCTGATCCGGTCGAAGAGATTCAGAGGGTACATAACATACTGACCCTCCAGAGTGGCACTCTCAGCCTACATGCACAGAGCAGAAGGCTGTCCTATCAGTAGTTACATAATTATCAGGTCAGTCGTAGTGTTGTGTACGAGCATAGGGAACATCCCTGCGGCTGGTTTGGGTGGGAAGCTCCGAGACCACTGGATTTTATCCCCAGAATTATTTCTTGGGTAAGGGTGGTGGGATTTGCCTCCAGGGTAGTCTGGAGCCAGTGACCTGGAAATGGTAAATTTTGCTTTGCCTGCTAATTTACCCAACTAGTCATTTGGGTAGCTAGGCGAGTGTTATTGGAGAATCGTGCAGGAAGTTGTGGATGAACAGTATGCATGAATCGTACAGACATTTGTAATGAGAATATATGTGGAAATGTTCCACTGATAATTATGCATGTAATGATGATGTAGGTAATGTCAACAGCACTAAGTTCGACACTGCATTAAAGTCGTCACCTTCCTTATTAATCACACAAATTATTTCCATTAGGTATCATCTCTTCAGTAATAAGTAACACCCTGTTCTTAACATTAATCATAAATTACAAACCCCACTGTACTTGAATTGCATCACTGGTTCTGATGGCTCATATGGTGATGGGTTTATGCACTAGTTAAGGAGAAGCATTCTGTTGGCATTCCGCTTATAGCTTCTTTAGGATCTTATGGTGATATATAGGATAGGTGTTGAGTTTAATGCAGTGGCGCCTTAGATGTTATTAACGGTAGGTGAATCCTGCGGAATTTCGGTGTGAGTATCCTAGGTTCAAGTCTTTGGAGTGCCACATGTATTTGTAGGTTTCATTAATTGAGTTTAGAAGTAAAGTTGGTTGGTGAAAAAATATGAATATAATTAGAGGGATCATGGAGGGGGTTCTGGTATAGGTGGACAAGTAAGAGAATTGAAACCTGGTATGCTGACAAAACCCCGGTAGTAAGTGTTGATGTCCCCGGCTGTGTTGAGCACCAAGGCGGCCAACTTCTCGGAGTCCTCGGGGTGCCAGCCGCCGAAGGTACAAGAGGTATCATTGTAGGCATCCCAGTAGTGGCAGCGCGGAGTCAGTCGTAGCGAGGGTATGAACTCCACTGCATTTACTCGCTCGCAGTGACCCAGCATCAGCACAATACCTGGAGTTAGGGGCGCACTATTAACTCATTGGGATTTCACTGTTAGTTCTCAATGAGGGCTCACAATTGATCACTTGCGAGTTTCGTTCTATAAGGAAGTTGGAGCTGTAGACATTGATATTTAGTAGAATTACCAGCTAAAATACGGTTGTTGTACATTTATCAATACATAAAACCCAGTTTTACATACGTTTTAGCCATGGTCAATTAGATCTGTGTTCTTTATTTATCACTCATTTACTGTTACTAATACTATTTCTTAGCATTAAAAGAGGACACAATTACAGGTTATTTGTGAATGTGGTGGCTGGTCACATCAACACAATAGTTAGGGTCATGACAGCAAGCTGTCATCTGTCTTTTATATACATATAAAGTTTGATTCTAGTTTCATATACAGAAATAAAATATCTGTGAGGCACCTACAATTCCTTTAAAATTTTATAATCTGACTGAAATACAATCACGAGTGCACTAACATTGATTACTCTATTCAACTCTCAAAAGGTGAGTAGAAAAATATGTTGAGCGGTACTTGACCTGATGAAGCCATCTGCGAAACGTTGTCAATAAAGTGCTCTTCCTCAGATGGTGTTTTTTATCCAGTAGAAAAATATTAAGTTCATGACAGTAGAGATGCTATAAGATCTATTGACAATTACCAAGGAAGCCCGAGGAGGGTGGGTGTGGGATGAGCCGGGCGTAGGGTGAGTTAGCCTGCAAGACGTCCCAGATGTTCCACAGGGAGGCCGGGTGTAGCAGGTGCAGGTCCTCTTGCGGCAACATCAGACGACGACGGAAGTACACAGGGAACAGATCGAAATCGGGGCTCTTGTACCACTGGGGGGAAAAAGGGGGTAAATGAGCAGCTTATAACCCATCCATCCATATACTCAGGACCAATCCCCACTTTTCCTTTTTGTTTCGGGGGGGGGACAGAGTCCGAATAGAGGCAACACAACAGAAAACAATGAACACAATAAAACAAAATACAAATTCACACACATCTAGGTCATCCAGGAGAAGATCATGGTAATTTAATTCATAATATAGTAATGTAAGAAATATTAAAATTGCCACTAGTTCTAATAAAACAATTGTTATCCTACAATCCTACCAGCATTACTAACTATAGGTAGCGCCAGCGAACTTGACAATTATCTTCACCCCTTAACTTATTATAACTCGAAATGAATGAAAGCAATCGGGCTGACGTTTCTATAATTTGGGAAGAGTCCACCAGGAAATAGGTGTGGATATTTACAGCCAGTTTGCTCTATGCCCTTTTGAGTTACAGAGAGGTCAGGGATCAAGTTTATTGTCAAGTTCGTTGGCACTACCTATACTAACCCTGTACTCGGGGCTGTTCGGCCAGCCAGCCTAGGGAACGACAACAACGACTAACCCTGTACTACCTGTTGTCCTCACCTGATGCAAATTACCGTGATACTTGCTGGGGTCCCACACGAGAAGCGCCACATCTGAGTAAAGTGGTGAGCCCCAGAAGTCATACTCGGGCTGTGTCACCACCTGGGAGTTAACGATACGCAAGGTCGTCCTTCGCCCCACGTCACTCTCATGGCCAGCAGTGGGGGCGTGGTTGAACCTCACTACTGCATCGTGTGAGTCTATTGGAAGAACATGGTCTCACTCAACTTTCTGCACATAAACCTAACTTGATTTGTATTCCAACTACAGGTGTACTATAGTCTGTTTTATTTCAGCTGAGGGTAATTATGATTCCCTGATTTCTCGTTAGTTAATAGACAAATAAGAAACTACTATGTCTCAGCATCACCTTATTGCCATGTAGGGAACCGGTTTTTACACCATACCCGAAAGAGGATTTATGGAGCTCCGATCTTACTCTCAACCATCTGAACAATTTTACCAACACTCCTAAACTTCGTTAAATGCGGAAATAGCCTCACGAAAATATCATGCCCTGGTGGGGGCACGAACTCTCGACCCTTGGGTGTGAGGCAGACACCTTACCAGGGCATGATATTTTCGTGAGGTTATTTCCGCATTTAACGAAGTTTAGGTGTGTTGGTAAAATTGTTCAGATGGTTGAGAGTAAGATCGGAGCTCCATAAATCCTCTTTCGGGTATGGTGTAAAACCCGGTTCCCTACAGGGTTAAAAAGTTTTCATATTTACCACCGTATTTTGCTATCAATTCTTCGTAATAGCTGGGTAATCAAGTTGGTGACATAACAATTTACCATCAGCTGGAAAAAAATATAACTTGCTCTATTTTAAGTCACAACCTTGCCTATACATCACGCTGACTCACAGGAACACAGCAAAATGGGAAAACAATGCATACCGTATACATTCATAATGTTTTATCTAAACTAATTTCAAATAAATATAAACTGTCTATAATATATATTTTACTATATCTAATTTCATCTGACCTTAGGGGATTTAACTATGTTTAACCAAACCTAAACCTATTTAATGAATAGACCTCGTCTTTATAAGAATATGACAATCTAACTAAACCTCCTAACATACCGTAACTCAACATAAAATAAAGTAAGTCTCACTAATCTGAACTAATCCAGCCTGAAATTTTAAGATGTATTTGGAGATGATCTAATATATGCATAAGGTGTTGATTTTCGGTGTGAGCGTCCTGGGTTCGAATCCACGGACTGCCACATGTGTTTGTAAATTTCATTAATCGATTTTAGGAGTATAGTTGGTTGTTGGAAGGAACATAATAATATGTGAAGCTACTAACTCGACGAGACAATAGAAACGGGCGAGGGAATGCGAAAGTGGTCCCGGACCCTAAGAATAGGAACTTTAAATGTTGTTTCTGTTCTGGCTCTGTCTCGTGTCGGCCAACCCCAGCAATGAGGTATGTGCCTGAGTATATACATACATACATACATACATACATACATAGTTACATACATACTTACCAATAAAGTTGCCGAGACGCGAGCCCCTGAGTGATGCTGCACTGGACACCACAGCGCAGGTGTTGAAGAACCGACCCTCCAGGAGCCCAGTGCTGAAAATAACAGTGCTCAGTCCCTATCCTCATGTTTCTATTCAATATTATTTATATATTTACCATTATGTCTGCCAATCTAACATATATGCTTGCTTTCATTAATTTCATTGGGAGGTGTTTGAGCGAAATAAATAAAAATACAGATGGTTAAATCTAAACAAACTTTTTGAACATGCCAAAGGGTGACAGACAGTGCTACTATTACTGAGTTACATCTGGTATTAATAAGAAAAGGTTGACATCCCTGTTCAGGGGGGTTTTCGAGACCAACTTCTCCCTCGTGTTTAGACCCATTAGTTTTGAGATTTTGAGACATGTGTCTCATTAGCTTGGTGACTATAAGACCTTTCGTGCCATGTAGATTGTAGCCTACGTGTCTTTTTTTTCCTGGCAAACAACAGTGAGCCTGCACTTTAGGATGAATCGGCCTTCGGCCGGAGCATTATTCTACCATAAAATGCACAAATGTATTTCAAAGAGGGGTCTTGGGGATATGCTTTTAAGGTTAATGGAGATCTAGGGAGGAAACAAAACAAAAACAAATCATAAAGAAATGTATAAACAAATAAATATAAATCTCCTCGTAAAGGCACTATAGGTAGCGCCAGCGAACTTGACAATAATCTTGACCTCTTAACTTCTTATAACTCGAAATGAATGAAAGCAATCGGGCTGACGTTTCTATAATTCCACCAGGAAATAGGTGTGGATATTTACAGCCAGTTTGCTCTAGGCCCTTTTGAGTTACAGAGAGGTCAGGGATCAAGATTATTGTCAAGTTCGTTGGCGCTACCTATAATAGTCGATATGAAAAACTCTATCATGTCCCTGCTTGTGATAAAATACACTAATAATGAAAATGGGGCACCGAACCTGGGAAAGTGTTTGGCCACCCCTAGGTCCGTAAAGGGTTGGTCTCCGTCCCTGAGTGTTCTAACGGACGCCCCTCTTAGCGCGCACAAAAGACCCTCACGCGTCACCTTCCTCAGACTCTCCCGCCGTCCACCCTGCGCCTCCACCTCGTACCGGTCATCGTGCTGCAACAACAAGGAGAATACTCAGGTACAGAAATAGGAAAAGTAGAATGTAGATACGAGGTGCCGTTGTATAGGCTTATCCCTTAATACCTTCACCTGACCTGAACACAATAGAAGTCTCTGTGTTGCAAGGATCTCTAGCTACCTCGCCCGTGTTACAGAGACCGGGTGAGGGAAAGGGGGATAAGAGGAAAAATAACAACACAACTGATAATTGAGGAGGGGGGAAAAGGAGGGGAAGGAGGGGGTTGGGACACATATGGAGGAGTGGTAGAAAGTAATGGAGGTGAATTATCTCACCTAATCACATATTGCTTTGTTTTGACTGCCATTGGGGTGTTATGAAAGTTTTGTTTTATGCCCTGGCTCTATAGAGGACGCTCGCATCGCACCACAAAAACCTCTATAGAGGACGCTCGCCGTTTATGGGTTAATAACAAAGATTCTATTAGCCAATTCAACCAATAAACTTATTTTCTTAACAAAAGCAGATGACCGAATGGAGCCTCTCTCTCTCTCCTCAACCTACCTTCATGAGCACACTCCCCTCTGCTTCTGCACCCGCCTCTCTTTCTCAAAGACTCTCTCTCTCTTTTTCAACCTACCTTCGTGAGTACACTGCCCCTCTGCTTCTGTGCCTGCCTCTCTCTCTCTCTCTCTCTCTCTCTCTCTCTCTCTCTCTCTCCTCTACCTACCTTCATCAGCACACTGCCCCTCTGCTTCTGCGCCCGACGGAGCTGCACAAACACCTCCCTCTTGTGCCGCTCCACCGCCTGCAGTAGTTCCTCCCGGGTCATGGGCGGGTCGGTGATCTCCGGAGGGGGCGTGGTGGTGGAGGAGGAGGGGGTGGGCGCCAGTGTGGGCTGTGGTTGGCGGGCGTGGTGGGAGTGGAAGCGGGGTTTGCCAGGTCTGACTTCTATCTCTTCATTAAAGCCTGCAGTAATATAATAATAATAATAATAATAATAATAATAATAATAATAATAATAATACCCTTTATACATAACAATATCTAATAGTAATATAAAGCAGCCTGACAAAAAGTCATAAAGATGTATGTATGTATGTATATATATAGCCTACTAAGGCACATACCCCATTGCTGGGGGTGCCCGACTCGAGATAGAGCCCGAACAGAAACAATACTCAAGGGTTCTAATTCTCAGGGTCCGGGACCACTTTCACGTTCACTCGCCCCTTTCTCTGTCTCGATGAGTAGGAGAATTTTACAAGGGGAGGAGGATTCCTAGTCTCCTGCTGTTATACAGTAGTATATCAATATCTTTGCTGCCAGCTAGAGGATTAGTTACAAAATCTCCAATTGAAACATAAATCATTTAAAAATAGTGGGAAACATGTATTCTAACAGGCTGACTTTCAAAGGCAATACGAGAGTTCAAGCAGAGCCAGAATAGGGACTACACAATAGAAAACAAGGAACACACAAAAACAAAATACACATTCACACATATCAGAATGCTACCTGGTCAGCCTCCTTTACCTTCAAACACCTGCGGCGGTCGTTCCTGCAGCGCCGTGAGTTTTGCCGTCTGAGCGTAGTGCCAGTACTGTGACCATAGGAGGTACATGTATGAGCACATACCCAGCACCATCAGGTTCAGGAACAACCACACACTCAGACCCACCAGACGCATCACGGACACTCAATAATTACTGAAAACAAAATATATACCGGTAAATATATTCCTTAGGAAAAAAAAAATACCCGGTATATATATATATACTGTATATATATATATATATATATATATATATATATATATATATATATATATATATATATATATATATATATATATATATATATGTATATAATTATAGGCCTATATACAGTATATATATATATATATATAGGCCTTATATATATATATATATATATATATATATATATATATATATATATATATATATATATATATATATATATGTGTGTGTGTGTGTATGTGTTTGTGTAACCTAAAGGCTAGAACTAGAAATTTAACCAATCAGCTTTATCCAAGATGACATTTTAATATAATCTCCAATCTTGATATGTAATTATTTGTTGACAAAAGTCATATCCTCAAAATGATATTTTCACAACAGTGTGGATAATATTCAACAATTATTATCCTTCTTGTGCCCAAGGTTTTGAGTTTCTCACTATACTGTTCGCTATTTGTATAGAACTATACTGTATATAATACTAGCAGGGGTACCCGGCGTTGCCTGGGTAATCACCATAATCACCATCACTACTACCACCACTACTACTACCATAATCACCATCATCAATCACTACTACCACTACCATAATCACCGGCCTCGACCTCCCTGTGCCTCATTAAACGGCGACCTCGATTTCGGCAGCTAAATGACCTCCGATTTTGGATCTGACCTCATCCGTACCCCCATTTTGGGGGGCTGCGAACAACTTTCGTTCCATACACCTTTTCGATCGGAGGCTTCCTTCTGCCCCAAACGGCCATTTTTCCGATTTCGCGCCCATTTTCTCCATCCCTTTCACCCTGAGGAATTCTATTTTTTCACTAAAACCTGCCTAGGGACCCCCTTACTATGCATACCAAGTATGAACGCTCTAGCTTAAAAAATGTGGCCATGCATAAAGAACAGACAGACACACAGACAATCGAAAATATTATATAGAGGTTCATTCTAGGTTGGGCAGAAATCGTAACCTCTAACCTCTGTACCTCAAAAATGGCTAGAGCCAATGCTGTCAATTTCCACACCTATTCCCTGACCAAGTTTTTCTATTTGGTAGAAAAATTAGCTCGATTACTCTAGTCCTTTTTTAGTTACAGAGGTTAGAGGTTACGATTTCTGCCCAATCTAGAATGAACAGACTATAGTTAGAAAGGCAATGTTGCAAGTTAGTCTGGACAGGGCATATCAAATTCCTAGGGTGCACTCCAACCTCTGTCACCAATATAGATTGCACAAATATATGGGTATGAAAATGCCATGCTCAAAACGGTAATTAAAGTATCCATAATAATCTACCCATTTAAAGGTACTGCATGTTGGTGTTAATAAACCCAACTAATACAAGGATAGAAAGGTAAATCACTATCAATGTACCTGATGACATGTATATACTTTTTTCCAAACCCTTGTATGTCCTCTTTTTTTCAGTGTAGCGGTGAAAAAGAAGGAAAGGAAAAGCGAAAGGAATATTTTAATTATACAGGTTCAGCCTTAATTAATTAAGCTGCTCGAGTGCATTGATACGTACAGTTTAAACCGATGTTCACCCCGGCCCAAGGTCTAATATTGATTGCATTCCTGTTGATATGTTGTGGTTGTCGTCGGTGGTTTTTTTTTTTTTTTTTTTTTTTTTTTTTGGTAAATGTGATTACTTATGGTGATATTGGTAATTATAATTGTAGTTGTTATTGATGGTGGTAGTTGTGATTATCTAACGGTAGTTGTTATTGGTTGTGGTAGCTATTGTTATTGGTGTTGTTCATTATATGGTTTATCTATTTAGTGGTAGTTGTAATTTGTATGGATTGTGATAAGTGTGGTTGTTTTCAATGGTTGTAGCTAAATTTATAAGGGTGATTATTGAAATTGGTCATTCATTCATTTCATTTTCTATGGAGCTCGTCCTGGAATCTTTACGACTCTGAACCTCACGATTCTATACAGGACTGGCCATTTGTATCGGCACTAGCTCAGAGAAGTGTGTTGAGAGGGGAGAAGGGGTGTTGGAGAGAGAGAGGAAGCTGTTGGAGTGGCTTTGTTATGTGTGTTTAGTCTGTATACGTCGTCAGGATGTCCCCTGACTGGGTGCGAGCATGTGAAACATGCTAGGACGTACTACCACACCCACTAAATGTCCGCCGTGGCAGGGATTCGATCCCGGGTCTTGCAGATTCACACGTGAGCGTGCTCATCACTGGACCACCACGGCTGATTATTGGTTTGGGTTTTATTAGTGGAGGTAATTATGGCTAGTATTTTAATGATAGTTAGCCTATTATTTACATTGTTTTATTCGCGGTTGGAATTTGGTACTCATGAGGGTAGTTGCAAAGAGAGAATGGGAAGCAATGAGAGAATGGAAAAAGAAGTTATTGAATGTGGTTATTATTGAATAATTGATGCTATAGTCTGTTCATTCTAAAGTAGGTTGGGCAGAAATCATAACCTCTAACCTCTCATAACTCAAAACAGACTAGAGTAATCGAGCTAATTTTTCTACCAAATAGGAAGACCTGGCCAGGGAATATATATGCATACATTGACAGCTTATTTGCTCTAGCCCTTTTTTAGTTAGAGAGGTTAGAGGTTACGATTTTTGCCCAACCTGGAATGAACGGACTATAGTAGTGGTTATTATTAATGATGGTAGGTTAGTAGTGATGATGGTAGCCTATATATAATTAGTAGTGATGGTGGTAGGAGTTGTGGTTGGTAGTGATGGTGGCAGTTGTGGTTGGTAGGGTTGTGATAGGCTCTTTACATCAGCTTCAAGTTATTGATCTTATAGTCCCACTATCCTTACTTCCACCACGGTTTTCCTCTTATTATTTTCTCACACACTCTTCTCCTCGGTAGCTTCTCTAATCATAGTTGAGGTAGACTCCGTAGAATACAATGTATGTTAGTGAAAATATATGATTCGCTGCCGTAGACTTTAGTACAAGAACCAATGATTTGTGCTTGTTATACGGTAATTAGCAATATCGGTTGTTTGATTGTGGAATGAAGTGTGTGCACAAGCTTAGGTGAAAATGGCCTCTTACCTGATGAAAGTCGTAAAAATTGGTGCTAGTTGTGTGTTGTGGAGAAGATGTTTGTTGCATGGCGTCTGGCAGCGAGGTTGCCTGCAGCATAACGCATTTGGTATTTATTGTTACAATAAATAAAGGTTTCTGTTATTTACCACAGTTACCATCGTTTTATATCTATATATACATTTATAAATATGTGAATATTTTTAGCAGATAAACGATAAATAGCCTTCGTTGAATATGAATCCGAAATCCGATGTGTGTTGCACGGCTCAATATGTAGTGCTGTAGCCCAAACCATAAATGTATTTTCTCAACTATATAGGCTAGAGTGGTGAAGAAAGAATAAAAAGTTAAATTGGATACATCAACTTCTGCGTTCAACCAACATATTATTGGTCTATTTACTCTATTGTTTGATTTCTTTCCATTTTTAGTATTGATAGAGTTGATACAGTATTGAGTAAGGCAACAACTCGCCCGTAATCCTACCTTTACAAGAACGCCTCTATGTTTGTTATTGTTTGTCTCCTGACACGCGGGTTGCTGGCTTCTGCAATTATTTTAGTAAATTTCCACTCGGTACGCTGATATGCGTGTTGTTACTGGTGTTGATGTGTTATATGTTGGTGTGGGGATAAAGAGAGACGTATTTAAGGTTTAGATATTCCTATGAACTTGCGTCATAGGCTAGCCTAGGCTAATAGGCTATCTCCCGAAAGGCGTTTCTTGTCATTTGTACCGGGATTTAGGCCAGGATGCATGTAGTTACCGGGTGTACCACTACCGACATACAACATAAATCATCTATAAATACTTATAATAAAATAAATAGGCTAGGCCTACTTATAAATCTATAGGCTAGGCCTAGGCTAATACTAGGTTAGGTTTGGAAAATATACCCACCAGTTAGCCTAGGCCTAGGAGGCTAGGAGCCTATTTTATTATTTTTTTTGGTTAGTCCTATAGGCCTACTGATGTTTTGGACCGACAGTTAGCCCATCGATCTTTTTAGGCCTAATAGGTCCGGTAGAGCATAGGCTATACATCATTGCTATATATGTTATTAAGAGCTGAAATGTGTTAGGCTATAGGCCTAGGCCAAAGGGCAAAAAAAAAAAAAAAAACAAAACGCTAAAATACAGTATAGGCCTAGCCTAGGCCTACGTATGTAAAACAATAAGTTTTTCAGCCAGTACCCAACCAGCGGGGGTGTGGGGGCCGCAGCCCCCACCCATATAGGTTAGGTAAGGTTGTTAGGTTAGGCTAATAGCCTAGCACATTAATAAAAAAAAAAACAAAAAAAAATAATAGCCTAACCCAACCAGCGGGGGTGTGGGGGCGGCAGCCCCCACCCATAATACTAGGATAGGTTAGGTAAGGTTTGTTAGGTTAGGCTAATGTCTTTCCAAAGTTGACTATTTTTATAACATAAGATATTAGGCTAGCCACTCCACCCCGTGAAATCCGAGCCAGCTTTCACAAAATTGGGTTTTATGGGTTTGCAATTTGGGAAAACCCGAACCAAGTTTTGATATATATTGTATTTTTACGCTTTTAACCCCTCATTTTCCCTGAACTTCATAGCCCTCCCCACTAGTGGGGGGTGTGTTTTTAGATTGTTGGATAATGGGTAAATACTCATTTCAGCTCCTCTTCAGTATAAAACAACACTATATCTGAAGGAAAAATTAAAAAATACAAACTAAAACTTACTGAAATCGCTGTCGGTCCAAAAAGTCAGGTTTACATTTTTTTTTTTTAGTTTTAGCCTAGTTTATTTGCATCAATTAGGCTAGGCCTATAGTGATTGACATTAGTTTCAACCTCCGCAAAAATCGTTGATAATATTCAAGGACACTAGTACAACATTATGAGAAACAATTTATTAGGGAAAATGGCACCAATAGATTCGCCATATTTTTCTCCATATAGGTCATGGCTGGCTACATTTTTGGATATAGGCCTATTGGTCTTCGTGTGTCCGTGTGATCAATATTTCAACCATTTCATGTTGGTGATTGTAACAGTTTGTTCAAATTTAAATGAACAGGGTTTTTTTGCACTAAATTTACCAGGACTAATTGTCAACTACTACCAAATAAGTATTACATACTTAACCAGTTATTCGAAGTTCTTTTGAATCTTATTTGTAAAAACAGACTGAATCATGATAGAAGACTAAGTAAAATCTGCTTGTACTATATACATAACTGCGACGCAGCATGTCTGTTCATGGTTAACTGCCTCTCTGTTTATCTCTCGCTTAACCCGCTTTGGTCCGACGTCTTAAGAACATAACATAAGAACATAAGAAAATGGGAGTCTGCAGAAAGCCGATTGGCCTAAGCAAGGCAGATCCCTGTCCCACACAACCCCAATTCAATTACAAAGCCCAATTATAGCCTCAACACTCTAATACCCTGAGGATCATCTTACCAAAACGGTTAGAGATTAACACGCAGGATTATGGGGGTCTGCAGAGCGCTGATTGGCCCAACCCGGCTGATCCCCCTTCACACCCAACCCTTCTCGTCCATATGCTTATCCAATTTTATCTTAAAGCTCCCTACAGTTTTAGATTCCACTATTGCACTTGGTAGTCCATTCCACCCATCTACAACTCTGTTACCAAACCAATATTTGCCTATATCTTTTCTGAAACTAAATTTATCTAATTTGAAACCATTGGTACGAGTTCTTTCGCTATCACTGAGCTTTAGTACATTTGTCATGTCCCCTTTGTTAATCCCACTAACCCACTTGAACACCTCTATCATATCCCCTCTAACTCTGCGTCTCTCTAACGAATGTAAGCCTAATTTCTTCAACCTTTCTTTAAATACGGAAGATTTCTAATATTATGGATCATTTTTGTCATTCTACGTTGTACTCTCTCCAATGAATCTATGTCCATTCTGTAATAAGGACACCAAAATTGAACAGCATAATCCATAGGGGGTCTCACTAATGACAAGTAAAGTTTTAAGATAACATCAGCAGTTCTGTTACTCACACTCCTAGAGATGAACCCAAGAATCCTGTTTGCCTTGTTTCGAACGCTTATACACTGTTATACCGGTTGTTTGGATAGGGTAATGTATTTTTGTATCCAAAGGCAGTCAAAATAGACAGGAACATGATGGTGAGCGTCCGCGTAGTGTAAACAAGATGGGCGGTACACCCGGTAACTACATTCTTGCCTTTAGACCTTACCCCATTGACAAAAATTAGGTATTTAGGCTAGTCTAGACTCTAGGCAACATATTGACATATGGTAATTTGGACAGACAATAGGCTATAAAGTTTATGTAGGCCTAATCAAATTCAGACCGATTTTATCGTGGCCTAACCTAGGCTTAGGCTATAGGGCGGCTAGGTTTCTTATACCATGTATTTCATTCTTAGGTTAGCCGGAAAATATTACCGAAACTACCACACTTATGGTTTTTCTTTTTGGTTTTATCCTAGGCTAGGCCGCCAGGTAGGCCTAGCCTAGTTTTCATGTTTATACAGTAACAGTAGGCTAGTTGAAATTAGTTACAATCCCCGGAAATTTTATTTCTCCCATTAGGCCTATCCAACGATCTTAAAACACTCAGATGTAAGTCACTGTCATTTTCAGAGTAGGCTATAGGCCTACATTTTGTTTTGCCTTTGGATTCAGGATGTGTTGAGGGGGGGCTTTGCGGCCTTTGCCCCCCCCCCCCATGACTTATTGAAATCAGCATCTATTTTCGTAATTATTTACAAGATGATCTTTTTTTCTAGTTATTAAAAACGTATTCTATGGTGTATTATATGATATGATATATATATATATATATATATATATATATATATATATATATATAGAAGCAATAGAACTGTCAAAATGACCTGGGAAGTGTTCAAGTGTATATTAAACCAAATGCAAAACTTTGAATAATGATTTAAGAGATAGCCTATGTGTTTTTTATCACTTTTCAACCCAAGACCAGTGGGGGTCTGGGGGCGGCAGCCCCCAGGATGCCCAGGTTAGGTTAGGTTAATGACCAGCAATGTAAATACAGTAGTGTATTTTTGGTTTAGTCTGTGCTCAAAAATCCATTTTCTTTAGGATTCTCTCCCACTGCTCTTAGTTTTGTATTTGGTTTAATATACACTTCCCAGATCATTTTAACAGTTCTATTGCTTCTATAGCCTATATCATATAATAGGTCAATATACAGGAGGCGCTACAATATAGGTAGCAAAATTATAATGGTAGTTTTGGGTTCCTATCATCATATGCTTCATTTCTATATACTTTTTATCCCCGGGAAAAAAACAAAAAATCTTGGGTTTTTTATTTTTTTTATTAACCTAACCAAAAAACCTAACCTAACCTAACCTAAATGTATTTGGGGGCTATTAGGTTAGGTTAGGTTAGGTTTTTTGGTTAGGTTAATGACCAAAACAAAAAATCCCAAGAAAATAAATGAAAAATCCCAATTTTTTTTTTTTTTTTTCCCGGGGATAAAAAGTATATAGAAATGAAGCATATGATGATAGGAACCCAAAACTACCATTAGAATTTTGCTACCTATATTGTAGTGCCTCCTGTATATTGACCATATAATACACCATAGAATACGTTTTTAATAACTAGAAATAAAGGTCATCTTATAAATAATTACCTCTATTTTCACAGTAAGGGCTTAATAAGAGTTTCATTGCTGTCATTAGGGAGAGTTTTTTGTTTTTACATTACTTTATATAGTGCACATAAAATGTATCTCCGGAGATTGAAACTCATTTTAATATGATCTTTGCAACATCCTTATAATTCTATACTAGCTAGACTAGCCTTCCAATACTCAAAATTTGAATGTAAAAAAAAGTATGCCTACTGACAATAGCTCGATATTTGATATTCGCAGACCGTAAGTCCAATTTGAATGTCAAAAAAGGTACCGTACTGACAGTAGTTTGATGTTTGATATTAGAATGTCCACTTCAAATGTCAAAACATTTCTATCTATTGCCGGACGGCGTGATCCCCGAAGGGTATACAAATGTTCAATTTGAATGTCGATAAAGGTACCGTACTGACAATAGCTTGATAATTGACGTTTGAAATTCGCGAATGTCAAACTAGGTCTGTGTTTGATATTCGATAGAAGCGATTGTCAAACAAGAAACTGACAACAGCTCGATATTTAACATTTGACATTCGCTTCTATCGAATATTAAACAGATCTAGGGTAAATTTCTATAATTGCACCTATACGAGCTAAAAAAAATATTATTGTATTTAACAGGAAGGTACAACGAGGTAAGTGATGTGGTATAGGTGGCAATTTGCGGAAATGGATTATAAGGGCATTCCGCCCACCTCTGACAAAAGTCTATCAATCTAGATGTGACACGGATTTACAATGTTTCAGAGAGACATTAGCCTAACCTAACAACCTTACCTAACCTAACCTAGTATTATGGGTGGGGGCTGCCGCCCCCACACCCCCGCTGGTTGGGTAAAACGGTAGAAATCCAGTTGGGGTGGAGTGAATAACCGTAGATTTTCGTAAGGGGGTAAGAGGGGGGCAGAATGCCTTTATAATCCATTTCCGCATATTGCCACCTATACCACATCACTTACCTCGCCGTACCTTCCTGTTAAATACAATAATAATTTGTTAAGCTCGTATAGGTGCAATTATAGAATAATACCCAGATCTAGTTTGACAATCTCTAATGTCAAATGAAATAAAAATAGCCTAAATTAAAGGATGTTAGGACATTAGTAGTAATAATAGTAGATTTGTATATGGTTTTAATGTTGACTTAAATGTTATTGTTATAGGTGCGATGAAGGAAACGCCACTGAGCAGCTGCGAGCGTGATGCCTTGGAGGCCCTGGTGGCGGCAGGGGGCAGGCATGACGGTCGGGAGTTCCTTCAAGCCCGGGACTCCACCATGACCTTCGGACGAGAGTATGGCTCGTGCAGCGTAACTCTCGGGGACACTCGAATACTGGCACAGGTTTGATATCCATGAAGAGAGGAGTGTTTTAATAATTTCATCCTTCTTTTATATCTCTCTCTCTCTCTCTCTTTCTCTCTCTCTCTCTCTCTCTCTCTCTCTCTCTCTCTCTCTCTCTCTCTCTCTCTCTCTCTCTCTCTCTCTCTCTCTCTCTCTCTCTCTCTCTCTCTCTCTCTCTCTCTCTCTCTCTCTCTCTCTCTCTCTCTCTCTCTCTCTCTCTCTCTCTCTCTCTCTCTCTCTCTCTCTCTCTCTCTCTCTCTCTCTCTCTCTCTCTCTCTCTCTCTCTCTCTCTCTCTCTTTTAAAGGAAGGGATTAGAGAAAAGTTAAGTAAGCTCATGATCAAGGTAAATTTCTTAACCCATTAAACGCGTAAATACCCTAGGGCCAAGGGTACTTATTTGTGAATTTCTAGCCTTGGATTCTGACAGAATTCGTTATATTTAAGATATAGAGCATTATTTGTTTTCAATATGCTTTTATTTTACATATATGATGTATATATGAACCTTCAAGAGTGCTAAAATAAGTTGGAAAAGCATTTGGGTGGTGAAAAAAGTATATATTGGCCACCCGGTCATAATCTCAGGTGAGAGTGAGCAACAGGCAACCCTCCCCTCTCGCTGTCTGTGAGGTAACTGAGGCGAGCGGGCGGTATCTGGGTGTTATATAAGATCTTTTATGCAACCCACTTGTGCTACATTATCGCGGGAGAGAAAAATAACCGATTAATGATGAAAATAAGAGGAAAATAGGTGATAATTGAAGGGGGGGGGGGGGGGGGGGTGAGAAACACATGGATGAGTACTAGAGGGGAATTATCTCACCTAGAGACAAATTCCTTTGTTTTGATAACCCCTGGGATGTTTTGGAAGGCTTTTTTTTTATGGTCTTGCTTCCGTGAGGCCTATCGCGTTCCCTATGGTAAGCCTTCCGTGAGGCCTATCGCGTTTGACGGGTTAACTGCAAATAGACACAAAGAAATGCTCTTCCTGTGACGATGGGTTGAATATACTATACTGTACATGTTTTTTGGGGGGGTGCCTCTGGGCACTCCAAAATGCCCAAGAAGAGGAGAGGCATGAGAAAATGTGACAGACGACCTCTCTTGACCGTAGCTCGAGCCACAATATATCTGTGTTGTGGAGTCTCACCCCTTACCTACGCCACTCAAGGCAAGAAATATGGCTGGAAATAATGTGCCCATCTGTCAGGGGCGTCATCTGCTCTCTAAAAGTGGGGGGGGGACATTCAGAGATAGATATAGGAAAAACAGGCGAGCGAAGCGAGCTATCAGCTGGGGGGTTCGGGGGGGCGCTGTGAACCCCCCCCCCCCCCCCCCCGAGAAAATTTGAGAAAACTTAACAATATTTGGTGCATTTTAAGCCCACATAATTATGAATAAATTATTTATATTAAGGGGAAAAGATATGTGTTATTTATCAATATTAGCCAGTGCAAGTTTAAACACCTATAGTTCACAGATAGATTTCAAGTCTACTCTGACATCCTCAAATTCTCATTATACTACTTAAATCAGCAAACACTACGATCAGTATTTAACATTAAAAGGATATAAGGATACAAATAAAATAATTATTATATGGCAATGATAGTACATTATAAACTTTTAACAAATATACAGAAATATGTAAAAATAGTTGTTTCCTCAAATTCCTGGTTGTAATGAGAACTGAAAATAAAGTAATTAATACAAATATAGATTTACAAATAAAAATATATTCAATGTATCAAATAAATCTGTAAATTCTCTTGTACATCATTACCGGAACCCATTTGACTAATATCTCCAGGTTGAAAAGGTTGATCTGGTACTGTAAGCTGGGTACTTGAAGATTCACCGGCTGGACTCTCTTGTACATCATTACTGGTACCCATTTCATCCAAAGATTGTTCAAGAATTCTTCCTTCCTCTGTTGAACACTGAGATTGTACCTGAGTACTTGCTTCTCTTTCCTGACAATAATGACCATAAACTATAATGTGTAGCTACCAAAGTTACCAAACTAAACCGTCGGACCGTACCATTCCAGTCTACCGTGCACGTCTTGCTAGTTTCAAATATTGTTGTAGAAGAACAATGTCTAATAGTGAAGGCATTACCTTCGATCATCATCCTCAAAGCCTCAAAGGTGGCCAAAGCTTTAAAAGGCCGCTAATGTTGGCTTTTGCCGACCTACAGACTACAGAACTTCCGTCTTCATGTAAACACTAAACAGTGGGATACGTCACACAATATTTACGTAAGAAATTTAGCTGACAACGAGCCTAACAAATTACTACATCAATAACATCATAACATATTATATTTGTATGTGTTTAGTATAATATAATATTCTATCTTATTAAACATTTCAGTGACTTCTATCTAGTTTCTAGTATATAAAACTTGGTGAAAAAATCGTGGGGGGGGGGGGCAATCTATATGTTGTCCCCCCCTGAATGAAAAGTGGGGGGGATATGTCCCCCCCCCCCCCCCGTATCCCCGCAGATGACGCCCATGCCATCTATAGACATCATTCGCCCTTTAGGAGTTAACACCTTCAGTAGACTGTTATAATTTTTCATAACCATCATTAGTGTTTGTTTTATATTGGCTATTATTTGACAAGCTTCAGCCATGAGCATTGTTCCTACAGCATCACTTTCAGGAATATATACAATGTAGCTATTTGCCCAAATTTCCCGCAGCAGAAATAGAAACTTTTAATGGTAATAACTTTACTAAATTTTGCACATTGCTTGTGCGGTAATATTGAAATACTGTAGGCTATATAGATTATAAGTCAATTTTTCTCCCTTTTATATATATCTACAATACCTGTATCTACTTAATGGTTAGGTAACATGTGAAGTGGTGGAACCGGTAGCATCTCGGCCCAACGAAGGGAAGCTGAACATAGCAGTGCACCTCTCCCCCATGGCGGCCCCTCACGTGGAACAAGGTCGGGGATCCTGGGAGGTGGACTCACTCACACAGGTACTGGAGAGGAACATCAAGGAGTCTCGCTGCATCGACCTTGAGAGTCTTTGTATCAGGGCTGAGGAGTCTGTCTGGATGTTCCGGGTCAATGTCACTGTGAGTATTTATTATTGCATGGCTGTGTTTTGTTTTTTGTTGTGTATGTTGTGTTATCCCTGTTCGGGCTCTGTCTTGAGGTCCCCCCCCAAAAAAAAAATATATATATATAATATAAAATGGGGTACTGGGTATGTGCAAGAGTTTATACATAGATAGATATTTTTTTATATTGTAATACGAGTAATAATCCCGATCTCAACCTCTCATAACTCAAAAAGTATTTGAACATTCAACTTATCAAGCTGATATTTGTAACATATGAAAAGAGTCAACCAGTAAACAGGTGTAGCAATGATGTTAAATATTATTCTATCCTCCACCCCATGTTAGATACTGAACCATGGGGGTAACATTGGTGACGCAGCGAACCTAGCAGCAGTGGGGGCCCTGCGACACTTCCATCGCCCAGACGTCTCGGTGGAGGAGGACGGCCGGGTGACCATACTCTCCCACGCACAGAGCCCTCCCATACCAACATTTATGAGGAAGGTCCCTGTATGTGTCACCTACGCCCTTGTTAATCTGGAAGGCACGTGTCATGCCCTCATGGACCCTACAGACAAAGAGGAGAGGGTGAGTCCATTTATTACACTATGCTCTTTGATGCAGAAGTAAACCCTTGTTATCTCGGACTAATTGGGGGATGGTCACTTCCGAAATGTGCGATTTTCCGAGATATCCGAATTACATCATTCATCATCATCATCATCATCTCCGACGCCTTGCTTCCCCCTGGGAAACCCCCACTAGAGGATGGCCATGACAGAAACGTCTCCAAGCTACTTTGTCAAGACATGCCTCCTTTGCCCGTGCCACAATGCCCCTTCCACTACGTGGAAGTTTTTCTTCAATATATTTTTCCACTTTCTTTTCCCATACCATAGGTGGTCTTCCACTACTAGCGGTTCCACTCACCTGACTCCCATATATCTTTCTTGGCATTCTGTCTTCATCCATTCTCTGAACATGACCATACCACCTCAAAGTACTTCTCTTTATCCACTCAACCACACCACAATCAATGCCCAAAGCCTGCTCTTCCATTCCAAAGGACTCGTACACTTCCCTATTACTTGGCCCATCTAGCCTATTCATGCCAGCTGCCATTCTGAAAAAGCTCATCTCCACAGCTCTTAGTTTGAAGAGGTCCTCGTCACTTGCCGTCCATGTCTCGCTTCCATACGAGGGTTGGGAGCAGCACACTGTTTCTCAGTGACTTTTTGACTTACTGGCTAACCATTCTTCCTTTGAGAATACTATCAAGTTCTCCAATCACTTTTCTCCCTTGCATTTTTCTCTCTTTTATCTCACTCTCCATTTTACCATATTTGCATAGTACAGCTCCCAAATACTTGAAACTTTCAACCTCTTCTAGTACTTCATTTTTCAATTTTATTTTACAACTTTTCTTGTGTTCTTTCTTGATTCTATATTTTTCCTTAAAATCTATAGTTTCATGCATTCTTCTCTCAAACACCATTACCTTACATTTCCCTACATTGACCTTTAACTTTCTCTTCACATACCCTGTCAAAGTCAGTGACCACTCTCTGAAGTTCTTCAGCATTTTCCGCCAACAGGACTGCATCGTCCGCATATAGGCATGTTAAAATCTTCCATGTTCTTCCCTCTGATTCCAGTCTAGCTCCCACACCCATTGATACAGCCCTACATTCCCTAATCACTCCATCCATGTATATATTGAACAACCAATCTGACATGACACATCCCTGTCTTACACCTACATTGACCTCAAAACTTTCACTTAACTTATCCCCTACCTTCACATTTGCCATTGCATTCCTATAAAAAGATTTTACTGCCATTAGCAACTTTCCTCCCACACCATATACTGTTAACACATCCCACAGGCCCTCCCAGTCTACTTTGTCGTAGGCTTTTTCCAAATCCATGAATGCTGCATAGAGTTTTCTGTTTTTGGCCAGATACTTCTCTACCAACAATCGCATTGAGGCTATCTGGTCAACGCAGCCCCTGCCCTTTCTGAAACCTCCCTGTTCCTCGCCTATTTTGTCATCCATTATCTTCTGTAGCCTCTGTGTTACTACTCTTGCGTGTATCTTTCCAGGTATGCTAAGCAAGCTAATTCCCCTATAATTCTTACACTCTTCTTTACTACCCTTCCCTTTGTACAAGGGTACTATCACTGCTTTCCTCCAGTCCTCTGGTACACTTTCCTTTTCCCATGCTAATTTACATAACCTATGCATTATGTCAACAGCTTCTTCTCCTCCATATCTCAGCATTTCACCTGGGATGTTATCTACTCCAGCAGCTTTGCCCATTTTAAGTCTATTGATTGCTTCTTTTACTTCTTCTCTGCTTATCTGGCTTTCAACTACCCTGTTTATTCTACCTCTCTCCATTCCTATGGATGAGGTCCTCGTCACTTGCCGTCCATGTCTCGCTTCCATACGAGTGTTGGGAGCAGCACACTGTTTCTCAGTGACTTTTTGACTTACTGGCTAACCATTCTTCCTTTGAGAATACTATCAAGTTCTCCAATCACTTTTCTCCCTTGCATTTTTCTCTCTTTTATCTCACTCTCCATTTTACCATATTTGCATAGTACAGCTCCCAAATACTTGAAACTTTCAACCTCTTCTAGTACTTCATTTTTCAATTTTATTTTACAACTTTTCTTGTGTTCTTTCTTGATTCTATATTTTTCCTTAAAATCTATAGTTTCATGCATTCTTCTCTCAAACACCATTACCTTACATTTCCCTACATTGACCTTTAACTTTCTCTTCACATACCCTGTCAAAGTCAGTGACCACTCTCTGAAGTTCTTCAGCATTTTCCGCCAACAGGACTGCATCGTCCGCATATAGGCATGTTAAAATCTTCCATGTTCTTCCCTCTGATTCCAGTCTAGCTCCCACACCCATTGATACAGCCCTACATTCCCTAATCACTCCATCCATGTATATATTGAACAACCAATCTGACATGACACATCCCTGTCTTACACCTACATTGACCTCAAAACTTTCACTTAACTTATCCCCTACCTTCACATTTGCCATTGCATTCCTATAAAAAGATTTTACTGCCATTAGCAACTTTCCTCCCACACCATATACTGTTAACACATCCCACAGGCCCTCCCAGTCTACTTTGTCGTAGGCTTTTTCCAAATCCATGAATGCTGCATAGAGTTTTCTGTTTTTGGCCAGATACTTCTCTACCAACAATCGCATTGAGGCTATCTGGTCAACGCAGCCCCTGCCCTTTCTGAAACCTCCCTGTTCCTCGCCTATTTTGTCATCCATTATCTTCTGTAGCCTCTGTGTTACTACTCTTGCGTGTATCTTTCCAGGTATGCTAAGCAAGCTAATTCCCCTATAATTCTTACACTCTTCTTTACTACCCTTCCCTTTGTACAAGGGTACTATCACTGCTTTCCTCCAGTCCTCTGGTACACTTTCCTTTTCCCATGCTAATTTACATAACCTATGCATTATGTCAACAGCTTCTTCTCCTCCATATCTCAGCATTTCACCTGGGATGTTATCTACTCCAGCAGCTTTGCCCATTTTAAGTCTATTGATTGCTTCTTTTACTTCTTCTCTGCTTATCTGGCTTTCAACTACCCTGTTTATTCTACCTCTCTCCATTCCTATGGATGAGATCTTTGCCTTCCCCCTACTCTTTACAGCTAAGCTACTAAAATGATCTTTCCATACTTTCACCACACCATCACCCTCTACCACTTCCCCATTCATGTCCCTCATCCTACACTCTCAGTCTTCTTCCCTCTGGCTTCTTTCACAGCTCTGTAGTATGCTTTCCTGTCATTCAGAAACTGTTCACTAATCTTTCTCCCATATGCCTCATCTGTCTTCCTTTTAGCGTCTTGTATCGCCCTCTTCACTCTTTGTTTCAAATTTTTATATTCTTCTTTCCTCGCATCTCTAGTTTCTCTAGGTATATTCTTTTGCAGCATTCTCTTTCTGAACTCTTTCTTCTTTTTCACTATTTCTTCTATCTCTTTACTAAACCATGCATTACCTTTCTTCTTCCACATTTTAAAGGTTTTCTTCCCACATACTTTCTCAGCTGCTTTAATCATGGAGTCTCTTGTACCTTTCCATACTTCGTCTACAGTATTTCCCAGATCTATCATAACATCCATGTCCTTTATAGTCTCTTTCAGGATGTCCTTGTATTTTGTTGCATTACATTCTTCATTTAATTTTCTCACATTTATTCTCTCTACTGTCAGTTTTCTCTCTTTCCTCTCATATTTCCACTCTTTCCTTATCCTCACTTTTGTCAGCACGTATAGTGGGCTGATCCCGTCAGCATACCTCTTACAGCTTTTGAATCTAAAATTCTTCCTTTTAGTCCGGAGTCCATCATGGCGTAGTCAATTAGAGATTTCTGTTCCTGCTCACCTTCACCTCTGTGCCATGTATATCTATGAATGTGACGATGTTCAAAAAATGTGTTAGCCAGAAACATCTCTCTCTCCGCACATACTTCTAAAAGGAAGTCACCATTCATATTCCTACCCTCCACACCCCATTTACCCACTATACCTTCTATCTCCTCGTTTCCAACTCTACCATTCATGTCGCCTACTAATATTACTTGTGTACACTCTTGCCTTTCTCTTATACATTTATTGACTTTATTACTTTATTACTTTAATAAAGTAATTACTTTATTACTTTATGACTTTATTACATCATTGCATGTGAAATTCATCAATATACAGTATATGACAAATGCAAACATTAGGCTATTATGTTTTAAGGAACAGTAAAGTACATAGTAATTAATATTAACACAATAGTTATAAGGCACAGGTTTGAATTCATCCTTAAACCACTTAAAATCGAGTGAGAGAATACTGTAAATCGGACACAAATCCCGTCCAACTCGGAAATTTGCCGAAATCTACAGGGACATGTCAGACACGAGATGCCATTCCGAGAAGTACAGGTTTCCAAGTAAAAAGAATCCGAGAAAACAGGGGTTTACTGTATTATCATTATTGAAGGGCTGTCAAAACAGATGATTTCAACAAAATGGAACATAATGAGATGAGAATGGTGAGATACATGTATGGGCCAAACTGCAAGATAAGGTATCTAGTGAAGAGCTGAGGAGACTGCTAGGTATCAAGAGTATCAGTGATGAGATCCATACAAGCAGGCTTGGATGGTTTGGGCATGTAGAGAGGACTGATGATTGATGAACTAAATTGGGTGAAGAGATGTGCAAGTCTGTGATCGTGGAGTGAGCGAGTACATACATATGTATGTATGTATGTAGTTCAGTACAGTACTGTGGATATGAATATATCCTGGTATTCTAAATCCCAAATTACCAGATCTTTCCATTCACCTTCTTCTCTTTGAGATTTTGTTTTAATAGAACATTTTTATGACTCTGCCAAACAGTTGAAAGAGCCATGACACTTTCAATAAAGGTAAATATACAGGTAAGAAGCCGACACAAAAAATGTAGAAAACTTAGGGAAAGGGAAGCCCAATGAGGTAGGACTCAGCCTTACCCTGAATCAATATAAATGTTTAAAGGGCAGTGTAACGGGAACCTAAATAGAGGCTTAGACATATACAACAAGAACTAAAGATTTTAATAAGGATGCAATGTATAGTAATACGACTAAATCTTGTCCAATATACAAATATCTTTACAAAAAGCGAAAACCCTTCCTGTAGAAAAAGTACATCCCTCAGCCAAGATTGCCTTTGGGCTAAGAGGATATGGCTAAAGTATACATTTTATTTAAGCAAGTACAGTACAGTACAAAGGAAATCAAGCAACAATAGATCTAGTGACCCTTCTAGGTTGCTTGTCCTCCAAAACACTGAGGATCAAGTGTCCAAACAGTGGTTTAGAGTGGGTAAGGTAACATTGGAAAGGGAATTACTGCCCTGGAACTAATGTCCGTGGCAGGATTAGGAAGTTAGTAGAGGACAGATGGGTTAGTAACTGAGGGGGGATAAAATAAAGTTATTCATTTACAAACGCAGTCAGTCGCGGGTTTGATGCGAGATATTTGTCTAGGCGGAGTTTAAATGAATGAACGGTGATGCAGTCTATAACGTTTCGGGGAAACCCATTCCACAAGTTGACAACTCGATTGAAGAAGAAATTCTTAGATTCGTGCGAGTTAAAAGATTTACCAATAATTTTACAACCGTTTCCCCGCGTGTAATTAGATTGGTCGATAGTGAAGCACTTACTACAGTTCATATTGTCGATGCCTTTGATGATTTTGAACACTTGAATTAAGTCACCTCTTAATCTGCGCTGGGTTAAAGGAAATAGATTTAATTCTCTAAGACGCTCTTCGTATGGTTTGTTCTTTAGGCTAGGTATCATTTTGGTAACTCTACGTTGAACTCGTTCTAGCTTGTTTATATCTTTTTGGTAATAAGGGCACCAGGATTGAACGCAGTATTCCAGAAGAGGGCGGACTAAGGAATTGTAAAGGGTTAGGATAACTTGTTTGGATTTATGCTCAAATGACCTGCCTATAAAGCCAATTATTTTGTTTGCCTTCTTAACCCGGGAACTGCTGGGAGACTCTTAAGAGTTCCCCTGGCGGACTGCTGGGAGACTCTTAAGAGTGAGTGAAAAAAAAAAATCAACTTTTGACATCGAAAAAAAAATATTTTGTTTATTTTTATTTTTGTATTTTTTTATTTTTTTTTGGCCCCTGGGCCATGCAAAATCTCAGTCCTCTACCTCCCCTCCTTCCCCACTTTCCTCCTCTCCTTCAGTTATCACCTATTTTCCCTGTTATTCCCTTATTCTGAGGTATATTTTCGTGCTAACATTAGCGAGTTGCAAGCAGGGTGTTGTCATCACTGATGGCAAGCGAGTGCAAGAGAGAGAGAGAGAGTATCGATCGACTGTGTCTCAGTGGCCTTGGGGGAAATTGGCGGGAAAGCAGCTTGCCTCACCCATACATTATACAACTCGCGGGCTATATCTCCGATTTTGACCATCCAAACGCTGTTTTCACTAGTTTTATTGTTGTTTCAGGTTAATACCTTTATAATCAACCCATAATAGGCGCATATGGATAAGTATTAATGCTATTAATGGTACAATGAATATTTTAGTGACGGAAACACCTCAAATACGTCAGCACAGGGGGACGTTTCCAATTACCCCCATGCGCACTTGTTAGGTTAACAACTTCTGAACATTGTTGACTCGGTTTTAGGTTACTCGATATTGTTACTCCCAGATCGGTTTCTCTGTTTACATTCTTAAGCTGAGTGCCATTCATCGAATAGTTTGCTTTCTCATATAGGTATCCGATATGTAGTACTTTACATTTATCCGCATTGAAACTCATTTGCCAAATTTGGGCCGAACATGACAATTTATCTAGATTGTGTTGCATATCGTCAACTTGTTCTTTTGAGAGTACGCTATTTGCAATTTTTGTATCGTCAGCAAATTTTGAGATTGTACAGGTGAGACCCTCATCTATGTCGTTGATGTAAATTAGATAGTACTGTAATCTAATACAGTAGAACTGAACCAGTACCTGTTGCAAAGAAATTTTTAAAGGGAGATAGGTCGCTTTTCCAGACCCCCTTCTCCCACATGCTTTGCCCCATTAGTTTTGAGATTTTAAGACGCTTGTTGAATTTAAGACCTTTCGTTCCATTTCGCTCAATTTTTTTCCTGGCGAGAGATAGTTAGCCTGTAATTGTGGTGGAACCAGCCTTCGGCCATGACATTTTTCTATCGAAAAATGTACAAATTAATCTCGAAGGGGGATCTAATGGATTTTGTTTTAAGTTTGATGGAGGTCTAAGGAGGAAAAAAATCGACCCAAAAATAAACCCCAAAATAAACCCTCCCCCCTTAAGGTATTTGATCCATGGTGTTGATGTTTCAGGTGATGACGGGTAAGATGGTGGCGGGTCTGAACCCTCATGGAGATATTACGTCCCTGGTGTTCCCCGGTCGCGTGGCCCTCGAGAAAGCCCACATAATGTCCCTGCTTGACCATGCTTTCACGAGAGCTAAAACTGTAGCCGAGAGTGTACAACAGGCCGTGGACGAGGACTTAGCCACCAGGGATCGACAGGACGTTACAACAGGATTCGTAGGTTTCCTGAAGTCCGACGAGCAGTTCAAATGCGAGTGCTACATCAAGTTTCTGAAGAGTAAACCAAAGTTTGTGGTACCCAAGGAGGAGTCCATGTCAGGAGAGGAGGAAGGGAGCATGGCGGCGGGAGATGACGACGATGATGTGCAGATGAACCAGGACGACAGTGATGCGGTAGAGTCGGAGGAAGAGTCACGAACGGCAGCATTAGCTCCCTCGGTAAAATCAAATGTCAAGGTCGCGGGAAATGATTTAGAAATGGACAGCGATGATGAAGAGGAGGAAGAGGTAAAAGGAAAACTTACATCAGAAGAGATTCAGTAGAATTATTTTAATATTTTGAATGTTTAACCAAGGACCCATTTTACTGATGCCACTTCATATAAGAAGAGATCAAGTTATTGAAAATGTAAGTACCAGTATCATTAAGATTTGTGAATTAGACAACCACTTCCCCCACTATTTTCAGTTTAAAAAGTTAACAGTTTAGTTGGGGGAAATTTAACGTATTTACAATATTTTTATATTGCTATTCTGGTAATTTTCATGATCACTTATAATCTATATTCGCAAATTCTTGGCTCTAAAAAGGGTGTGTTGGTCTCATAACCATTTAAGATGTATGTGGATGATCAATGATGATATGAGAGCTTCCTTGTTTCTCCACCAAATTTAACTTGTTAATTTTATGACAAAATATTTTAGTTAATAAGTTATTTAATAGGTGCCTTTTTATACAAATATATAAATTTTTTAATACATCCATGATTTTTTAATTTATATAGTATACAGTATAGACCTATAGGTAAACTCACCCCCTCAGCCATCCCCTCAAGAAGGCTTCCTTAATGTGGCCAAGGGGAATCTTGAACCAGAAATTAAGGTTCTTTACTTTTTTTTCCTTGCATTTTAATCTAACTGCCTTTAA
Organism: Paralithodes platypus; assembly: GCA_032716605.1. NCBI lineage: Eukaryota > Metazoa > Arthropoda > Malacostraca > Decapoda > Lithodidae > Paralithodes > Paralithodes platypus. The sequence continues at coordinate 54,384,714 of CM064482.1, read as the reverse complement.
GAAAAGGCAGGGGTTGCATTGACTAGATAGCCTCTATGAGATTGTTGGTAGAGAAGTATTTATCTCATAACAATATTTAATTAATTTTCTGGTTATTCTTTTTCTTCAACTTCACTTCCCCTCAGTTTATCATTTGCAACATGTGTCATATCCCAATTTTTGTTCTTATAAGTAGTTTAAACAGACCATTGAGTCACAAAATGAGACGCATAACGGGCTAGCCATATCCCGCATTGTCAGACCCTCTTAGTGGCCCTGATTTGGATGTTGGCTTCTGACCTGATAGTATCTCCTTGACTGCAATAGTGGCCAAAGAGTCACATATATTAGCAGCTGTCCTTGACACGTCATCTGACCTATTTCACCTTCCCCTAGCAGTGTATTAGTATTTCTTCCTTTTGATATGATTTTCATATACTATTTATTAGACCTGATATATAACAATTCTTACTAAATCCTTTGGTCCACCTTTATAAGAGTTCTATTTTGGAATTACGTGGCCTAGTGACACTAGTCCGTTCATTCTAGGTTGGGTAGAAATCCAATGCTTTTGGAGGAGGTATGGTGACTTTTTAGAGTAGCCCTCAACATATGATCAGAGGCTTGACAAAGGTATTTTCTATTTTACTGATGATACCCTTCAGTTTCAGCCAGTCCCCGAGCACGCCTCCTCCAGGGTGCCTGTGGGTCCTACCACGTTTTGCTCTCACAGGTGCTTCCAAAACAACATCAAATTGTCTAATGGTAACTTGAGCTTAATATAAAAGAGATTATTGTATTTAAAGGGTTAAGAAATAATGATATAAATATTACTTGAATAAAAGAATGTATATTTTCAGTAGTCATTTTATAAAATATTTGTACATTGCATTATTTGAAATACACTGACTCCGACCAGGCAAGTTAACACATTTTCCTTAACTCAAATCTAAACATATATTATAAATACCTTATATAGTTGTCTATTAATTATGTTAGCCAATACAATAAAGCACAAAATGTTTAACTTTTCATGGTAATTTGTCAACTAAAATTATGATATAATTAATATCTTCTGATGATTTAAACTTAATGCTACAAAATACCACAAAGCTAAAAGTTGAAACTCTTCAAAGTATTATTCATATAATCAATACCCTTTTTTTCATAGAGTTCTGAAGATTTTCTTTATTCATACATATTGAAAAATTTCCTTATACTTAATTTTTCAAAAACAAAATTGGGGCATTACAGAGTACATTCACATCCACAGCTATTTCAACAGTATGATCAAATTTTAACATACACCCCACACACTATACACAACAATGGGTTGTAGGGCTAGTGTTCCTACCTCATGAACAGAAGCAAGCTTGGGAATCAATCTTATTTCGATGAGAAGCCATCACTGGACATTGTCTATCGGATGCAAAGTGATTTACCGACTTGCCAACAGCTGGAAAGCCGATGCAGTTTACACATTTTTTAGTTCTTTTGTTGGTGCAATCACTAAAAACAAAAAGTAATGTTATCAAACGTATTTAAAGTAGCTGGATGTGATGGAGATGAGCTGCTTGAAGAGTATACATACATACATACAAGTTTAAAGACCGTTTTGTCCACATACATACATAACGTTTTAAGACTGTGTGCTCCACACATACGTGCAGTTTCAGTCTTTTGTCCTAATGGCGGCGTTCCAGGCAACCCTGTTAAGGGCTGCTTCACTTGTCAAGTTTTTGAATTCGAGATCGGCACGTATAGTCCGGTCCCAGGTTTTCCTCGGTCGACCCCTTGGTGCAGCTCCCTCCACAATCACAGTATTAAAAGTAGCTGGATGTGATGGAGATGAGCTGCTTGAGGAGTATGTGTGAAGTTACTCATAGAGACAGATTGAGGAATGAAGAAATGTGTGCTGCAGCAGGAACCTATGTCGGCCAGAGTGGACAGAAGGGTGCTGTGCTGGTATGGACATGTTGAGCGAATGGAAGATGAAAGGCTTACAAAGAGAATTTGTGTGTCAGATAGGGGTAGGAAGACCTCCATTGAGATGGAGAGATTGTGTTGTACAAGTGTTGGAAGATAGAGAAATGAGTATAGATCAGGCAAGAGAAGTGATAATAAATAGGAATGAATGGAGAATGCTTATGAATCGATGAGTGATAATGCGGTCGTTGGGAGAGGGGCTCAGGCGCCAGTTGGACTAGATAATAGTCAGTCAGGCGCATGGCCCGGAACATTTTGCAAAGATTAAAAATACTCAACATATCTTTAACTCACTTGCACACCTTCCACTAATAACTCTCCATTTGCATCTTTCACCGACTCTTCCCTCTTTTGTTCTTTCCTTATTCTAGTTACCTCCTTCCAGAACATCTTGACCAGACTATAGTAAAGCCAAATGAACTGTGCACATTAATACAATTTTTAAGAGATTCTCTCGTCGAAAAGATCACTGAGTCTTCCACCTCCCATGTTGAGTATTCTCGCCATTGTGTCCTGTGACGTCATGGTAAACACACCAGTTATCGCCACATAAAATAAGTTGGATAAGATATATTTCTATGTTGTTAGGACACATTGATGAAAGTTTTTCAGTATCATATCACATGTTAATGTCTTGTCATGTTGCAAATTTGATTTTAAATGAATATTTTGACATTTAACATGTAGTTTCTTTATTCATGCAGAATTTAGTAAAATTTACCAGAACATCCCGAACTTCCCAAATTTGACTAATTCCTTGTACGTGACGATAGTACAGTACGTTGTTATGTGTGCGATTAGTTTGCTTGGGAAACAGATTAACTTGTTCATGTAGTAGTGTACACCCTATGTGGTGGATTGTGTTCTTTTATTTCATAGATTTCATTTTAGTAAGCGTTGTTTCCACATAGCGATTTTGATAATTTAATTTGACTTTATATTGTCCTTGTCCCAATTTTGGTTTGTTTAGTTTGCAAGTTTTACATTTTAATCCCTAAAACCAAGCAGATCACAATGGACATCGTAGTTTGAATAGGTTTTATCCCCGGAGTTGACCTTTAAAATCATTATCAACAGGTAAACATACTAGCCACTACACCACACTGGCATAAAGAGTTGTTGGAACTATAGTCTGTTATATTTTTAGCTGACAGTAAATGGTTGTGTTCTCATCTTGATTATGCAGCTATAGTCTATTTGCTATAAGTAGGCGAGAAATTATGACCTCTGTAACTAAAAAACGACGAGTAATCAAGCTAATATTTCTACCATTTGGGAAGAGTCGGTCAAGGAATAAATGGAAATTTACAGCCAATTTGCTCTAGCCTTTGAGTTACAGAGGATAGAAGTCTTGATTTCTCGCCTACTTACAGCGAATAGACTATAGTATAAAGATTTTGTAGTGAAACGGGGGGGCGGGGGCTAACAATGGCTTCAACGCTCATTTCTGTGTCTTGCCGCTTCCCCTTTCCCCCCCCCCCCCCCCGACTACAATGGATGAATTACCCTACCCATTACACAATAAAGGCTATTACAAAGTATCCAGGTTAAAACAGTTTACATTCAGGTTTATCCCCGGCTGCTCATAAGATAGCAGTACTATTCAGCCAAGGCAGAGCATCATATAATAAATTTACATTGTTTAACTTGTGATTTGATACCGCACTCTGTTTTGCGGCTTGGGGCATTATCACAAAATGAGATTGAACTGTATTTTACTATACAGTATTTTAATGCAATTAATCAGAATGCCACAGGCTCGACATATCCATACGGAGGAAGGTCTTGTGAGCTGTGCAAGGAGGACCGATTACACTGAAGCTCCCTATCCTCCCTCTGGCTCTGATCTTGAAGAAGTTTGGAAATAATATCCTCTGACATGGAGTACTCTTCTGCATCACTTACTGGAACTTCTTCTGTTTCCCTTACGCTGGAGCACCTTCGTTTAGCCTCCACATAGGCGTTGTCAGAGGTGTCAGTAACGGTGGTGTTGAAGCCAACAAATACCTGGTGGCTGGTGTCTGGGTTGCTGGTGAGGGCGGAGGGTGGTGGGGGGTTGCTGGTGGTGGTAGCGGAGGAAGGCTTGGAGGGGCGGTATTCCAAGGTGTCCCGGGTTACAATTGTATTAGGGAAGGTACATCTTGCAGCAGTTTGAGGCAGCTTGTATTCAGCTCGCTAAAAAGGAAATAATAGATATTTATTTATATATTTACATACATAAAATTTTACGACGGAGTGCTCCACACATACGTGCAGTTTCAGTATCTTGTCCTAATGGCGGCGTTCCAGGCAACCTTGTTAAGGGCTGCTTCACTTGTCCAAGTTTTTAAATTTGAGATTGGCACGTATAGTCCGATACTACATTCTTATCCCGCCTAGGCAAGATCGTCAACTTGTGTGTAGTGTATGAGATGTATGTTGAATGTTACTGTGTAGTTGAAGTGGCTGTGGATGTGTGTTGACTGTAACCAGTGTAATCAGCACTATATGCTGATCAGGTGCAAACATTCACATTATAAGTGCAACACTGGTCTACTTTACCTCTGCTGTCTGCCATTGAAGAGAGGGGTTGGAACTTGAAAGCAATGAGCATGAAACTCATTAAACTCGAGATGTATCCTATAGACCCCTAAAACCCAACCATGGGCATTGTACAACCCTGGAAATCTCTCAGTGAGGACATGTTGTGTAATTGTCTCTTGTTATGTGAAATCTCTGCAATATGGGCTTTCACATTGTCTGGCATGTCCTAATTGTGAGCCTATATACTAGAGATAAGTTATCATAAACCTCCTAACCTATTACCTGAGTCCATCAATACCTTCCTGAATCCTTAAGTTTTCTACCTGTCGATCTTGAATTACCTCAATGGGCAAATTTAAGATGTTGGTTGGCCTCGATGATCACCTGTAGGCTACCTCGTTTCTTAGGAGATTTTAGACAGCAATCTAGCAGAGCAATATCCAGTGGAGGCCTCATAGGCATATTATAAGGAGTTGGTGGAACTCCTGTTTCATATGTCTGACTTCCCTTCCTGTCTCTGTGTCTCACCTACACAGAGTAATCCAGCTACCTCACAAACACTCCATGTTAAAACTAAGTCCTGATTGCCTAGTAGGGACTGGAAGACCTGTGCAGAGTGTGTATCTATGTAACTATGTACCTCTCTCTCCCTCCTTACCTTTCCTCTCTTGCGTATCCTATGAAGGCAGTAGAGTAGCACTAGGAGGGCCAGTAGAGCGGCCACCACCAGGATAGGCAGGAGGATAAAGCTTGAGGGTTGTCTCTCATTTATATCATCGCCATATTGTGGGTCTGTCACAGTGGAAAAGGGACAGGAAACAGAGGATTATACAATAGGATAAATCAACCATTGGGAGGACCTTAGCCATATCTGTCTATCTCTTTTCCTGTACTACTTTTCTTTCTAGGTTCTGGCGAGATTGCCCGATTGGGTGGCACTGCAAGGGGGGCTGCAGATAGTGGAGGTTCAAGCCCGTGGGCTGATGATCCCCTCCCCTGCTGCCCTAGTGGTCCCATGGATTCTTGTTATATGTCTAAAAGTCTATGGGATTTCCAACCCGCTATTGACTTACTCTAGTCTAGTGGTTGTGATCACAAAGCTGACTAGGACAAAATTATATTAAACTCCAATAACGGAGTTTGGATGAGATTTTATGATCGCCGTTGTCTGTCTGCCTGTTTGAAGGAGAATTTCCCAAATTCTAGGAACGGATTTAGATTAAACTTGGCCAGTATTTTCATTTGACACCCAAATAATAATGGTTAACTTTTAGCCTATATTTTGTGACTCCTTGCTCCCCGTAGACTTAAAAACAAACGACCATATGAAATTTTTGCTCAATGACCATGATATCCCAAGGATTTACACTCATTTTGTTAATGTTGGTCAGAAATTCGGATTTGCATACGCCGCTTCTCTCAAAGAGTGTACACATGGAAAATATTTGTCCTCTACTGAACACATTAGTATAAGTTACTATGGTGATTAAGTTATTGATATATGCAAAAAGGTTATAGTGATAAATAATTATGATGAGGCTTTATAGGGGAGTGAGCTGGTGTTGTGCTGACGAATGTGTTGGAGTAATTCAGCTGACCATGTTAACGTTTTATGGATGTACAGTATATGTTGTAATTATGTTAGTGTTGTGAATGCAACCTTATTGATTTGTGATGAAATCAAATTAAAGAGTAGTTTATATTGTTTTAGTTGCTAACCCATGACAATGAGTAGTTTATATTGTTTTAGTTGCTAACCCATGACAATGACACCGAAATGGAACAACAGAGTATTTCTATAGATATATATCTATGCTGGGGATAGATATATTGTACTACAATGTAATGGTAAAGGATCTGATATTGCTTGTGAAATGGGCATCATATTTTATTATTTAGTAGAGACTTATTGTTAACCCCTTCAGACTCATATGACGCAGAGGTTGCCAGATTAGCAATGATAAATAGAGTTCTCTCTCTCTCTTATAATTACCTCTCCAAAATTCGTGTTCTGCCCACAGCTAACTCAAAGACAACTGCAAAGGTTGAAGTAACTAAACTAAAGGTTTGTAAATACCCATGATGGTAACAAAGGCTTTAAAGTATCCCTAATAGGCTCAAAATTGCGTCATATGTCGGAGAGGGTTAAATACAAAAAATTGTATATATATATATACCGGTATATCCTTATTTAAGGGGGCCCACCTCGTTTTTTTCTCTCTCTTCCTCTCTCTCTGGGTTGTACCCATTCAGCCTACTGTTTTAACCCTTTCGCTGCGGGTGACGTTATGGAACGTCCTGGCAATTTACAGCAATTTCCCGGCTTTGAAAGCCTGTAAAATCCGTAGAAATCGAGTGTCAGTGGGCGGGAGCGTGAGGGGCCCACCTCCGACCCTCAGAGCAGCCAGAGGCTCACTGAGGTAGACTGTGTCTCGCGCGGGTCTCTCACAACAGTGTTGCCGAGCGAGCAAGTGCTAATAAATAGCGGGTTTCCCGCGTTTCTATGGCACCGCTGCGGGTGAACCAGGCCACCTACGAGGCCCGTTCTGGTCTCATTTTGAAGCTATTTTTGCCTAGTTTTTGGCAGAATACAGTTCATTTAATGCAGATGCTTGATTAATCATTCAGGAGTGCCTGAATATGCCCTAAATAGCCCAACACACCCCGCAGAGAAAGGGTTAAGACGTTTATCCCCATCCAGGTGTTGATTTTTTCCTGGCGAGCGATAGCGAGCCAGCATATTTTTTAATGTTTTTGACATCAGGCTAAATTTGTACATTTTTCGATAGAAAAATTTCTCCGGCGAAGCCGTATTTCTCCATACAATGCTGGCGAGCGATATCGTCACCTAGATGGGGGAAAAACCTCTTAAAACAGTAGACTGAATGGGACCAAATTGATACAAGCCAGAGAGATAGTGAGATAAGGAGAGAAAAAAGCAGGTGACCCCCCTTAACACTTACCTGTATCGGCGACTGTTATGATTGTATTGGTGGTGATAGTATAGTTATCATCATTTATGCCAGTGACAGGTAGTGGTGACTCTCTTGGGATTATCATGGTACTCTCGCCAGGAATAGGAGCAATTGTCGACACCACTGAAAAGTGCATATATTATGTATGTACATAGCCTACAGGAACAGATGGAGTGTGTGGGGAAATGTTGAGGTATGGTGATGAGATAGTGATCGAATGGGTATGGAAAATGTGTAAACTAGCATGGGAGAAGGGGAGTGCACCCGATGACTGGAAGACTGGCATAATCACGGTATAGTAACAATAGAAGGTAGACGCAGTGAATTCTTGAACTCATATACATCAAGGCTTCGAAAAAGCACTAAACAGACTTTTATTAATTATTTTTATTTTGTGACTTCACGCTCAACCATGGTACCGTCATAATATAAGATATAGTTGTCGGAATAACGTTGATTATTCTATAAGCGAATATTTACTGAAATATTCGTATACCATCGTGGCTTGTTTGGCTCCGCTATAGTGTTCTCTCTGGCAGTCAGAGGGCACCACCGTCCGTTCTTCTCCCCCCCCCCCCCACACCACTACGAGTCCCAGCCACCATTTCGCTTCGTAGAAATCTATGTTCCCTCTAGCTGGCCATATACTTATACAAATCATCTCTCCACATCCCCTAGGCCTTCATACACCCTCACACGCCATCACTGGGTGAAAGTTGATGAGTGTCAGAAGCAAACTACGTGAATTTAAAGGAAGTTGAGCAAGGGATAAACGAGAATCCGTTTAGGCATACCTTTTCTCCCGACCGACGAATCGAAAATCACCAACATCTTCAAAATATCTCTTCATATAAACTACACATATATCAAATAACAATGCTAACATGTAGATTGGGTCCTACTACAATAACATTATCGATATCAATCGACATTACTCTACATATTAGGCAATTAGTTGGACAAAAATATCATCGCATTTCCGCGGTACAAAAAATAACAACTTTAGCAAATAGACTAGGGTCCTGTCACACTATATATGTCTATGTTTATCCATGTCACTTTACATTTTTGGTGGAAAACGCAATATACCGATCCTGTTAGAAGACCATATTTAGGATAGGGAGACGGTACACAGGAGTCATTGAGTGACATCACAGAGGCCCAAACAAGTGACTGTCGTGGTTCCAATACTACCGCCATGCGCCTACCTCCTTATGTTACTATACCGTGGGCATAATAGTCCCCCTATATAAGGGCAAAGGGGAAAGAGGAGGGTGTGGTAACCACCGAGGAATATGTCTTCTAAGCATAGTAGGGAAGGTATACAGTAGGGTAGTGATTGAGAGAGTGAGAGTGAGAACGGAGATAGGCGACGAGCAGGGAGGTTTCAGGAAGGGAAGAGAATGTGTAGATCAGATGTTTACCCTGAATTGTGTTGTGGAGAAATATCTGGAGAAGAAACAAAAGGTGTATGTTGCCTTTATGGACTTGGAGAAGGCCTATGACAGAAGTGGATAGAGAAGGGTTGTGGAAAGTACTTAGAATATACGGAGTAGATGGCAAGTTGCTGAAAGCAGTGAAGAGCATGTATGAGGGTGCAAAGGCGGCAGTACGTGTGGAGAGTGAGCAGAGCGAGTTCTTTGACCTGAATGTTGGTTTGAAACAGGGGTGTGTGATTTCCCCGTGGTTGTTTACTGTATATATGGATGGAGTCATGAAAGAAATACTATCAAGAGCAGTGGATGTTGGTGTATCGCTGAAAAGGGAGGGAATTGAGTGGAAGCTACCTATAGCCTACTGCTGTTTGCGGATGATACATTTCTGATGAGTGATAATGAATGGGAGTTGCAGAGTCTGGTAAATGAGTTTGGAACAGTGTGCGAAAAACGGAATTTGAAGGTAAATGCGGGGAAGAGCAAGGTTATGGTCTTCGAAAGGGGTGAAGCTGAACGGTCAGGCTATGGAGATCGTCACCTCTTTTAAGTATCTGGGCAGTGTGTTGAGTAAAGATGGGACTATGGATGAAGAAGTGCGGGAGAGGGTACAACAGGGGAAGAGGGTTGTAGGAACGCTGAAAGCAGTAACAAGAAATAGGGTGGTCAGTATGGAAGTGAAGAAGTCCTTGCATGACAGCGTGGTAATCCCGACACTGACTTACGGAAGCGAAGCATGGACGTTGGTTGAGAGACTCAGACCAAGAGTGAGAGCAGTGGAAATTAATTACCTAAGAAGTGCGTGCGGAGTTACATGGAGGGATAGACAGACTAATGAGGAAGTAAGAAGGAGGTGTGGTGTGGAGGTAGATGTGCTGGAAAGTATGAAAAGGAACAACTTGAGATGGTTCGGCCATATGGAACGTATGGAAAGCGAGAGAATGACTAAGAGGGTGTACGAGAGTAAGGTGGAGAGACAGAGAGGGAGAGGTGGAAGGATGGAGTGAGGAAGTATATGAATGAAGGCGGTGCTGGTTGGGGGGAGGGGCATCGACTGACCGGGGACAGAGGTGCATGGGGGCGGTTCGTTCGTGGCCACCCCTTCGGGGATCACGGCGTCAGGCAATAAATAGATAGATAGAATAATATATATATATATATATATATATATAGAGAGAGAGAGAGATACAGTATATATATATTGGAAATTCACAGTGCTGTGAATACAAGACTGGAAAACTGTACGAATATCAACCCTCTACAAGCCCTATACCAGGGGTAAATAAGGGCGATAATAGCCGTCGAGACATGTACGACGCTGGGGCTGTATGGGTTAAGGATGATTAATGTTAAGAACGGGGTGTTACTTAAGGATCCATGAAGAGTTTGGGCACCAATAATGGTAGGGATATGATAACATGGTATAGAAAACCTGTAATGTCATATTATGCTTAAACAGAATATTGGAGTACAGTATATCAAACATGCCATATTTACACCATGCATTTCTTTGCCCTCTGACTATTATCCCCTTCTGTACCGGCGACGTCTATTTAATTCTATTCTAGCTATATTTAGACAATTTTATGCAACTTAAGAAGGATCTGTGGTAAGAAGAAGGGTTAAGTGAGATAGTTGGAAGCCTGTTAATAGCTTGAGGGCCTTTTGAAACTGAATAAAATAACTTAATAGTAACCCAAATAAAGTTAAAAAGACGTCGCCGGTACAGAAGTGGTTAACCCCAATGTTGACGGTGATTCTTCTTTGTTGTATGCTTTATAACTCGGCCTGATTGAGATGGTGTGAAGCAACTGAACTGTGTTGCCAATTTAAGCTACTTTTCTTCTAGATCTAGAGTATTTACTTCGATCTAGAGGCAAATTCCTACATCTAGTGACATGAATTCTAGCCATAGTCTGTAGATTTGAGCCATTTTAGAGCGATATTGTAGAGTTTCTGGCATCATTCTAGCTATTTTCGGCCTTTATTTACCATCTAGCCATTCTAGCGGACTTGATTTGGTAACCCTGCAATTTTCTGCCATTATTTATAATCTAGCGGACTTGATTTGGTAACCCTGCAATTTTCTGCCATTATTTATAATCTAGCGGACTTGATTTGGTAACCCTGCAATTTTCGGCCATTATTTACTATTTAGCGGACTTTATTTGGTAACCTGCAACTGACCTGATAGTTGTTGGGGTTGACAGAGTTGACACAGTGGGTCAGGACAGATGTTGGGTGTTGGTTGTTGTCCAGCACACACTACTGCTGCTGATGCCACGGGTGATCCGGGAGCCACGTTACGCTCGGTTGTGGCTATCAGGTTCTTGGTGGCACTCACACACACGGCCTTGTTGGTATCTCCCGGGCTCCCTAAGTGACCCCGCATCACCAGGAGGTCCGTCAGCGAGGCAAAGCTTGCTGACAGGCATAGTGACACTGGTTCGAAGTTTTCAAAGACAACCTGGTTAAATGTGATGTTAGAGAGCGGTATCGGGAGGTACAAGGGAGGAGACACGTTGGTGGTGATTGCCCTTCGCCTTGCCCTGCCCACTATCACAGACAACATTGTTAGTGACCCACTGGAGTGATAGGTCAGTGCTTTCTCTTCCAAGAGCAAGTCCTGGACATCTTCAATGTGCACACTTCCACCACTACTAAAGACACTAAATTTGAAAATCTCAACAGCACCATTATGCATTTCAAGTTTTTTAACTTTAGTTATATGTAAATTTCCTATTGTCACACTTTCGGTCTTGAAAATAACAGTGTCAACATTAGACAGTTCAAACCGTGATAGTTCAGGATTAGCGAAGGGTATAATTGCCTTGGATTCTAGTGTTACTTTTGTTATTCCCGAGAAGGTAAGTGAAAGCCTGGGAGCCACCACACTACGTCCCTCCAGCCTCACCTCGGTCATATTTCTCACCTCCAGACCGACCTGTACAGGAGGTACAATGGCCTCCTCCACTTCTACTATGTCTGCCCCACTCAGCTCCCGGCTGTACTCCCGTATCTCACCAGTGTCCACCTTCAGACCATCCTCCGGCACCACCAGTCGACCACCAGACTCATCGCCAATCACCAATAATACAAAGTTGGGGGTAGGCATTCTGGGCTGTAGAATGGCTCGGCCCAGTCTGATCCGTGGGACGTCTGTGATAGTGAGCTGCTGCAGGTATGGCCACAGACTGCTGGAACACACCAGGACTTCAGGGACACCAGTCAAGTTGAGGAAGAGCTTGGGTCCAGAAGAGAGGAGGATGAGTGGTTTGGTGCCCTGGCAGTTACTACCGTCAGAAACATTACTTGGCTGACCCTCCCCCTCGTCCTGTGTAGGAGATGATGACATAATTAAAGTAGTGCCACACGGATGATAATAATGTACGGTATATATGAACATACAAACGGGCGTGTGCAAAAGGCAACCGGTCTACGCAAAACGCATTCTACTCACACCTTCCACACATTGTGGAAACTCGTTTTCCACAATAATGCCCCAATGTCTGATGCTATTAATGGATTCAGGTAGTTCTAGTGTACTTGGGAAAATAGTTGCCTGTGGTGCGCTCCGCTGCATGTCTGCCTGCTGAGACCGGAACCTCATGGGCCTTGGTCTCTGAGTCTTCTGGACGACGTAGATATGTCTGAATTTTTATGTTTTTGTTATATTGTTGCTTCTGTTCGAGATCTATCTCGAGTCGGCCACTCGCAGCTATGGGGTATGTGCCTGAGTATATACATACATACATACTGTACATACATGCATATATAGGCTACATACATACATAATATACATACATACTCACATTATTGTAATTATGATTAATATTGTTATTATTATGATTAGTATTAGTAGTATAGATAATTAGCTCACCGTATGGTTATGCCTCCTCCCCCGTCTGCCCCCACCGTTGTAACACTCCCCGCGAATAACAATAGGTCCGTAGTCCTGTAGGAGAGACACAATAAATAACCACACATTTATATTCAATTATTTGTCTAGTTTACCCATCTATCTCAACCGAATCTCCCTTTCTGTAGATTTCTTTGAAGAACTATGACTCGAAAGATAATATGTGTAGGTAATTATATATTCTTGTAAATTTGATGTGTTAAGAAGATCAATTTGTGCTATTATTTGCTCACCTCCATCTTGTCCTCACATCCTGGTGTTTGGGCCTCCCTCACACACTGACACACCCGCTCCACCTCGTCTTCTACACTTCGCTTCCTTCGTACTCCACCTCTTGCACCTCTTATTGTCTCTCTTCCACTTGTCACTCCACCTCTTGCACCTCTTATTGTCTCTTCTCCACTTGTCACACCACCTCTTGCACCTCTTATTGTCTCTCTTCCACTTGTCACTCCACCTCTTATTGTCACTCCACCTCTTGCACCTCTTATTGTCTCTCCTCCACTTGTCACTCCACCTCTTGTACCTCTTATTGTCTCCCCTCCACTTGTCACTCCACCTCTTATTGTCTCTCCTCCACTTGTCACTCCACTTCTTATTGTCTCTCCTCCACTTGTCACTCCACCTCTTGCACCTCTTATTGTCTCCCCTCCACTTGTCACGCTCACTCCGTTTTCTTCGGGGTACTGTTTCACTCGATCTTGAAAAAACACTTCACTCTTATCACTCATTTGATTCTGTTTTTCTCTACGTAGATATATGGCCTCACTTTTGCCTCCCGACTTGTTATTTTCAGGGTTCAGTTGGTTATTTTCAGGGTTCAGCTTCACTCGATCTTGATAACTGAGAGCTGTATGGTTGTGTTCATCGCCTGCGTTTTTCTCTATACTTGGGTCATCTCCACTACTATTTCGTAAGTTTGGGGTGTTTTCTGTTCGAGGCCAAATCTTCCTTTCGCTCAAATCTAACTGTGTATTTCGAGTCATCTCTTCTAGTCTCTTTATCAGCTCCTCGTAATCTCTTAGTTTGTCCTGTTGCCTCTCGTTGTGGTGTAGGTTGCTGTCTGTGTGGCGATTGGGGTTGTTGTTGTAGTCGTGGTGGTGGTGGTGGTCGCTGGGATTGCTATAATGTTGGTTGATCTGGTTGTAGTTGTTGCTGTGATGGTTGTTGTCGGTCATGTTGTCATGGTTGTTATGGTTGTGCACATGGTCGTTGTGGTGGTGGTCGCTGGAATTGTTATAATGTTGGTTATTGTTGTTGTTGTGATGGTTGTTATTGGTGTTGCTGTCGTGGTTCCTATGGTTGTGGTCGTTGTGGTAGTGGTGGGTGGTAGTGGTTGCTGAGCTGAGGGCTACTAATACGACTAACACCTCCAAAATCGCCATAATGGCTCTGGAAAGAAAATAGTGATATTTACGAATGAGTCACTGGACAGTAACACACACACACACACACAGTATCCACAGTTTTAAGGCAAGAATAATTTACATATTACATTTTATGCCATGCTTATAATCTTAGTGGTCGGAACTCAAGGTATAATTCTAATTCTACTTCAGGGTAGCAATAATTAGGTAAGATTAATATATAACATACTTTCCAGATTCCTACCCAATTTGTTACTCTCACAACCCTCTCGCACCATGCTACCCTGAATATACTTCGGATTAACACTTAAAGAGCGGGGCCCGACTTAAGTCCGTATCCAAAAAGCAGCAAGTTAGGAGCATTATTAAGGCTTTTAAAGGGTTAAAATCGAGTGCAAATGGCCGGGAGCGCAGCAGGACACACGGCCGACACCCAGGGCTTACCGCCGCCCACTAACTCACCCTCCCTGTGTTCTCGAGAGGCCGGCAGTGTAGCCAGTAGTGAGCGTAGCTGGGAAAAATATACCGCTATACGCTAAACTTCCCATGTTACTGGTACCACTGTATGAGAACCACGAGTGCTACGTAGCTCGTTCTGGTCTCATTTTGAAGCTTTTAGCACCTAGTTTTTTGTTGAATACATTTCCTTTCATGCAGATACTTGATTTATCATTCAGGAGGGCCTGAATATGCCCAAATAAGCCCAAAACCCCCCGCTAGACAAGGGTTAAAGCAATACAATCTACGGACACCAATACCCATATTTGACCAGCCGGTTTTGTATAGGACTGTGCTTTATAAGATGTAGAGAGCATGATATGTCCCGTTTGGAAGAACATGCTACTCACTTTCCCAGGTGTTATATCTAAGGTAAAGGGGGGAGTACCTTGAATTCGTCTTTCTGCACTCTTTCAACTTGAAGGGGCACTCGATACCAACGGTTTTGCCTTTTGTCTCCTTCTTACACACAGGAAACAAAAAGAGAGAAAGGAAATGTTAACCCTTTCTGTACCAATATGACGTTCTCTTCGTTATATTCTGGCAACTATTAGAGGATCTTCTTCAGTTTAAAAAGGGCCTTAACCCTTTATGCTACCTCAGATCCTTTTTAAACTGCACAAAATCGTCTAAATATACTTAGAATATAACAGAAAAGACGTCGCCGGTATAGAAGGGGTTAACCTCCTGGACCTATTATAGTCATGAGTATGTGACCAATTGGTGTATGGAACACAAGCCCTGACACCGGAACAAGATGTACTGACTGCTGATGCTCAACCCTTCCCTCACTAATTCTTATCACGTGATGACACTGCCCTCGCTTCCAGAGATCCTTCACGGTGCAGAGAATCAACAACTTTATAAATCCTTCACTATGATGACACCATGCACCCTCTTATCTTCTGACTACCATTAGATGACTTTTATGGAGCTTGGGGAGTATTGTTGGGAGCGTACGGTTAATTCGCAGGTAAGGCACAATACCTGTAACTCAAACAGGACAAATTTCCAGAGTAAAATATAAAAATTAAACTATACTATAACATCCGGTATGGTCCAATAACTCTAACCTGGGTGGGGGAAAGTTTCGGAAAATACATAAACTAAGTATTCAGTCAAATATGATATAATTCAGAATGGGCTTGAGGGACGATGGTTACTTTTTCTGCACCCTCTTTCCTCTCATGCTTAGACTCATTAGTTTTCAGATTTTAAGACGTTTGGCCCATTAGTTTGACGATTTTAAGGTCTTTCGCCCCTTTTCTTTGTCAATATTAAAACCTTTCATTTAATTTAGGTGTCGACTCCATCGCTCACCTGTAGTTTTAGAAGGAACCGGCCTTCGGCCTACCAAAAAATTTACACATTTATCTAGAAAGGGGGTCTAGGGGTGTTTTATAAAGTTTGATGGCGGTCTAGCGAGGAAACTTAAATTTAGATTAATAAATACATAGGCCAAAAAACAAGCACTACCCCCTTAATGGAAAAATATGAAAGTACTGTGTCTGTATCCTAATAATACCGGGTTGCAATAATTATAAACATATTTCGCTACAACATCCTCACAATAACCGAGTAACCTAGATGGGAACTTGACAATATACCGTCAACTGAAACAAAACAGACTATTGACACATTTCTCTACTATAGAGCACTTTCTGTGAGTCTGTCTGTATGTTCACGAACTACTCCCTCAGTTTTCAAGATGGAGAGCCCATTCTTGGCATGCATACTGAAGGGGTGCCAGAATAGGTTTAAAGTGGGGAGGGGAGCCCCCCCCAACTCCCTCAGTTTTCAAGATGAGCCCATATTTTGCATGCATACTAAAGGGGTGCTAGAATAGGTATTAAGCGGGGGGGGGGCTCCCTCAGTTTTCAAGATGGAGAGCCCATACTTGGCATGCATACTAAGGGGGTTTTAAGCTAAATTTGTTTTGTCCCCTCACCCCCCGGGGGTAGGGGAACGGAGCCTCTCCCCAAGACAGACTGCCCATACTTTGATTTTCCCCCAGGCAGCGCCAAATAGCCTACCTCAGCTAGTTGATTATAAGAGAGATCTATTGTACGAAAGGTGTTAATGTTTCCAATTTATATATTTTCTAATTCTACAACTTTGAATTCCTTAAACATAATTTGAATATAATGTGGCCAATTTCCATTTTATACCTATATCCATAATAGAACTATATTTATATCTTGCCCTCAAACTAGGTCTAGGGAGCAAACTTTAAAACAAAAGTTAATTAAATGAAAATATAATAGAAAATAAAAAATGAAATAAAAATCCCTCTCTATATATGCTTGCTTGAACGAAGGATGACATACCCTCCCAATTATGTGTGTGTGTGTGTATGTGTGAAAAAGTTTTATGACAGTGTGAACAATAACATAAGCCTCTCCCATCCCTGTACCGGGGTTAACCCTTTGAGTACCAGCGACGTGTGTTATATTTTATCCTAGCTATATTTATACAGCTTAGGAAGGATCTGTGGTAGTTAAAAGGGTTGGTTGAGATAGTCTGAAGTCTTATTAGTGCTAGAGGTGCTTCCTAAGCTGAATAGTATCGTCTAATAGTTGCCAGAATATGATGAAAAGGACGTCCCTGGTACTGCATGGGTTAATAACAAAATGTCAGTCTACTTTTGTTGACCGTGACCTTGCAATTGACCTAGCAACACTGAGGGGGTTGGGGGCGGAAGGGGAGATGGTCACATTATTCTACCCGTGGTCAACTTACTCCTTCTATTTTATATATTATTTAATTTCACAAAGAGATTTATCGCTCAGAAAGTATTGGGTGAATATTTTGTTATAACGGATTTCACTATTAATTTGAAAGAGAGAGAGAGAGAGTGTAGCCTATATGTGTGTGTGACAAAGGGCTGAGTGCTCTTGGACTGATAGTATGGGTGCAACTACGCTGTCTCTCTCTCTCTCTGTTTCTCTCTCACTACAATTATAAATGTATGTGTATGTATGTAGCCTACAAATACATGTGTGTTTCTCAATATTTGTCTATATATACAATAATGTTTATGTATGCCAGTATATTTGGTGTAGAGAGAGATGTGGTAAAACTGGCTGGAAAGGTGAAACCACCTGTCGTGTATTCACTCAACTGCTCAAGACATCATTAAAATATTACTTGAAGATGTCTCGCCTAACTATGTAATAAATATTTCTTCTATAATATAATATTGAAATTCTAAATGTTTCTTCCGAATCTGCAATAAATTCAGGGTTTGTTATAAACTGGCCAAAAGCAAAACATATATATATATATTTCTATAATAAACTCGTAAGAATTTAGATTTGCTAAAGCAAATTGTATAAAATACAGACTAATTACGAACTCTTGGGATTCTAGATTGATTATGAAATTAGTTAAGGATAATACATGAAGGAAATTCTAGATTGTTTATAAAACTAGGTAAGATAAGAGTATAAGAACAATATCATAAGATGTTAGATAGCTGGCTGGCTCGTTCTTTACCATTATTATCATAGGCCTAAATTTTCTTCTGGACCTGGGTTCCAGGATAGGCCTATGTTCTAGATCGCCTCCTACATGAATCACTTTTTTCCTTGGCGCATATCCAAATTTCGTGAAAAGGTGGGCGGATCACCTCCTTAATAGATCCAGTTCTTCCTTGGCACATAATTACCTATCTGCATGCCCACCAAATTTCGTGAAAATCGGTTCATAACTATATCATACTTGCCCACCAAATGTGAAAATCTCTGAATAACCTCCTAAATTGAAGCACTTGATCTGCCTTGGTGCTTATCCTATCTGCCCACCAAATGTTGTGAAGATCGATACATAACTTAGATACATGTTAGATATCTTGTATGCAGACACTGAGACAGACAGACAAACGGAAGCGAAAGCATAATTTTAGATCACACTACCACAGAGGGCCTTCCTAAGCTGAATAAAATTGTCAAATACTATCCAGAATATAGTGAAAACTGAAAAGGAGCGTCCGAATACAAAAAGGGTTAACTATTTCATGATGCCTATTGCAGATTCCTCATATGGATATATTATGATAACACAAGCGGCTCGCTTGGTGTAGTGACTAGCATCTCGGACTTCCACCCAGAAGGCCCGGGATCGCGCCCACGCTCGGCGCATTAAAGATTTTTCACAAGCACTGAGTCGTTACCATCCCTCATGAGCAAGGGGATGGGATAGTAGTACAGGACCCCAATGGAAATACGCCTAATCGGCCTTATTGGGCTATCCTTAGCTGGCTTAGCATGTGCTAGCTTTAAGAACTATTATTATTATTATTATTATTATAAATAACGCAACCTGAAGATGAACAAATTAAATTAGTTACTCCTATATATTTCTCGGGCGCATTATACATCATAGAAAATTTAATTTAATGGGTAACGATACAAGATTCGTATAATTAAAAATTATGTACAGTAGGCTAGATGTCAAATTACTAAAACAAATGCTGTAGGAAAGTGAAAAACACCTGAAACCACACAAGGTCAGTAAGTGGGTCAACAGAAACGGTGAGGTGTGATGGTAAAGTCGTCGGCGATAGCGTCAATGGACGTCCTAAAATATGGTTTAAAATTAGTAAATAGTAAATCTCCTAAAACTTTGAAACACAATCACAAATAAACCATGCTTTAAGTAGGATGGGTTACTTTTTCGGTATTGTGTAAGCGCTTTTTTTTAGCAGGTGGGGATATCATCCCTAGTCCAATATTAATGTGTTTGAATATTGTATAGGCCTACACATTTTCATGTTCTAGCTGTAATGCAAGGTATATCGGATGTAATTCTAGACATCTAAACATAAGAATATTAGAACACATGTGAAGGAGCTATAGAACATGGGCCAGATACTCAAAACGCTTAATGAGAGATGGGTTGTGAAATGCTGGGTGTGAAGGGAATTTATGGTCTCCTGAAAACTCCCCAGGCCCACTTCCTTGGTGCCTGGCGCGGGGCTCGAACTTTTTTTGAGATGCCTTGGGTGGGGTTCAAACCCTGTTTAGTAACCATATACTCCATAGGTCAACCAGGCCCGCGCACTAACCCACTGTACTACCACGGACGTACAAAAGTATAGTAACCCTAGTCCTATTTGTAGGAACCAGGTGATAGTCTCATGGTGATTCATGTGATGAGTTTATTGGACTTCCCATCAACGACTATTTTACACTATACCAGACGTCAACTCGGGTAGTACATTATTGGGGTTGCGGGATATTTTCGAGGGCATTACATTACATCCTTCTTTAACTAGGTTAGTCCCTAGCCTCTTTAAGGTCGTAAGGTATCGTAGCTGTATCACCTCAGCAATCTCAATATTGTTAGGGTCCGCGTGATGGGTGCTCTATGTAGCTACCAGATCACGTTCCGTGACTGCCACCAATGAAATGCTGGGTGTGAAGGGAATTTATGGTCTCCTGAAAACTCCCCAGGCCCACTTCCTTGGTGCCTGGCGCGGGGCTCGAACCTCTGAAGGGAGTTTAACCCTCCTAAAAACCCAAAGGTTTTGAGATGCCTTGGGTGGGATTCGAACCCTGGTTAGTAACCATATCCTCCATAGGTCAACCAGGCCCACGCGCTAACCCACTGTACTACCACGGACGTACAAAAGTATAGTAACCTTAGTGCTATTTGTAGGAACCAGGTGATAGTCTCGTGGTGATTCACGTGATGAGTTTATTGGACTTCCCATCAACAACTATTTTACACTATACCAGACAACTCGGGTAGTACATTATTGGGGTTGCGGGATATTTTCGAGGGCATTACAGGTTGTTTTTCAGGACCCCTTTCTCCCTCGTGTTTAGCCCAATTAGTTTTGAGATTTTAAGACGTTCGGCCATTTAGTTTGGCGATTCAAATACCTTTCGCCCCATTTCGTTCTCAATTTTAAGACCTCTCGTGGAGCGATAGCGATCCTGCAATTTTTGGACAGGACAATTTTCTACCAAAAAATGTAGGCTACAAATTTATCTTGAAGGGGGGTCTAGAGAGTGTTTTTTAAGCTTGATGGAGGTCTAGCGAGGAAACTCAATAATATATGAAAAATTAATCAATAGACCAAAAAAAAAACGGCCACTATCCCCTTAAGGTGTCAATTCTCCCGATGACAGTCATATCCTAAATGCGTAGCCTACATATGGTTATTCTAGCACCATTAATACTCCAAATAAAGTCATAACTAGTAAACTAGGGATTATAACATACAGTATAATAGTCTAGTTTGCTTGTGATTAAGAAGCATATTATGATCTCTTAATTTGTTATGCCTCTTACGTCGCCTTAAAGGTGGGGGCTCATGGTTTGAGGTAAACATGGAATGATAATCGCCAAGCTGTACATAATTATCTTGCAAAATGCAATGGCACTGAAATAATTATTAACAATGGTATAAAGGATTTTGTGGATCGTCTATACCAGGCCTGTGACGTCACACCAGTATAAGTCCACCATCCAGTCTAGGATAAGAATACTGGTATGACGTCACAGGTCCGGTATAGACGAACCGCAAAATCCTTTATACCATTGTTAATAATTATTTCAGTGACATTGCATTTTACAAGATAATTATATGCAGGTTGGTAATTATTTTTCCATGTTTACCTCAACCCATGAGCCCCCACCTTTAACTTGTGACATCTTAATTATTTTATTGAAAATTCGATACCCTGGAGGTCAACTCCCTGACATCATATATATATATATATATATATATATATATATGTATATATATACTATATATATATATATATATATATATATATATATATATATATATATATATATATATATATATATATATATATATATATATATATATATATATATAATATATATACATATATATATGAATATATATACTGTATATATATATATATATATATACAGTATATATATATATATATATATATATATATATATATATATATATATATATATATATATATATATATATATATATATATATATATATATATATATATATATAATTATATATATATATATAATTAGAGAGAGAGAGAGGGAGAGTCAGACAGAGAGAGAGAGAGATAGAGAGAGAGTGGATGAATGTGTGTGTGTGTGTGTGTGTGTGTGTGAGCGTGTGAGTGCGTGGGAGAGAGAGAAGCGTGCAAAGAAATGATAAGAGCCTCAGAAAAGACTTTTATAAGTTGAGAAATATTGAAGGAAGGGGCAGGAAAGCTATATGGTCAAGAGTAATATGGGCGAAATAGGTTTGTAGGTTTGTGAAGTGTGTGGGAGAGATAATCCGCCTCCACACCTCCCATCACTAGGTATATTAACACTTACAATACCAGCGACGTCTTTTTGTTTTTATTTCAGCAGGACTTAAGACTATTTTATGAAGCTTAGGAAGGATCAATGGTAGCTAAAAGGATTAATTGAGATAGTTTGTAATGGATGAATTAGGTGGAAGGGAACACAGGAAAGAGCTTTAATTCTGTATATATATATATATATATATATATATAGGCCTATATATAATTTATTCTTATTTTTTTCCGTGTTTCCCTTCCACCAAATTCATCCACTTGTAATAATGGAATAGCCACATAATCTGTAATCTTGTGATGGGTAGACGTCCTTCCTAAGCTGTATAAAACCGTCTAATAGTTTCCCGAATATAATGAAAAGGATATCACTGCATTTAGATGTTTTTTTGAAGCTTAGGAAGAATCAATGGAAGCTAAAAGGATTAATGGAGATAGTCTGTCATCTTGTGACGGGTAGACATCCTTCCTAAGCTGTATAAAACCGTCTAATAGTTGCCAGCATAATAATGAAATGGATATCACCGGTTCTGAATGGGGTAACTCCTTCTGTACTGGTGACGTCTTATTAAATGTTGTCTTGATATGTTTAGATGATTTTGTGCAGTTTAAGATGAATTTGAGGTATTAAAAATGGTTAACCCTTTGAGTACCAGCGACGTGTACTATATTTAATTCTAGCTCTATTTAGAAGATATTATACAGCTTAGGGGGAATCTGTGGTAGGTAAAAGGGTTGGTTGAGATAGTGTGAAGCCCTATTATTGCTATAGGTCCTTCCTAATCTGAATAAAATTGTCTACTAGTTGCCAGAATATGATAAAAGAATGTCTCTGGTACTGAACGGGTTAAGAGAGATAGTTCGCCTGTTAATTGCTGGAGGCCCTTAACCCTTTGGCTGCGGCTGATGTTCTGGAATGTTTTGGCAAGTTACAGCAATTTCCAGGCTTTAAAAGCCTGTAAAAATAGAGTGTCAGTGGGCGGGAGCGTGAGGGGCCCACCTCCGTTCCTCAGAGCACCGAGCGGCTCACTGAGCTAGGCTGTGTCTCGCGCGGGTCTCTCTCTATCTTTCTCAACAGTGTAGCCAAGCGAGCGAGTGCTACCAAATAGCGGGTTTCCCGCATATTACTGGCACCGCTGCGGGTGTACCAGACCACGTACGGGGCCCGTTCTGGTCTCATTTTGAAGCTATTTTCGCCTAGTTTTCGGCAGAATACAGTTCATTTAATGCAGATGCTCGATTTATCATTCAGGAGTGCCTGAATATGCCCTAAATAGCCCAAACATAGCCGCAGCCAATGGGTTAAACCTCACGTCTTAACCCTTTTTGGACCGAGGATTTTTTTTCTCTTTTTTTACCTCCCCTGTTTCGCTCCATTAGCTTAGAGATTTTTAAAGGCGTTGCACCCAATTAGTCTGGCGATAATAAGACGCTTCACCCCACTCAGGTGTCAATATTTTTTCTCTACCATTTTCACTTCACTATAGTCTGTATATTTTCATCTGGCGGTAAAATGCCATCTTAAAATCTGAAAACTTATGGGGCTAAACATGAGGGAGAAGGGGATCTAGAAAAACTATTATTTATTTTATAGCAGTATATGGTGTTGAGGGATGGTGGGTCGTTTTTCTGGGCCCCCTTCTTCCTCAAGGTTTAGCCCCATTAGTTTTCAGATTTTATGACGTTCAACCCATTATTTTGGCGATGTTAAGACCTTTCGCCCCATTTCTTTGTCAATATTAAACATGTTCGTGTCTTTTAGGTGTTAATTTGTTTCTTGGCGATCGATAGCGAGCCTGAAAATGTAATATATACCGGTATGTTGTAAATTTGTCTGCTGAGTCAGCTCTTTGTTCGTCATTCCTCTATTTATTTTACTCTCTCTCTCTCTCAGTGCGAGACACATTTTTAGAACATTTGGCAAGCCTGTAATGTAAACTATTAGGACTACCTTTTAGGCTTAGGCTTATGTGGTGCTTTCATTATAGTTAATAGTTTTCTAATTTCATATTGTTTTTCTAAATCTTCAATACGTTATTTCCACATAGTGATTTTGTCTTTATAATGTACGGTTTCTGCCTTTGGTTTCTTTGTTTTTGCAAGTTTTGTGTGTCAAGTTAAGCCTATATACAGTATGTGGACTGGTAGAAAGGTATGCGGAAGGACATTAGTAGAGATGCGCGATTCTTGATAATAAAGGTGTAACCAAGCTGTGCATCCATGTATATGATTGAAAAACAACGACAATCATTCAAGGCAATCATTATATCCTGAGCTCGACTTTCATACTGAACCTCCAACTTGTACCTAATGGCCTCTAATCCGTATATTATCATTCATTCGATAGGCTGTTTAGGCTTTTCATATAGCATAGGCTACATTACAAGATACCTATTAGTGATATTACTAATCTAAATACGTGTACTAAGGCCTTCAGCGAATCTTTTTCCCAGGAATAGTATACTTTCTACATCAAACTTAGAAAATAATGGATGATAAAGAAGAGCGTCTTTAGTCAATAGTCGGGCGCACCAGCCCAGAAGCTCTATTTGGCGGGGATTTTCCACTGTTGGTAATCACAGCTCAACCGTGCTCTTCTAAAAACTACATAACAACAGGTGGTTTTTCCTACTGTGATGCAATACTAATAGATAATGGGAATACATTTATATTACAATAGCAGCTCAGTCTGAGATAACTTCTTAAATAAACAAGCATACACAATACAGACGTCGTACAGGATTACCAGTCCTATAGTTATGAATGAATGCTAATTTGCTACATATTCACATTGAATGCTATAGTATGTGAAAAACAAAGCATGCATCTTACCTGAATACATTATAATTTATTCATGCAAAAGTGTACTCTCCAAACGTTAGTCTAATTATATTGTTCACAATCAGCTGACAAATATTGTTGGAACCAGTGGGAAAGGTGCGCGCGGAGCATGCGCAGTTGGTTCACAACCTCCAAGATTTAAGACATTTCGCCATATGATATGTTTCGCCAAATTTCTTAAGTACAGAGTTAAGCGAACAAACCCAGCTCAACGTTGCTAACATACGTGAATTAGAATCACATTCTCGCCTACTGTAGCCCGATCGATAAAATTCATGGGATGATAATGCATGCATAATATCTAGAGTGCCAAGATGTGGTAGCCGGCGAAGGTTCCAGTGGTCCCGCCAGCGACCTTGTATACCTGAGACAGTTCTGTGGCAGCAGCATCAGACGGAGGTTGGATGTCTTATTGCGTGTTAGCAGTACCTCCTCACAGTCACATCAGCAACCATGAGAATTTACAGGATACTTTACCGCCAGGCGCGTACTTTAATGGAGGAGAGACTAGATTACTACTCTCAGTTTAACCCTTCGCCTCTCTCCATGCAGCAGTTCACTGACTTTGGTGAGTACTAGGCTACAAACGAGTTTACTGGTTTATATCAATACGGAAGACATGGACGTAGCCTAATATTGTCTTGGACGTTTCAAATATGTCTGTCAAAATTGTGTATCGTGTTTGTAGTGTAGGCTAGCCTATGTCTTGCTCCAAAAATAGTATACTGATCCTATTTATATCGCTAGCATTCTATTTCCAAAGCTTAGTTGTATATCTTAATTGAACGAGTGAAGAGGTATTGGTGTCAACATTTCATGTACTAGGCCTAAACCAATGCTATTTTGAAGAGACGTGTGATTTTAGGGCTCTCGGTAGACTTGTTGTTTTTGGAGTGTAGAGGGGGAGGGTCGGCCATTCGAGTTCGTTTCCTCTGGACCCGTCACGTAGGCAAGCAACCCCTATATACCCTACAATAACACCACTTTCTCACCATTATACTGACCTGTTTTCATCCACTATATTATCTACATCAACATCATAGAATCTTCAATAATATTATGAGCTAAGTTGTCTCGTATATGTGTGATGAGAGATACTGGTTTGGTTACTGTTCACTAAAGCGGGGTCTAGGAACATTACGGCGACAGTCCAGGCTAAAGTTGTGAAATTGTGATGTGCCCCGGACTTGGACTTGTAACCTTTTAATTTCATAGTCCAACATCTCATAAACGTAACGAATACATAGGCACCAGTAAAAGCTTCGTTCGAATATATTCATAAGTATATATACTCTTATAACTAGGAAAATATAAGATTATTTGGTTGTGGTGAGATGACAAGCTTACTGAAGGCAACTGTTCCCCCTCCTAGCCTTCGATGATATGCTGTTACCCAAGCAGCTGAAATGTGCTTATTTGTATTTCGTTCAGAATTGGGTAAACATATTGAGCCTTGAGGATATAGTGTAAAGTTATTTCATAATTTACATGTGTGTTTGTGAAATTATGAATGCCTTATGAATGTATGTAGGCTATGCGCGTATTATTATTATTATTTAATACTTCCAACTTTTCCATTTGTATATAGGCCTACGTGACCAAAAAGCGAAAGTGATCAAGCCCGTTCCTGAAAAATTATGCCGTATGTTTTTTATAGTTTTAATTTGGAAGATCTGACTTTCAGGTGACAAGTAGGATCTCCCTTCTTAATATACTGTACAGTATATAGGAAAAGGTATAATATCCTTCATCACCCCATGGTGTAGAGGATTGAACCATGGACACTTATCCTAACTGTGTAGGTGGTTCGAGCCCGTCTGGGAGTATAACACATTTAGTAGCTCACGTATGTTTGTGAGATCTACTTAATTATACCGGTATATAAAATTATATACCGTATATATATATATATATATATATATATATATATATATATATATATATATATATATATATATGATTGGTTCCACGATTGGAATATTTTTTAGTCGATAGTCCCACTGTTGTGTAGTGTCTGTTTCCGTTCATACTCCTTCACATGTGATAATGTGAGAGGACTTTATTTTTGTAATACGGGTATACTGGAATCTGTGTGTGAGTTTCCGCTTATGACCTTCCGTGACAGGTGAGGGTGTACAGTCACGGCGGTAAATTGTGGACCAGGGGATGAACCCCTTTCTAGACACCACACTTGTGTATCTCATCCGAACACCGTCTACACTCAGTGAAACTGGGTAGTTTATACTGCCAGGCCCCGCCCACTACTGGGTCGCCAGTCAGTTGGCAGAAAACATCAAGTAGAGAAATAGTTTAGAAACCCACACACACACTTCACTATATTATGCTTTTTAGAAAGAGTGTGTACAGTATAAGCTAAAACAAATATGTAGTATTAAGTCTCGCAGAGAGTGTAAATTCGGTGTTGTATATCGTAGGTATGCCAAGTTATAATTATATATTCAATGCTACATAATGCAGAGACGGTTTTAGTTATGTATCGAGTACGTTATGTTCAGGCACATCGGAATAGGCATCAAGATGAAGACGAGTGTAATGTTCAATACCCACATCCCTTGCATAATGTCTACTGTAGTTAGGTTGTAACCTTTTAGCGCGAGTAACGTCTGTTTTAATATATTCCAGTTCCCATTAAACGATATTATATTGATTAGGAAGAACATCTAGCGATTAAACGTTGTTAATTATATTAATATATCCTTATAGCTACGACAAATCCTTCTAAAGCTGCATAAAACCGTCTAAGCATAGCTACAATAAAATGAAATAGACGTCTCCCAGACTGAAAGGGATAAAGTTCTTACGTATAATATATCATAGAGATGAGTAAAAACGAATGGCGAAACACAATAGGCCTATGTTACCTTTTATGTAAACTACCATATATTACACGTTTCTGACCTCCTTTAGGATACCGTACAACGTCAGTTTTTCCATCCACCTTTTAAAACCACTTTTCATCACCGTAACCTTGTTTCGCTTCCCCACTTACCTGTACACTTTTCTTGTTTATGACATGTTTTTAATATTATTGGTCATACAGAGAGGGGGCGATATTTACATAGATTTACACAGATCTTACGATCCCTGCGAGGTGGCAAGACTTAATTTTCGTAGAGATAGCAACCCTAAGAGTAAGAGAAAGTGGAAGGGGAGGATAGCAAAGATGAAGGGTCTCTCTCTCTCTCTCCCTCCCTCCCTTTCTGCTCCCTCCGTCAATTTGCCGTACATGAAAACAGAAGTGAATAACCTTGCAAGGCTTAGAAATCGCACGAAGGAATGTATAGAATAGCAAGAAATGGAAAAGATATGACAAGTTATGCATACCTTCATCTCTTTTGTTTCTGCTCTCTTCAATTGAAAACCGTGTTAATTTCTGCCAGGTTCTCTTGTGAGTAATAATTTCCTACTCCAGACCAACTTCTCTGTGGTAGGAGTCTAACCTTTATTTTAAAATTTGTATATTGAGCCACTGTCTATAACTTCATTAGGGAGCTCGTTCCACTCACCAATTATAGTATGGGTGAAAACATCTTTAGTTGTGTCTAGGTTCGCTTTCCTGCCTATTAGTTTTAATTTATTTCCTCTTGTGGAACTCTCCCTGGCTATTTAAGTAGACTATTGGAATTTACATTACTAAACCTTTTCAGAATCTTAAAACACTTATTCTCATTTCTTTACCGAAAAGAGGTAGAGTTCCCTTAATCTCTCATCGTGTGGTTTATTTGTAAAGGATGGGATTAATCTTGTTCTGTGCTGAACGGATTCTAGTTGTTTTGTCTTTTATTTAGTAGGGAGACCAAAAATGCACAATATACTCCAGATACGGCCTCACAATACTTTTTTTATAATTTTATAATATGTCTACTATGACAATGAACATTTCTTCTAATGAATCCTAGTGCTCTGTTTGCTTAGTTAGCTGCTTGTGGAGTTTATATTTTCGTTTATAAGCACTTCTTGGTGTTTTATCTGTGATACACTCTTTACTGTTTCTCCATACATGTGAGATTCGCATTTGTTGTTTTGGGAGCCTATTTGTTGGTATCTGACATTTGTAGTATCTGACGAGAGAGAGAGAGAGAGAGAGAGACTGTGCTAACACAAAACAAGATTCAAGAGACTGGGCTTCTCAAATGGGACTCCAGACTTCAATGTCCTGATGTGCAGGTTTAGCAATATTTAAGGGTTCATATTCTCCTAAAACCAATTTTTACTAACTATCACTGTCATTACCACTTTCCATTATGAAGGTTAATTTCCATGTATCACTACCCCATGAAAAAGTGCTATGCTATGTGTAACTGAGATTAATGTATTCCTTGATTTCTATAATAATTGTGTAAAATATACACATTTGTATTCGTAGTTAAAATAATTAGTTAACACTGCTGGATTATTAAGCCAGGATATGTCAGTGGGCAAATCAAGATTGGAGCCTCTGTTCGATAATTCCAATGTGGTGACGCAACATCGACCTCATTATAATCGTGTGTCACCGCAGTTCATCACCGTCCACTTCAGTGGTCATTAAGGAAGACACGAAATGACATCTTAAAAACGTAATTACTTGTTATTTGTATTGGGTAAACTGTTCATGTGTATGGAGTAATGCTTATATTGTTGTGCTAAATACTTCTAAATCCCTGGTTGTCTCAGTAAAACTGCGAGGTGATACGTTGTGTAGCGCTCGTAAACTGTCCTTCTTCTTCTTCTTTTTGTGGAGTTGCTGTCCCCTCTCAAAGCCAGCTCACCTATGCACCGGTGACTTCTCCAGAAACAGATAGAGCTAGATTTAAGAATTAGTTTAGAAATTATGTAGTCGTAGAAAGGATAGTTAAAGACAAAGAATTGAAGTATATAGCTTAAGCAGAACTCTCCCCTCCTCCACCCCCCAATATCTTGTTCTCTCCTTATCTTAATTTATCTTTTCCCCTCTCTACTATTTAATCTCATTTTTCTTCCTCCCCCGCTCTGGTCCCCTCCTCCCCCCCCCCCCTTTCTATCCTATTCCGTTTTCTCTTCTGCCACACCTGCTCCAGGAATCTTTTCACTACCTTCATTCTTTTCCCCATTTCCCCATCTACCCCCTCTTCTGTCTCGAGACCTAACACAAATTTTACACCCTCATCCTCCTCCTCTTTCTGCTCTTCCCATTCCCTCTCCCCTACCACCCGTTTCAACTCATTTTCCAACCCCTCTCTCTCCTCTGCATACCCCTGGCACTCTGTCACTATATGTTCTATTGTCTCCTCCACTCTCCTCCCTCCCACCTCACACTATAGACACTCTTTCACCCCCCCATTCCACCTCCATGTTCTCCTATTTGTCTCTAATGCTCCTGCCTTAAACAGTAGTTCAGCTCCCCAACTTCCGTCATATAACTCCTCTTTTCTCGGTCTCCCCTTGCTTCTATATCTTATCAGTGTACTTTTCTTCTCCATATTTCTCTTCCATTCCTGTCTTCCTACTTCCTTCACTCTCGTTCCTATCTCTTTCTCTAGTCTCCTTCCCTGACCTAGTCCTGTATTACTCCCTACATCTCTCCACTCCTCTCCCACCCTTCTTTGTTTCACTCCTATTTTTTTCAGTTTTCTCTTACACTCTTTTGCCCATCTACTCTTCCCCTCCCCCCATTCATTCACTCTCCTTGGCCACCTATGATCCTCCATCTCCTCCAACCTACTCTTGTAAACTGTCCGTTACCTGTCACGTGAGTTTATTGACCTACGGTAGGATAATACTATATTATTTGTCGTTTTCATTAACAGTAGTTACTTATTATATTTCCATTATTGTATTATCATAATCATCACTATCAGCAGCCTTAGTTATTCCAACACGTTTCTAATCTAGCTGGTCAGATGTTTTCCTGTTCCACCTACTTTAGCAAAGTCTCCGATCTCATCCCTCCAACTGGTCGTTAGGATAAACTTTGTCATCAGCGAATCTGAGGTTACTTTGATTAACAACCACACGTGAACAGATTTGATATTGTATTATGTAGTCTACCTAAGTACTGGAGTTTCAATGCATGTTATAGTCTGATAATTTTTATTGCAAACAGTAGCATTTCGATTGTAAGGAACCACAAACAAAACTATTATATAATAAAATAAATACATTTATAAATAAATAAATCGGAATACAATAATCACTATTACCGCTTTCTATTTTGTTGCTGTTACATATGCCTATACATACGCAACTGTGTATGGGTGGATCTTATTAACTATCAATGCACTTGTTTCACTGGCGCCGTGCCCGCTGAACCAGCAGATAGAAATTGTTCGAACCTGGTGCCAATGTGTGGCTAGGACTTTGGCACACCCTTGGTCTACGACTTACCGCCGTGAGTGTACCACTAACGAACCCCTGGTTGTGCTAGGACGGACATAAAGGGTATTGTTGACAAGGGGCACTTGTCAACAATAATGTCCAAATTGTCCATTCATGATTGGTATGCCAACAATTGCGACCCTTAACCTCTGTAACTAAAAAAAAAAGGCTAGTGTAAATAGGCTGTAAATGTCCTCACCTATTCCCTGGCTGATCCTACCTAAATAGTAGAAATATTAGCTCGATTCCTCTAGTCGTTTATGAGTTAGAGGTTAGTGGTCAAGAGTTTTGGCCTACCTATAATCAAGATAAAGAATACATAAAGAATGTACTCTTTACCTTGCCTATAATGACTGGAGTGTACCCTGCTGAGTGCTGAGCGTGTTTGTGTATCTGGTTTACTCTGGCTGACCCTATCTGGTGCGTGGTGCGAGGCGGCTCTCTTTGGACCCTCCCTGTAGTTTGGCGATATAAGACTCTTCACCCCCATTCAAGTGTTTTATTATGAGCGAGCAGTAGCGAGCCTGCAGTTTAGGAGAAACTGGGACATTTGTCTACCAAACTATGTACATATTTAGCTTTTAGGGGATCTGGAGGGCGTTTTATAGTTTGAACAAAATATTGATTACAATGATATAAACAAGTGTCCCCTTAAGTATGAGCCCATAGTGTTACAGTAGGCCACCCAAGAGCAAACATCAAAAGTTTAAACTGAACAAATACGAATTGCCCCTTGAAACTGTGTAGTTGGACCAACAAAAAGTAAATGAATAAAAAAAAAAAAAAAAAACATATATATGTCTGTACGCCTCTGTATGACGTTTATCAGTATGCGCTAGGCTATGAGTCACTTAATTCCTTGAGGGTACGTGTTATAAAGTGGAATCAGTCCATGGTAATCCCGGTACACTGAAGAATTTTCCGTGTGTGTGTGTGTGTGTTATGAAGTGGAATCAGTCCATGGTAATCTCGGTACACTGAAGAATTTTCCGTGTGTGTGTGTGTGTGTGTGTGCGCGTGTGTGTGCGTGTGTGTGTGCGTGTGCGCGTGCGTGTGCGCGTGCGTGCTCGGCCAAGTACTGGTATGCTACGTTAAAGTTGTCATTACCGTATATTTGCTTGTGCTGTAGTTATATTAACCCCCTCTGTACCGGCGACGTCTTTTTATTTTTATTCTAGGAACTACGGTATTAGACTATTTTATTCAGTTAAAACAGTAGAATTAACAGGCTTCGAAATATCACACTTTTTGCTACCACAGATCCTTCGTAAACTGCACAAAATCGTCTAGAATAAAAATATTAAGATGTCGCCGGCACAGAAGGGATTAAAGGTTTGCCTGGTTCTGAGTAACTAAGTGAAAGCAGGAGAATATTGCAGACAGGGTGTCAAACCGGAGCAATTTTGTTTGAAGACTTAAGTGAATATGAAAAAGAATTAACATGAAATAAGCAACACCCCGTTCTTAACATTATTCATTCATTACAAACCCCAATTTACTTTAATGAAAACATATGGTCCTCCCGGGATTCGAACGCGGGACACTGCACCCAGAACATAAGCATCTAAACCATTACACCATCAACACAGTTACCATCGATTTGGCCATTTTATCACTTCCAAAGACCTATGCATATTGTATAGCCTACAGCAATAAAGACTAAAAAGAAACGATTCGGCTTTCGCTTGATACCCTGATTGCAGGAAGACATGAGACAATCGCATTAACCCTTTAGTACGAATATGTTTACAGTACCGTATACCGGTATATATTTGATCTGGATAACCATAGATATCTTCTGTAGATTTTGTATGGACCACCTTCTCCCTCATGTTTAGTCTAATTAATTTTGAGATTTTAAGATGTTCACCCAAATAGTTGGGCGATTTTAAGACCTTTCGCCCCATTTCTTTGTCAAGTATAGAACCTTTCATACTGAATAGGTGTCGAGTTTTTCCCTATAGAACGGAAGCGAGCCTGCAATTTAAGAGGAACCATTTTCTACCGAAAAATACACAAATTTATCTCGAAGGGCGGTCTTGGTGGTAGTTTTTAAGCTTGATGGAGGTCTAGAAAAAGAAAATTGTAAATAAATAAAAAAAAAATAATAATAAATAATTATGCCTTTAACATATTATACTGTATATATATATATATATATATATATATATATATATATATATATATATATACCGGGACCTTGTATCTATATATCTGATGAGTGTATAGCCTACCAAGATAGGCCTACTTGTTTAGGGTGCTGGTCCTGCCGGATAGTATTTATTGACACTACCCTTTTTATATACCGGTCCTTAACCCTTTCGCTGCGGGTTACGTTCTGGAACGTCCTGGCAATTTACAGCAATTTCCAGGCTTTAAAAGCCTGTAAAAAACGTAGAAATTGAGTGTCAGTGGGCGGGAGCGTGAGGGGCCCACCTCCGACCCTCAGAGCAGCCAGAGGCTCACTGAGGTAGACTGTGTCTCTCACTGCCTCTCACAACAGTGTTGCCGAGCGAGCGAGTGCTAATAAATAGCGCGTTTCCCGCGTTTCTATGGCACCGCTGCGGGTGAACCAGGCCACCTACGAGGCCCGTTCTGGTCTCATTTTGAAACTATTTTCGCCTAGTTTTCGGCAGAATACAGTTCATTTAATGCAGATGCTTGATTTATCATTCAGGAGTGCCTGAATATGCCCTAAATAGCCCAAATCACCCCGCAGAGAAAGGGTTAATAACAGTTACTATATTACTATATTTTTGGTCCCTATACCTTTATAATTATATCGTAAATTAGGAGAGTGAAATTATAGGGTAAATATTGGTAGCCATTCATATGTTGAATTAATTACGGGTTGTAAAATATAGGGTTTCTAGGCATGCGTGTGGGAGCTTAATGACTAGGCAATAAACTGAATACTTGCAGGTTACTTACCGTATTAATGACAGTCAAGGTTATAATATTATCTATATCTACTGTTTATAACTGAATGTTATCTATTTGGGGTGATAGGGGTAACACTGCTGAATTATATCTGTTCTTTATGGGGGAGGTAGTCGCTTCTTCTGGACCCCCTTCTCCCTCATGTTTAGCATATTAGTTTTGAGATTATAAGACGTTCGTTCCATTAGTTTGGCAATTTTGAGACCTTTCGCCCCCATTTGTTGTCAATTAAGACCTTTCGTGCCATTTAGGTGTCAAGTGTCAATATTTTCCTGGTGAGCGATAGCGAGACTAATATTGGATAGATATTGGATATATATATATATATATATATATATATATATATATATATATATATATATATATATATATATATATATATATATATATACTAATATTGGATAGAACATAATAATTGATACTGGTTCAGGAGTAATTTAACGAGAGGCTTTCCCTAGTGGTTAAGGCCCCATTAATTGCTCTTTCCATTCACATATGCATAGCCTACGTGAGTTGCAGTTGGGATGTGTGTACATGCTTAGATTGATATGCAGGATTCGAAGTTGCATAATAAATCGTAGGCAGTGTCCACCATTCTTTAACTGCCTTCGTGGTGTGGTGCATAAGGTGTTGATATTCGGTGTGAGCGTCCTGGGTTCGAATCCACGGACTGCCACATGTGTTTGTAATATTTAATTAATCGATTTTAGGAGTAGAGTTGGTTGTTGGATAGAACATAATAATTAGAAGGAACCTGCCAAGTAGCAGCTGTACCGGGTAACTGTTATTATATCCTTGAGTGTTATTATTACGGTGTGCTAATGACCACAAACGAGGTAGCAAATGTTAGTAATTAATCTCGCACTCTGATAGATAGATAGATAGATATGTATGTATGTATGTGTATAGGCTATATACTGTATATATATTGATAGATAGATATATGTATTATACAGTACGGTACAGTATACTGTATACTGGTAGTAAAGGTCATATACTGTATATGTCATATAGCTCTATATAGGTAGAGTTGTCAGGGGCATGGGGGGTGACTGCTTGCCAACAACATGGGTAGTAAATAAATACATTGACCCACGTGGCTGGCATGGGGGTCGTGTTGATGTTACCATCATATTACCTTCACGTTACCTTCATATTACCTTCACGTTACCTTCATATTATCTTCACGTTACCTTCACGTTACCTTCATATTATCTTCACGTTACCTTCATATTACCTTCACGTTACCTTCACGTTACCTTCACATTACCTTCACGTTACCTTCACGTTACCTTCACGTTACCTTCACGTTACCTTCATATTACCTTCACGTTACCTTCATATTACCTTCACGTTACCTTCATATTATCTTGGCACCAAACCCTCAACCCGCCAGTATAAAGAATGGACATGGTTGGTTGCCAGATGTGATGTGTTGAGTGGCTCTTAGAATTGAATACCGTAACGGATAACTTACTGTATACAGTGTATGTATTATACTGTATACAGTGTTCTCCCTCGTGTTTAACCCAATTAGTTTTGACATTTTAAGACGTTCGGCCCCTTAGTTTGGCGAGTTTTCACCTTTCGCCCCATTTCGTTGTCAATTTTAAGCTCTTTCGTGCCATTTAGGTGTTGATTTGTTTTTTCTGGCGAGCGATAGCGAGGCCGGGTTTTTTTTTTTTTTACCGAAAATTGTACAAATTTATCTTGAAGCCCCCCTTCAAGCAAGGGGGTGTTTCTAAAAGCTTGATATGGATGTCTAGCCAGGAAAGTAAACAAAAATACATTAATTAATAGAACCCCCCTCCCCCCCAAAAAAAAAAAAAAAACACGGTTCAGGCATGTGTTTAACCGGATTATTCCATAAACGTGCAAAATAGTTCAATAAACTTGACATCACAATTCCCTGTAGGCGATTGCAATAGATGTCTTTATTTAGTAGGTTGGCTTCTAAAAAAAAATTGAAATTGTAGAACTTACTTTTGTTTAACTTCTTGGCACTCCCTGCAACATAGCGAGGCAGTGTTTGACGTCACTGCAGGGATAGGGTGGCAGGAATGTTTATTTTTATAATTATCTGATCTGTCTCGAGTCAGCCACCCCCAATAAAAACAAAAGTACAAATAAATATATAATTGGGGCATGTGCCAAAGCATATAATTATATACTGTATATATATATATATATATAGAGAGAGAGAGAGATAGATAAATATATAGGTATATAGATATAATCTGATATAGGCTACATATAGACTATATTAACTTGCCCTGTATAATTGTTGGTGTGTTAAAATAATATAGTATATTGATGCATAAGATACGGTTGTTGTGTATTACAGCCTATGATTATAACGAAGTGTATAGGTGCACACAGCTGTATGTGCGTGTGTGTGTAATTGTGTGTGTGTTTAATATTATGTGTACATATAATTTTAACTCCTTATGTACCGGCGACGTCTTATGTATTTTATTTTAGTTTCATATATGCGATTTTATGAAGCTTAGGAAGGATATATGGTAGCTAAAAGGATTAAATGAAATAGTCTGTAGCCTTTTAAATGGTAGACGTCCTTCCTTATCTTAATGGAATCTTCTACTAGTTGTCAGAGTATATTGATAAGGACGTCACCTTATTGAATGGGTGTGTGACTAATGTGTGAACAATATGATCTCTCTCTCTCTCTCACACACACACACACACACACACACAGAAAGTGAGAGTGTGTGTGAGAGTGCCGTTGGTGTAGGGAGCGGTTAAAGCTGGGTGCCGTAACAACACCACCCGCTCTTATGGCTTGCTGCTCAATTCCCTGGCGTTTTCGTTCTCGATACGTCTGACTTGAATCAAAACACGACCTGCTTGCGTGTTTGTATATGTGTTTGAGAGAGATTTGCATAGATATACATAGATATACATGATATACACGATATATATTTACATGGTCACACAGATCTTACGATCCCTGCGAGGTGGCCAGGACTTAATCCTAGTAGAGATAGCAACCCTAAGAGAAGGCGGAAGGACAGGATAGCAAAGATGGAGAGAGAGAGAGAGAGAGAGAGAGAGAGACTGAGACTGAGACTCCACTGCCAGACAAAGGCGGAACTTTTTCCCATATTATTTGTGTCCGCTGTGATAATGAGTATGGCTTCTACCTACCTGGTGTCTACAGTACTTATTCATTATGATAATGTAGGGCTTATTCTACTATAGGTAGCGCCAACGAACTTGACAATCATCTTGATCCCTGACCTCTCTGTAACTCAAAAGGGCCTAGAGCAAACTGGCTGTAAATATCCACACATATTTATTTCCTGGTGGAATCTTCCCAAATGATAAACATCAGCCCGATTGCTTTAATTAATTTCGAGTTATAAGAAGTTAAGGGGTCAAGACTATTGTCGAATTCGCTGGCGCTACCTATAGTTTCCTTATCTCTTCTATATCATGCCTAATATTAATAGTGTGTTACCGGTACTCTGTGAACACTATACAAGTCTACGTATCGGTATTATAGTTTGAACATTATTCTGTGTTCCTCCCGGGAGTCCCGGCGTCTGATTGATCACTTGTTTGGGTACTGAGTGTGGGTAGGCCTATGCGCTGGTTGTAAGATATTTGTTCATATATTAATATCACAGAGGTAGCTTTCTAGTAATTTAAGTTTCGTTTACTAAAAGTACTTTATATGTTTCCTATTAATCGTTTTATTGTTATATCATGATATAGATAATAATAATATAAATAATGATCAACGGTTTTATATGCTATATAATGTATGTATAGGAGTATATAAGATATTGACTATATCTGTGGTGTTCTGTCTATTCTTCGTCAACCCTACTTTAACGCTTACTCTGTTTAATTGTTACCCCCGACAACAAACTTGGACAGGATATTATTTTCGCCCCCGTTTGCTGTCTGTCTGTTTGTAAACAAGATATCTCGCATAGTTATGAACCAACGTTCACGGAATTTGGTGAGCAGATAGGATATGTGCCAAAGGCAAAATGCCAGCACTCACGGGGTTTGAAGGATTTCATTAGTCATACACAAATGGGTAAAAGGTCATTCATATATATTTTTAGGTTTTTCATTTAAATCATACACAAATGGGAAAAAAGTTCGGCCCATTAGTTTGACGATTTTAACACGTTTCACCCCATTTCGTTGTCAATGTTAAGACTTTCGTGCCATTTAGTTGTCGATTTTTTCCTAGCGAGCGGAAGCGAGCATGTTCTGGAGGACCCGGTTTTGGCCGGGAAATTTTTCTACCGAAAAATGTACACATATCTAGTTTTTTTTTAAAGCTTAATGGAGGTCTAGGGAGGAAACTTAAAACAAACAAAAAAATAGCCCCCTTAAGTCATATACAAATGGGTAAAGGTCATTCATATAATTAATTATATTACCACCCAACCTTGAGCGAGTAACTTCTAGATATCTACAAGGTTAGTGTCCTTAGCATCAACCCACTCTTACATAGGGTGGACTGTGTATATATATAGAAGGGTGAATATTAATACCCAGGCAACCTTCTTCAGCAGGGTGTCTAACAGGAGCAGTTTTGCGTGAAAACTAGAATTAATATGAGAAGAAATACAAGATAAATACAATGAACTAGCCTTGTCCTCACTTCCAAACATATAATTGGAACCATAAACCACAATTATG
Source organism: Paralithodes platypus (assembly GCA_032716605.1). Taxonomy (NCBI): domain Eukaryota; kingdom Metazoa; phylum Arthropoda; class Malacostraca; order Decapoda; family Lithodidae; genus Paralithodes; species Paralithodes platypus. The sequence continues at coordinate 54,345,906 of CM064482.1, read as the reverse complement.
TTTACATATACAATAATAAAGACTAAAATTAATGGATTTGGCTTTCGTGGGAAGCAGGCTTAAAGGAGCATCACACCAGAGATGTTATGAATGTTTATCTTATATTTTCGATGGCCTACGTTTTTCCGGTGACATTTCGGTACCGGTATTTTGTTTTTTTCATTGGCATCTGACAATTAGACTTCTATCTATCTATTGCCTGATCAGAATTTCGGTATTTGTGTTTTCATTGGCATCTGATTTTATACGTAATATTGATTAATTTAGGTGACGTCGTTCTTATATAGTTGAGTTCGTTAATTACCGATAAAAAGTTGGGGTAATAAGCGGTGGTGTGATATATAGGGTCATAATGTTGGTGGATAGGTGCCAGGCAGGGAGAGGTGCCAAGAGTTACAGAGCCAAGGTAGGGGAGGGAGTGCCAACCAGGTGACCGTTTTACAGGGGCCAGAGGGGAGCACAAGGTGAATTGAGGAGGCAGGGTGGGGGGCCGGAGAGGACATTGGGGCGGGAGAGGAGGATGTTGAGAGAGTGGAGGTCGTGGAGTTGGGGAGAGGAGGAGGTTGTTGTTGGGGGGGGGGGGGGGGGGGAGAGAGAAGAGGTGGGGAGGAGGGGGGGAGAGGAATTCATTGGGGTGGAGGGGGCGGGAGAGGAGATCGTTGGGGGGGGGGGGGGGGGAGGCCTGCTCTCTCTCGACACTCCTATTTTGACGTCTGTGTCTGTTGTTTGACGGATGCACGAAACGCCATAATGACGTCACTACTGTGGTCACGTAGACAGGAGAGAGAGAGAGAGAGTCTGTGGAAGGAAATATGACTGGATAAACCTGTCCTTGATTTGGTTACAGATTGAAGGCGATTGAAGGATATTACCTTTAATTTGCTTAAACGTCTGTTGATCGTAGGTAAGATATTTTATTCGGCGAGTGGAAGATATAGGCAATTGTTAATGATCGTAGATGAGATATTTTATTCTACTTAAACGTTAATGATCATGGGTAAGATGATTTATTCGTCACAGTAACCCTTGATGGTGGCTAACTAAAACCAGCTTTCTGTAACACGGTGACGTAGGTATTATACGTATGCAACCGTACAGTCGCGTACACAAGTTTTCTCCCTCGCAGTTATATTTTGTTTGGAATTAATATAGCATGATTCACTAAGGTAATAATTTTTATTTATTTTTATTGTTTTTTTTTAGCTGGGGTTGGCCTACTCGAGACAGATAAATAATGATAATATAAATATAACAACTAATTGATCATATGAATTAGGCTATCTACTACATTATCAAGCTACATACACTCCTAATCCAATCTCTTAAAAATGTATTGCCATGCATAACACCGCGTTGATGGAAATTATACCCTGTTCATTATTGCTAGGCCAAAAATTCCGGCCCCAACCTAACTAAAAAAGAACTAGATTAACCGAGCTAATATTTCTACCATTTGGGAGGAGTCCGACGGGAAATAGGTGTGGACAGTTACAGCCCATTGCTCTAGCCGTTTTGGGGTTACAGAGGTTTAGAGGGGTCACGATTTCTGGCCTATATAATAATGGATGGACTATGCTTACACCCTATCACACTATCTGTCCTTCCATTCATAACATCATGGCGTGGATAAAAACTAATGTGGCCAACTGTACACTCGGATACCATAGTCTCTAACCCACTCAGGAGAATTCGTAGACTCTCTATACTGTGTTATTCCAATTATAACTATCTGGATCGATTTTTGGATGGAACCTGCTTTTCAATATGCAGTATATAAGGTTTAGTAGTTGATGTGTAGAAAAGTATATTCATAAACTCATTTCCAGAGGTATACTTCCATCCATAATTAGAAATAGGGGAAATCCACGAATATTTATGAAGTCATCCAAGTGTACAGTCGGCCAAATAAATGGTCTCGGAACCAAGCATATTTTGATCCACAATTGGTATACAGTATCTAGGCTTTATTTATTAATTGCGAGTGATATATACAAACCTATTCCTAATCTTACCCACCATATTCAACATCTGACTGACATCAATACAGCACAGAGCGAGCCAAACGTAATGGCAGCTGAGATGTGACTTATTTGCGCTACCTTACACAGGTTACATGTCAAAGAGGCACGTATATGGGCCCAATGTGTCCTTCTGTCACCTCGGCCTATAAAACCTTCCGTGTCTAGCTATGGCCAACCTCGGAAGATATCAAAGAAGGTCAGCCTCTCTACGTGACTACTATAACAACCACTAGGCTATTCATAAGTGCAGTTGGGTGTAGTACATGATTAGATTAATGTCCAGTATTCGATAAAAGGACATTCATCGTAGTCATGTTTTTTTTTTTTTTTTTTTAAATGTGAATTGTGCCATACTTATAACTGCCTTGATGGTGTAATGGTTAGTGTTTAAAATATGTGTGTGCTAACCCACGTTCGAATCCCGGTGGATCACATGCTATCATTAATTGCATAGGAGGTGTTGGGTGTTGGAGTGAAATTAATAACATAAATTTACCTTCAGTTGACCAGTTGTCTTAATCTTCATTCAATATTTTCACTCCCAACATCCCCGAATGAAATCATGTGAACCTCCCGGGATTCGAACCTGGGATACCACATTCATTTCGTATGTCGTGCAGTCAATAAATAGGGGAAGTCGCATTTTGTCATAAATAATTCGAGTAGACAAAAATCAGTTAATATCAAATATGATAGAGAGAGAAAGAGATCTAGTATGAGATAAAGAAAGAGATCTAGTATGAGATAAAGAAAGAGATCTAGTATGAGATAAAGAAAGAGATCTAGTATGAGATAAAGAGAGATCGAGATCTGATGGGAGGCAGGGCACGCTCGTCGCTCAACCCTCATTCTGATACGCACATACACACCATTCAGGGTGTGTGTACAGAGAGAGAGAGAGAGAGAGTAATGTGTGGGCGTAGCACGTGTGTGAGTGTCAGCTGACTATAAGTCATGTTGAAGGTATGGGCGTGGGTGAAGGAAGTGGGCGGAAGTGGAGCATCACACACACACACATCCCCCCCCCCCTCTCTCTCTCTCTCTCTCTTCCCTAAAGTTGACAAAGAAATGGGTCGAAAGGTCTTAAAATCGCCAAACTAATGGGGACGAACGTCTTTAATACAGTTAAGAAGCTGATCATCTATCGTCGGCGGACGAGCGGCTATAGCACTAAAAACAACTGCTATGAAGGACAGTGTGTGTGTGTGGGGTGGGGGGGGGGGGGGGGTGATAAATACAAACTTTTGAACCTCTGCAGTCTGCAGCCTGACGTAATAGGTGGAATAGGTGGGGCGTTGTTGGGATGGATTAGGTCATGGCTAATTGGTAGGAAGCAGAGAGTCAGCATAAATGGTACGAAGTTAGAATGGGGAGCAGTCAAAAGTGGTGTCCCCCAGGGATCTGTATTAGGTCCTCTGTTGTTTGTTATATACATAAATGACCTTGATTTAGGTATAACTAGTAGGATAAGTAAATTTGCAGACGATACCAAAATGGGGAGAACAATTGATTCAGATAGAGATATAGAGTGCCTCCAAAGGGATCTAGATACCTTACACGAATGGTCAGTAAATTGGCAGATGAAGTTTAACATTGACAAATGCAAGGTATTAAAGATAGGGAAGATGCATACAAATGTTAAATATAAACTAGCTAATATGGAATTAGAAAACTCGAATTGTGAGAAAGATCTAGGTGTGTTTGTTAGCAATGATTTGAAGCCTAGAACACAGTGTATAAGCGTTCGAAACAAGGCAAACAGGATTCTCGGGTTCATCTCTAGGAGTGTGAGTAACAGAACTGCTGATGTTATCTTAAAACTTTAGTTATCATTAGTGAGATCCCATATGGATTATGCTGTTCAATTTTGGTGTCCTTATTACAGAATGGACATAGATTCATTGGAGAGAGTACAACGTAGAATGACAAAAATGATTCATAATATTAGAAATCTTCGTATAAAGAAAGGTTGAAGAAATTAGGCTTACATTCGTTAGAGGGGACATGATAAAGGTATTCAAGTGGGTTAGTGGGATTAATAAAGGGGACATGAAAAATGTACTAAAGCTCAGTGATAGCGAAAGAACTCGTACAAATGGTTTCAAATTAGATAAATTTCGTTTCAAGAAAAATATAGGCAAATATTGGTTTGGTAACAGAGTTGTAGATAGGAGGAATAGGCTACCAAGTGCTATAGTGGGATCAAGAACGATAGGGAGCTTTAAGATACAATTAGATAGGCATATGGACGAGATGGGTTGGGTGTGAGGGTGATCTGTCAGGTGTGGGGATCTGCAGATCCCTGTTTTTCTGACCTCTGACCGTTTCGGTGAGGTAAGTCCTAATGGTGTTTTTAAGCTGGGCTTATAATTAGGGTTGGGTGTGACGGGGATCTGCCTTGTGTGGGCCAATCGGCTTTCTGCAGACTCCCATTTTCTTATGTTCTTACAAAATAATATTATTATTATCACAAACAAATAATAATAACAATATAAAGTTGTAAGGACTTAGACCACGCTGTACAAGTAGTGTAATATGGTCAGTGACTGGCAGAAGTATCGAATTAATTAATAAATCATTAGGGAAAAGTAAAAGATTGAGGGGTTGCCAGTGATCGCCAGCCAGAACCTTGCCACCCCTAGCCCCTTTGGTTACTACGTCACGGACCAACCGGCAGGCCTTTACTAGAGAGTTGTGGGTGGGCTCCCTTAATAATCTAATTTATTTATTTAATTCCCATTACCAAACATGATAGAGGTATTCAAGTGGGTTAGTGGGATTAATAAAGGGGATATGACAAATGTACTTAAGCTCAGTGATAGCGAACGAACTCGAACAAATGGTTTCAAATTAGATTAATTTCGTTTCAGAAAAGATATAGGCAAATATTGGTTTCGTAACAGAGTTGTAGATGGGTGGAATAGGCTACCAAGTGATATAGTGGGATCAAGAACGATAGGGAGCTTTAAGATAAAATTAGATAGGCATATGGACGAGATGGGTTGGGTGTGAGGGGGATCTACCAGGTGTGGGCGAATCGGCGCTCAGCAGACCCCCGTTATCTTGTGTTAATCTCTGACCGTTTTGGTGGGGTCAGTACTCGAGGTATTAGTGAGTTGGGCCTATAATAGGGCCTTGTAATTGGGGTTGGGTGTGACAGGGATCTGCCTTGTATGGGCCGACCGGCTTTTTGCAGACTCCCATTTTCTTATGTTCTTATGTAACTGAACTATAGTCGGTTTCATTTCAGCTCAAGGTAATTAAATTGAACCCCTGAACAACTGTTGAATCGATACTTAATGAATAGATATTTAAATATGTTCTTCTCCATCATAATAATGCCTGTGTTTCATAGTGAAAAATTATATATATATATATATATATATATATATATATATATATATATATATATATATATATATATATATATATACACACATATACATACACAGTATGTGTGTGATATTTATTTAAATAGGTGACCTGAACTTTGATATTAGGATTGATGCATATTATAGCCGATGTATTGAGGTCATTTGAGGAACAATGTCGGTGGCTGCAATGTATTTCTGCACCTACCCATGACCCAGTACCCTACCATCCTTGTACGACTATCCCGGTAGACAGACACTCACACACACTCTCTCTCACAACCACACTCTTATACACACCCACTCACTCACACACTCACTCACTCACATATACACACACTCTCTCGCTCTCGCTCTCTCTCTCTCTCTCTCTCTCTCTCTCTCTCTCTCTCTCTCTCTCTCTCTCTCTCTCTCTCTGTCTCTCTCTCTCTCTCTCTCTCTCTCTCTCTCTCTCTCTCTCTCTCTCTGTCTCTCTGTCTCTCTGTCTCTCTCTCTCTCTCTCTCTCTCTCTCTCTCTCTCTCTCTCTCTCTGTCTCTCTCTCTGTCTCTCTCTCTCTCTGTCTCTCTCTCTGTCTCTCTCTGTCTCTGTCTCTGTCTCTCTGTCTCTCTCTGTCTCTCTGTCTCTCTCTCTCTCTCTCTCTCTCTCTCTCTGCGCGCGGTGTGTCGTCTGTTGGTGTGTGTGTGTGCTGGGTAAGTTCATGTGTGCACTATAATAAATATTATGGGTAATGATCGACGAAAATTACTGTGTAATTGCCTGATGGCCCAATATTATCAGTTAATATGTTGCAGTATATATTATACTTCAGTAAAACATTCCAATCAAAACGTATCACTTCTGTCTCTGTCATTATGAAACCTTCTATAACCTTCCCAAAAAAAAAAAAAAAAATTACATCTGTTTGTCATTATACAACCTAAAACCTTCCAATTAAACCCCATCACATCTGTCTGTTTCATATATATTATAACTGTCTTGATAGCGTAATGCATAAGTGCGCGGAATTTCGATGTGAGTATCCTAGGTTCGAGTCTTTGGAGTGCCACATGTATTTGTTGATTTCATTAATTGAGTTTGGAAATGAAGTTGGTTGGTGGAAACCATATAATAATTATGAAACTTAAAACCTGCCAATTAAAACCCATCACACCTGTCTCTCTTGCATTATGAATATATGCTTTCATTAATTCCATTGGAGGTGTTGGGGTGAAATTAATAAAAATAGAGATTATGAAACTTAAAACCTGTCCATTAAACCTCATGGCATCTGTTTGTCTGGCATTATACAATCTTGGTGATCGTCGCTTGTACACAGTTAGTTGGTTATATAATCCTTGTTGGCCTTCACTGCTTCCTTGTTATCAAATAAAGTCCGCTAGATAGTAAAGAAATGCCGAAAATAGCTAGCATAACGGCACTATCTCTCTAAACTGGCTCAAATCTGCATAATATTGATAGAATTATGCCACAATCTCTACAATATCTCTCAAATTACTCAAATCTGCATAATATCGCTAGTATTTGTGTAGCTAGATTGCCTCTAAATCGAAGTAAATAGCTCTAGATCTCGTGGGAAGTAGCTAAGTTGGCAACCCTGCTTCCTTGTTACCAACACTAATGCGGAAGTATTGGGCTATTTGAGCCTTATGGCAGTGCATAAAACTACAACCCTTTCTCCTTTCTACCTCTTTGTATGCATGGACGTTATTCGGATTGTTAATGAATCGAGTGTAGGAGTAAAGTTGGTCAGTGGAGAAAACATAATATAATAGACATTTGTTATTTTATAAGTGATGTGGGATTGATTAATAGATGGATATTTTATTGTAGGGTCCACAGGGTTACCAAATCAAGTCCGCTAGATAGAACATTAAAACTGAGAATCCCTAGAATAAGCCTACAATCTCTAGAATATCTCTCTAAAATGGCCCAAATCAACATAATACCGCTAGAATTTATGTAGCTAGATGTAAAATGTGCCTCTAAATCTAAGTAAATACCTCTAGATTTCGCGGGAAAGTAGCTAAATTGGCAACACTTGGTAGAGAGCGTTAGAAAGGAAAGAGTATGGTCAGGGGTATGTTGACCTTGTGGTGAATGAGTCACGGGCTGTGATTGGCGGAGGGCGGGGGTGGGGTCTGGTGGGGCGCCTTGTGATTGGTGGCAGTGGTGCCCCGTGATCATTGCCAAGTGTTGCAAAGAGACAGTATATAATGATGTTTTCTTTACTACACATGGCAATAATGCGTGTCCTCCGAATACCACGATTACGTAAGAGCTTTTTATCTCAAGCTATTCAATTCGGAGAGACAATTAAGCTAAGTAATTAAAATCAGTTGTGTATACGATGGTTTTACCAAGATAAAAGAAGAATATATTCAAGCCAAATGTTGCCAGTGTGTGCGAGATCCTCGTGTCTTGAATGTGCCAGTATCACGTGGGGTCACACACACACACTCACGCACACACTAAGACCCCCTTCGAGATAAATGTATAAATTTTTCGGTAGCAAAGTGTGCCAACCTTCCTAGATTACTGACAGAAAGATAGGCTCTAATTTCAGGGGTAAAATGAGGGGAAATGTTGTATTTATTTGTTTATGTATATATTTAGCATTTTTTCCCCTAGACCTCCATCGAGCTTTAAAAAATACCCCGAAGACCCCCTCTTCGAGATAGATGTGTGCATCTTTCAGTAAAGAATGACCCAGCCGAAGGCCGATTCCCATAAGTGCAGGCTCGCTATTGCTCGTCAGGACAAAATTGGCACCCAAATGGCACGAAAGGTCTTAAAATCGCCTGACTAATCGAAGATTTTACTGAAGTATAATACAGTATATATTGCAATTCATTAACTGATAATTATTGGGCCTTAATGCAATCACTCGGCAATTATCGTTGATCATTACCATTACTATAGTGTGTGTGTGTGTGTGTGTGTGTGTGTGTGTGTGTGTGTGTGTGTGTGTGTGTGTGTGTGTGTGTGTGTGTTATGGTATAGTATACGGTTGGTTGGGTATTGGGTCATTGGTTTTGAGATTTTAACACTCCGACATATGACGCGATTTTGAGCCTATTAGGGATACTTTAAAACCTTTGTTACCATCAGGGGTATTTAGAAACCTTTAGTTTAGTTACTTCAACCTCTGCAGTTGTCTTTGAGTTAGCTGTGGGCAGAAAACTAATATTGGAGAGGTAATTATAAGAGTGAGAGAACTCTATTTCTTGTTGCTAATCTGGCAACCTCTGCGTCATATGAGTCTGAAGGGGTTAAGACCTTTCGTCCCATTTATTAATATCAAGACCTTTCTTGTCATTTAGGTGTCAATGGTTTCCTGGCGAGCTATAGCGAACCTGTAATTTTGAAGGAACCGGGCTTCGGCCGGGACATTTTCCTACCGAAAAATGTACAAATCGAAGGGGGATCTTGAAGATACTTTATTTAGCTTGATGGAGGTTTAGGAAGGAAACTAAAACAATAATAAATACATTAAATTATAAACTATTAAATAAACCCTACCCTCCTAATAATGACTATAAAGACTATAAAATGACTGATATAAGAACGACTATATATATAATGTCTATAACAAAAAACTAGACTAAACCGAATCCGACAAGACCCTTCTCAAGTGCTAAAGAGAGACAACAAAAAATCAGATACTAAAATGTTAAATAATGTTCATAGGAGTAATTATATTAAAGTCGCAAGAGCGAGAATGACACTCTTTAAGTTACACAATTTTAGAATTGACTTTCTTTGTACATAGAGTGAGAGTGAGCGCGTGCGCGCGCGTCGGAATGAGGTAGATTAGTGGCCTAGGTCTGAAGGTTAACACACTCTCTCTCTCTCTCTCTCTCTCTCTCTCTCTCTCTCTCTCTCTCTCTCTCTCTCTCTCTCTCTCTCTCTCTCTCTCTCTCTCTCTCTCTCTCTCTCTCTCTCTCTCTCTCTCTCTCTCTCTCTCTCTCTCTCTCTCTCTCTCTCTCTCTCTCTCTCTCTCTCTCAGCTCCAATTATGATTTATCACTATAATTTTATTAACACTTGCCGTTTTATCACAGTATCACATAAAATAATCTATGGATTTTTTAACACGAATAGGGAGATCCATGGCACAGATATGATAATTAGTTTGATATTTGTATCTTATATTGTAATGGTTTAGGTGCTTATGTTCTGGATGTGGTGTCCCGAGTTGGAATCCCGGGAGAACCATATGCTTTAATCAGTTTATTCATGTACATTGGGGTTTGTAATTGATGATTAATGTTAAGAACGGGGTGTTACTTATATTATATCACGCATGTCAGCACCCATACTGTACCGGCGACGTTTTTTTTTTTTTTTTTTTTTTTTTTTTTTTTTTTAAATTCTAGCTATAGTTAGACTGTTGTGTGCAGTTTAAGAAGGACCTGTGAGAGTATAAAAGGTTCAAGTGATATAGTACAAAGTGTGTGTGTGTGTGTGTGTGTGTTAGACATTGTCGTGGAGAATATGATAGTACCAGTAGTATTGGTCGTGTTGGTGTTGTTGTTGCTGTTCCCCAAGCTGCCTGGCCGAACGGCCCTGAGCAAGGCCAAGGCCATAACCGAGCGCCCCCCACAGAACCCTCCCTGCCGACCACAATAAAGCCCGAGTGACCGAAGCCACTCCATGGCGGGGAGCCATGGTCTTGTTAGTAGTATTGGTCTTGCCAAGAGAGAGAGAAAGTCAGCCTTCAAAGTGTGAGCTACGCCTTAAAGAGTACAAAGCGCATTTTATGATGAATAACAGTAAATGGGTTGAGTGTAAAACCTATATTCCCTCTCAGTATCTATATATCTACCTATATATACAGTATATATGTATATACTATATATATACCGGTATATATATTTCGGGTGGATGGGACTCGTTAGCCTTGGTCGGCAACCCATCTAGGGGAGATAACCTTATAAAAATCCGGGTGGATGGGACTCGTCAGCCTTGGTCGGCAACCTGTCTAGGGGAGTAAACCTTATACAAATCAGTACTGCTATCTTAGGGTGAAGCAGGTTAGTGGATGGATTAGCCGCACACCGCTGTAGAAAAATAGTGCTAACAAATACATAAAATGCCTGTGAGTCAGACGGACCCTAAATTGAGTGGTTAATCCTGTAAGTCCTTCAGTAAACTGGCAGGGGTTGTCCTTCTTACAGGGGATAGGTTTGCTTGGGGGCATTTTGTGTATGGCCACCCCCATGAAGGGGAGTAAGGCATCTGGCAATAGATAGATATATATATATATATATATATATATATATATGAGTGAGAGAGGGCGATAGAGAGAGAACAATGAAACTAGTAAAACAAAAGAAAGGGCTCTTATAGTTGTAGTTAGGTAATGGTGTAGAGAATGAGGAAGTGTTCTGTGGCAGTGGTGTAGGCCTACGAATGTATGGGGTCACTTCTATTGCCAAGGTGGGGACTATTTTGGTGGTGGTAGAGATGATTTGAGTTGTGTTGGTAGACTAGGCCTATACTCTTTTCGTTATGGGTAGGCCACAAACCAGACCCTAACCTCTTATAACTCGAAAACTACTTCAGTAATTAGGCTGTTATTTCTATCATTTAGGAAGTCTGTCAGGGAATAGCCTAGGTGTGGAAATTTACAGCCCATTTGCTCCAGCCCTTTTTGAGTTACAGAGGTTAGGGGTCACGATTTCTGGCCTACCTATAATGAATGGACTATAGTAGTGGTGGTAGAAGTGGGTGTAGTTATCTTCCTGTCCGTCTGTATTTCCGTTTGTCTGTAAAGTCTAAACTAGATATCTCAAAAGGTTTTCACGATATTTGGTGGACATTTAGGATATACACCAAGGAAAACACACACACACACACACCCAGTTCAGTAGAGCAGGAGGAATCAATGAAACTTATAATTTTCTCCATTCAAACCATATTGGAGCTCAACTCACTCTCTCTCTCTCTCTCTCTCTCCACACCGTACATTATCGAGTATCATTTGGGTATAATAACAAAACACGGCTATCACTCGGGGTTCTGACTCAAGTTCACCCCCCCCCCTCTTCATCCCCCCTAATAGGAGTCTGACTTATTGATTTTCAGGCTCACTACTTCACTAATCACACACACACAGAGAGAGAGAGAGAGAGAGAGAGAGAGAGAGAGAGAGAGAGAGAGAGAGAGAGAGAGAGAGAGAGAGAGAGAGAGAGAGAGAGAGAGAGAGAGAGAGAGAGAGAGAGAGAGAGAGAGAGAGAGAGAGCACATGACTTTCAGGAGTTTTGACGTTTGAGAGGCAGTCTATTATGTAGGCCTGAGGATGGATGACGGAGGAGAATGAACTCGGCTCAAATAATCACAAGGACAAATTAGTTGTTGCAGACTATAATATTGCCGGGGCGAAAGGTCTTCACATCACCAAAATAATGAAACTAACGTCTCAAAATCTCAAAGCTAATGGGGCTAAACATGAGGAAGAAGGGGGGGGGGGGGGGGGGGGCAGAAAAATGACCCATCTCTCCTTAAACCCATATTGTGCTGTCAAGTCTTAACCCGTTCAGCACCGGTGACGTCCTTTTTGTTATGTTTGACGACTATAGTTTTTGTTTTCCAGCTGAGCCTAAATTGTCAAGTTTCTATCGTTATTACTCAGCTATAAGGTAAATTTTGTAGCGAAATATGCTGTTAATTATGACAACTTGGCATTAATACGACACACAGCCATAGTGGTTTCATATATTTCCATTAAGTATCGAGAAATCAGCTAATAAGAGATTCAATTTACGATCAGCTGGAAAAAAAGTAAGAGTATATTAGACGATTTTATTCAGCTTAAAAAGGGCCTCCAGCAATTAACAGACTTCGAACTAGCTCACTTAATCCTGTTTACTACCACAGATCCTTATTAAACTGCACATTATCATGTAAATATACCTAAATTTACTTAAATTGCTTCAAATTTCGTGTGTCCAGACATTTTGGCTCGAACATTCCTTGATTTTGACCCTGTCACTCCTTTAACTCTAGGAGAGGCACTCGTCACAGGCAGTTTTGCCTTTTGTCTCCATCATCCACATAGAAAAAGTGAATCGAATTAGAAAGACGTAGCTGGTACAGAGGGGGGGGGGGGGGGGGGGGGTAACAAAAATAATATATATATACCGGTATATATATATATATATATATATATATATATATATATATATATATATATATATATATATATATATAGTGCGAAGTAACCTGGGCACCTTTTCCTGAACTATGACTGTGCTGTTTGAAATAGGTTAAGTGCCCACCAACCTGACCGTATTATTTATTATGCTTTGTACACCAACCAACTTTACATCTAAACGCTAAACAACTGATGACCTATATCTTGTGTTACACCTGTTATGGTTGTGTGTGTGTGTGGGGGGGGAGGGGGGGCTGTGTGTGAATGGGTGTGGGAGGGTGGGTGTTGATGTGGGTGTGGGTGAGAGAGAGAGAGAGAGAGAGAGAGAGAGAAAGAGAGAGAGAGAGAGAGAGAGAGAACAGGATGATTTATAAGTCAATATTGATTTTAAAGACACTTTTACCCTTGGGCTTGATAATAAAGTCTTGATTATATATATATATATATATATATATATATATATATATATATATATATATAATGTGTGTGTGTTGTGTGTGTGGCCAACTCGTGTGCGTGTGTGAGCGTATGTAAAGATATATAGATCAGCTGGATCATGTCTACACACACGTGGGTATGACGTCACACACACATACGCACACACACACACTATCTATTTATCTATATATTTCAACCTTTATTTCTCTCACTGTTTTTCCATCCTTCTAATGTTCAATAATTGTAACTGCCTTTCTCCTATCTTCTTCTATAATTATGGTTAAGGGGAGATGGGCCGTTTTGTTTGGTCTATTTATTTATTTATTTATTCCTCAATTTCTTAGTTTCCTCGCTAGACCTCTATCAAGCATAGTAAAACACCCCCTAGACCCCCCCGACTCCCCCTTCAGGATAAATTTGTACATTTTTCGGTAGAAAAATGGGGCTTAACACGAGAAAGGGACTGACCAGATAAATTACTCATCTCCCCCTTATTTTACTGTTTTCTTTCGTATTCACCTTCGTCTATTTTGTTTCTCTACCCCCCCCCCCCCCCTCCCCCGTCCTCTCCTTGAATGAACATCTGCCAAACTGTCTGCCCCCCACACTCTCTCTCGCTCTCGCTCTCGCTCTCTCTCTCTCTCTCTCTCTCTCATATCTTATATCCTTTAGGCCTATTGTTTTGTCTTCATATACATCTTTCTCGTGAGAGAGAGTGTGTGTGTGTGTGTTAAATAATCACTATAAGATTAGTGCGTGTGTGAGTATGTCTGTTTGTCTGTCTATCTATCTATTGCTATCAGTAGGACAAGTCAGTAATAATAATAGATAACGCATTATAGCTTCTTTCTCCGTACCGATATATTGAATTATTTACAAACGGTTCTCTCGACCTTGGAGTGACGATATCCCCTCTCCCTCCCCTGTGTCCAAGATAAATATAAAGAGCCCTTGTGGATCAATGGGTGGTGGGGTTGTTAGTGTGTTCTAGTGGTAAAAGTTGGTCTGGAGTTCGATCCCCGCTGCACAACACACACTCATACACAGTCACACACGCACACCTCACACTCACTCACACACACTCACTGTCTCTCACTATCACTCTCTCTCTCTCTCAATTACAAACGGAAGAAACGCGTCCTCGTATCTTGATAGGTATAAATGCCACAGGTCCTTTCTAATCTGCAAAAAGTTATTTAATGTTACCCAAGGCTGTAACCCCCGACATTCATTTCGTATCATCCCAAGGTTCGGTCTATCAAAATTAGTGAACATACTATTTTTTTTTTTTTTTTTTTTTTTTCCCCCCCCCAACTGATGGTAAACTGAATCCCTTAGCAGCGAATTTCTTGATGTTTAATGGAAAATATGAAAATACTATGTCGCTGTATCATATTTAGACCAGGTTTGTATAATTAGCAACATTTTTAACTACAAAATCTTCCAAATAACTGAGAAATCTTGATGGGAACTTTGCAATTTACCGTCAGTTGAAAAGAAACTGAGTATAGCGTGATTATTTCCAGCTGATGGAAAACTGAATCCCTGAACAGTGAATTTCCCGATACTCAATGGCAACATTTATGAAACTAATATATCGTTAAGTCACATTTATGCCAAGTTCTCATAAGTAACAACAAATTTCGCTACAAAATCATCGTAATAACCGAGTAATGAAGATGGGTACATGGCAATTTATCCTCAACTGGGAAAACAAAGTTTTATTCTTATCCTCCAAACTGTGTAACCTTGCCATTGTCCGTGTTTATCGTGACTAGGACCTTGCTTATCTTATCTTTTATCTTTGTTATAGAAAGCGGTTGTAAAGATAACACTTAAGGCTATGATTGTGTATTGAATATGATTATAAGAAATGAGGGGAAGTAGAGGGTTTCCACGTGAACACACACTTTACACTTTACACTTGTACACACACACACACACACACACACACACACACACACACACACACACTGTAAACCTTTATAGCTGATTGTACATACATAAAGGTTTACAGTGTGTGTGTGTGTGCAAGTGGAAAGTGTGTGTACTTGAATTAAAGGGGTGTAATACTTTTAGTGACCTTGCTAATTTCAGCTGTACAGGTATAGGCTATTGATATTGCGAAACCCATGGAATAATAACGATAAATATTTACCAGTATCAAATAATGATAAATATCAAAGGCAATTCAGTATCAATGTACCGCTATTCAATTTATATTATTACGTTTCTGGTTTTATTATTATATATATTTTTTTAATTTTATTTTTTTTTATTTTTTTGTTGTGTCTGTATATTTGTCACTAAATAAAATATCTCAAAGTTATGAACCGATTTTGACGTTGGAGTGGCTTTGTTATGTGTCGGGGCTGCGTTCATTGACAATACGCTCTGCAATACTAATTGACTAGCCTAATTCCTTGAACGTGACGATAGTGCGTTGTTATGTGTGCGATTAGTTTGCTTGCTCACATAGTAATGTACACTCTATGTGGTGGATTGTTATTTTATTTCTAAGTTATTATTTTGCTTAACCCTTTCACGCATTTATGTTGCAGAGGTTGCCAGATTAGCAATAAGAAATAGAGTTCTCTCACTCTTTTAATTACCTTTCCAAAATTAGTTTTCTGCCCACAGCTAACTCAAAGACAACTGCAGAGGTTGAAGTAACTAAACTAAAGGTTTCTAAATACCCCTGATGGTAACAAAGGCATTAAAGTATCCCCAATAGGCCCAAAATCGCGTCATATGTCGGAGAGGGTTAAGCGTTGTTTCCACATAGCGATTTTGATAAGTTGTTCGTCTTTTTACTGAGTTAGTCCAAGTTTTGGTTTGTTTATTTTGCAAGTTTTACATTATAATACACACGTCAGCGTATTGGAGTGTACCAACATGCCAGACAATATTGTTAGTTTTGCAATACAAGGAAGTAATCAACATTTGCCTGCATCCAGAAGTGAATGCAACCAAATATTCAATAACCAAACCGTATCGTGTCTGGCAACAAACGCCACTTGGTATTCAGCGATGAACTGCCTTACTTACTTATTGCATAGCGATTGTGGAATTTGTGGCTGATCGCAACTTGCCCAGGATTGTGAGAGGACGTTCTAATAAATATACTGCTTTCTTCCTAATTTTTAGCCCCATTGCTTTTGATATTTTAAGACGTTCGCCCCCATTAGTTTGGCGATTTTAATAAGTTTTGCACCATTTCTGTCAATTTTAAGATTTGTGCCATTTAGGTGTCAATATTTTCCTGGCGAGCGATAGCGAGCCTGTAATTTAAGAGGAATCGGCCTTCAGCCGGGAAATTTTTCTACCGAAAAATGTACAAATTTATCTTGAATGGGGGGTCAAGGGGGTGTAATTTTAAGCTTGATGGAGCTCTAGGGAGGAAGCTAAAATGAAAAACAATAACAAGCTAAATAAATGAGCAAATAAATCCTCCCTTAACACACTTGACTGAACGCAATCCTAGGATTGGGAGAGGACGTTCTAATAAAAAAGAGATCACACCTTACTCTGAACCCTCCACATTAGAAACCCCGCAGAAAGACTGTACGGTACTCCACATGACTTACCCTGAGAGTTAAAAATAGCAACTTTGTGATGTGTTAATGTGAGCCTTGAGCTGTGCAAGGTCCATAGATACTGTATCTATGGACCTTGGAGCTGTGTACCCTGCTGGATCACGGGAACAAGGTATTTGGCAAGATCTTATTATTTGGCAGCTCTTCCTCCTCCTCCTCCATTTATTGTACCCCTTCCTCATGTTTAGCTCCATTAGTTTTCACATTTTGAAACGTTCGTCCCATTATTTTGGCGATTTTAATATCTTTCGCCCCATTTATGTCAATTTTAAAGATTGTTCGTGCCATTTAGGTGTCGATTTTTTCCTGGCTAGCGATAGCGAGCCTGTAACGGCTTTGGCCGAGAAATATTTCTACCGAAAAATTTACAAATTTATCTTGAATGGGGGTCTAGGGGGTGTAATTTTAAGCTTGATGGAGGTCTAGGGAACAAACTAAATACCTGCCCTTAATGTGACCCCGTGACTGTGTACCCTAGATCACGGGAACAACAAGGTATTTGGCAGGTCCTCCTCCTCACCTACATTAAGCTGTCAGGGTACACGAACGCAGCAGCAGTAGCAGCAGGGATACACAAATAGATGGTAAACACTACAAGCACACACACACACACACACACACACACACACACACCACAGAGGAATAGTACTCACACACACACACACACACACACACACACACACCACAGAGGAATAGTACTCACACACACACACACACACACACACACACACACACACACACACACACACACCACAGAGGAATAGTACTCTCTCACACACACACACACACACACACACACACACACACACACACACCACAGAGGAATAGTACTCACACACACACACACACACACACACACACACACACACACACACCACAGAGGAATAGTACTCACACACACACACACACACACACACACACACACACACACACACACACACACACACACACACACACACACACCACAGAGGAATAGTACTCTCTCACACACACACACACACACACACACACACACACACACACACACACACCACAGAGGAATAGTACTCACACACACACACACACACACACACACACACACACACACACACACACACACACACCACAGAGGAATAGTACTCACACACACACACACACACACACACACACACACACACACACACACACACACACACACACACACCACAGAGGAATAGTACTCACACACACACACACACACACACACACACACACACACACACACACACCACAGAGGAATAGTACTCACGTGATAATAAGGTGATATAGGCCGCTCTCACTGCAACAAAGCTTTATCATACTTACAGATTTATTTTAAAGTAAGGCGTATATTATATATATATATATATATATATATATATATATATATATATAGAGAGAGAGAGAGAGAGAGAGAGAGAGAGAGAGAGAGAGAGAAATAAATAAATAAATAAAAATAGTGGTATCAGGAATTTCTGTAACTGTATACCACTGTATACCGCTGATTCTCCGAACCAATTCCTGCGACAAAATCAATACAGCAATGAAGGCGATGTTTAAGGGAGAGTTGGTTGCTTTTTCGGGACCACCTTCTCCCTTATGTTTAGCCCCATTAGTTTTCAGATTGTAAGACATTCGCCCCATTGAAGTCAGTGTTTAAGGGGGAGGTAGTTGCTTTTTCGGGACCATCTTCTCCCTTATGTTTAGCCCCATTAGTTTTCAGATTGTAAGACATTCGCCCCATTGAAGTCAGTGTTTAAGGGGGAGGTAGTTGCTTTTTCGGGACCACCTTCTCCCTCATGTTTAGCCCCATTAGTTTTCAGATTGTAAGACGTTCGCCCCATTAGTGTGTCGATTTTAAGACCTTCCTTCCCATTTCTTTATCGCTATCGCTCACCAGGAAAAAATCGGCACCCAAATGGCACGAAACGTCTTAAAACTGACAAAGAAAAGGAGCGAAAGATCTTAACATTTCCAAACTAATGGGGCAAACGTCTAGAACTAACGGGGAATAAACATGAGGGAGAAGGGGGTCCAGAAAACCCCCTTAAATTAACGTAATAAAACTATAGGAATGAGTGTGTGTGTGTGTGTGTGTGTGTGTGTGTGTGTGTGTGTGTGTGTGTGTGTGTGTGTGTGTGTGTGTGTGTGTGTGTGTGTGTGTGTGTGTGTGTGTGTGGGTGTGTGTGTGTGTGTGTGTGTGTGTGTGTGTGTGTGTGTGTGTGTGTGTGTGTGTGTGTGTGTGTGTGTGTGTGTGTGTGTGTGTGTGTAATTCATAGTTTGACAGGAATTGAGTTTTTGGCTCGTATTGTCCCGCTTCCTAGACATTATTACCAATGGCAATTACCCATCTCCTTGCTCATGGGAGATGGTAACCGCCGTCTATGTCTCAGAAAACCTTCATCAACCTGAGCGGGATTTGAACCCCGACCTGCTGGGTTGCAGGCAGGGACGGTGTGTGAGTGAGAGAGAGTGTGAGTGAGTGAGTGTGTGTGTGTGTGTATATAAATAGATATATAGATTATGGATGGTCTTATTGATCATCTTATAATGAACCCCGGGTGATTATCGGAACCTTCATTGACCAGGGATCTTTAAGGAGAGATGGCTCGTTTTTATGGTCCCCTTTCTCCCTCATGTTTAGCCCCATTTAGTTTTCAGATTTTATGACGTTCGGCCCATTAGTTTGGCGATTTTAAGTTTTTTCGTCCCATTTATTTTGTTAATAAGATTTTTCGTGTCATTCAGGTGTCGATTTTTTCCTGGCGAGCGATTGCGAGCCTTTAATTTAAGAGGAACTGGCCTTCGGCCGGGAGATTTTTCTATCGAAAAATGTACACATTTATCTTGAAGTTTTTTTTTTTTTTTTTTTTTTTTAAAGCTTGATGAAGGTCCAGGGAAT
>CM064482.1:54311425-54323925 GCA_032716605.1 Paralithodes platypus | reverse complement strand
TCATACGATCCCTGCTGCGAGGTGGCCAAATCCTGGTAGAGATAGCAACCCTAAGAGTAAGGGAAAGTGGAAGGAAAGGATAGCAAAGATGAGAGAGCGAGTGAAAGTGGGTTAGTTATCTTGTGTTAAGGGGGTCCACCTCTCTCCCTGGCTTGTATCCATTCGGCCCCATTTCCGCCTACTGTTTTATGACTTATCCCCATCCAGGTGAGCGATAGCGAGCCAGCATAGTTTTATATATGTTTTTGACAGCAGGCTAATTTAAAAAATAAATAAATAGAAAAATGTCTTCGGCGAAGCCGGAATTCTCCATTCAATGCTGGCTCGCTATCGCTTGCCAGGAAGAAATCGACACCTGGATGGGAATAAACGTCTTAAAACAGTTGGCTGAATGGGGCCGAATGGATACAAGCCAGAGAAAGAGCGAAAAGAGCAGGTCACTCCCCTTAATATACACAATCGTTTGGGTTGGGAATGGCTGGTTATATTTCTGTTATTTCCACCTTTTAACTATACTCAGTTTCTTTTCAACTGACGGTAAATTGCAAAGTTACCATCAAGAGTTCTCCGTTATTTTGAAGATTTTGTAGTGTAATATGGGGCTAATTATATATACTTGGTCTTAATAGAATCCAGAGACATAGTAGTTTCATATTTGTCCATATAAGTTATCTTGAAAGGGGGTCTAGGGGGTGTTTTTCTATAAGCTTGATGGATGTCTAGCGAGGAAACTCAAATATATATAAATACATAAACATATAGACCAGCGATCAAACACTACCCCCTTAAAGGTGAATTCCAGGGATGAAACCTATTCAAACTACATGTCCATTGGGATCTGCTTGGTTATGATACTGAAGAACTTTCATCAATGTGTACAGTCGACCTCCCTAGATTCTGGACCAGGATAAAACACTCATAAACACTGCCTGTATGGTTATTGTTGGCGAGATGGGATTATTTCTTGATGTGCACCACATCTTCAGAACGTTGTTCGATCTTTTGCAGAGCTTGAGTATTGAATTGAAAGATATTAATTACGAAAAACAGACCGGACAGTCCAGGACTGCACGTCTTCTTTACAAACTAGGCTCTCCATACAATGGCGTCACTCCAGATCAGTTGAACTTGTCCAGCTGATCGCCGACTTGCCAACGACATTATATACTAGTATTTTTGTCTGGAGTTTAATGGAATTATATCGATATTGCCCATATACATATTACAGTATATATTCATGCCAAGTTATGACCCTGCATTAATCTTCGTATTGGATCATAATGTATGTCAGCTGCAGTGTTATATGTTTATTGTGATGGGGTTACGTAATTCACCTCTTGGCACTTGCACACATACACAAACAATACCCCTCCCTCCCCCCCACACACACACACACACACAAACCCACACAATAACCCCCCCCCCCCCACACACACACACAAACACAAACAAACTCACTCAATATCCCCCCCCCCCCCCCCCCCCCCACACACACACACAAACACAAACAAACTCACTCAATATCCCCCCCCCCCCCTTCACACACACAATAACACAAACACACACACTATTTCTACTAAGCTTTCCCAAGTTATGTAAAGTCCAAATGCTACCTTAGGAATCTGTGAGTCCGGGGTTTATATAAGAGGCTGACCTATTAGTTTGTCTTATATGGGCTAAACACGAGGAAGAAGGGAGACCAGAAAAACGACCCATCTCCCTTAGGAATCTGTGCGTCCGGAGTTTTATATAAGAGGGTGACCTATTAGTTTGTCTTCAGGTGGGTTGAAACATTTGTACTGGAGGCGAGATTTACAAGTGACATTTGTATTATTATTATTATTTTATATTTTAGTTCCATGGGGGTTAGGCTATGTGCAGTATTGATTTTATAAGTTCCATATTATTTTATATTATTATTCAGGGTGTCAAACCGGAGCCATTTTGTTTGAAGATTTGAATATATTTGCGGAGTACAAGAAAAATAGCATGACATAGCATTGTTTTGGCAATTTTATTCCTGGCATGGACATAATTTGAACTACTGTATAACCACATTTTGTTTCTATACATTTGTTTTGTAGAGGTTTAGGTGACAATCACTACGGTCGATCTGGGGATCCGCCGCTAATGAGCTCGTCCTGGAATCTTTACGACTCTGAATCTTACGATTCTTTACAGGACTGAACATGCCATTTTTATCGGCAATAGCTCATATACAATGATAATGAATATAAGTAATGGACTCTTGCTTTCGTTTGACACATTGTTATAAATATTAATATTTGTTTTCAATGTAGATGCCCTCTGTACTAACATACCTATATCTCTCTGGGATTCGAACCAAAGACCCAAGAGTTTCCATGTGTGGCGAAGGGAGCTTTGAAGTGATTGTATTAATGTTGTGAAGATATAGGCCAGGATTTCTGTCCAAGAGTGTACTAATATGCCACGTGCCTAAAACGTTATACAAGAGGCTGACTTATTGGCTCTCTAACTAATAGGTATATATAGGAAGAAGACCTGGGCATCATATATTAACTAATAGGTATTTATAGGAAGAAGACCTGGGCATCATATATTAACTAATAGGTACGGTATATATAGGAAGAAGACCTGGGCATCATATATTAACTAATAGGTATGTATAGGAAGAAGACCTGGGCATCATATATTAACTAATAGGTATATATAGGAAGAAGACCGGGGCATCATATATTAACTAATAGGTATATATAGGAAGAAGACCTGGGCATCATATATTAACTAATAGGTATATATAGGAAGAAGACCTGGGCATCATATATTAACTAATAGGTACGGTATATATAGGAAGAAGACCTGGGCATCATATATTAACTAATAGGTATGTATAGGAAGAAGACCTGGGCATCATATATTAACTAATAGGTATATATAGGAAGAAGACCTGGGCATCATATATTAACTAATAGGTACGGTATTTAGGAAGAAGACCTGGGCATCATATATTAACTAATAGGTATATATAGGAAGAAGACCTGGGCATCATATATTAACTAATAGGTACGGTATATTTAGGAAGAAGACCTGGGCATCATATATTAACTAATAGGTATGTATAGGAAGAAGACCTGGGCATCATATATTAACTAATAGGTATATATAGGAAGAAGACTTTGGCATCATATTTTTTTTTTTTTTTTTTTTTTTTTCTATATTCCAACTTACTTCCTCTCGGGCATAGGCTGAGAGCCTTAACATTCACCGCTTTACAATGAACAGTGAAGCCCGTGAGGTCTTGCTCCAGTCTAGGGAGTGAGACATGTGAAGCACGTAGAGCACAACGAGCCCCTGCCATCTTGCCTTCACATGAGGCACGGTGCTCACTCATGACCCGAAACGACCCCATCTCTGAAGCCATCTCGTTCCCGTGCTTCACTGTCTCACCCACTACACTCGGACTCTCACACTTACACACACACAACGCCACCTGTTGAGCAGATAACTCACCAGGCATTGCACCCCTATAGCATATTTTGAATATGGGAATATTCATACAGTGCTATTTAATCAGGGAACAATGAGGGTATTTTATTGACGTTTCGGTGGGCTTTGTGGTAATGCACTGATACTAGGTACAGCACAAATTCCATCCCAATAATATCTTCCCATTGATACATCGGGATTTGAACCCGGGACCTTTGGATTACCAGGCCAGTGGCAAGACCACTCCACCACACCTCCCCTTATATATTAACCTCCCCCTATATTAACTAATAGGTATATATAGGAAGAAGACCTGGGCATCATATATTAACTAATAGGTATATATAGGAAGAAGACCTGGGCATCATATATTAACTAATAGGTATATATAGGAAGAAGACCTGGGCATCATATATTAACTAATAGGTATATATAGGAAGAAGACCTGGGCATCATATATTAACTAATAGGTATATATAGGAAGAAGACCTGGGCATCATATATTAACTAATAGGTATATATAAGAAGTAGACCTGGGCATCATATATTAACTAATAGGTATATATAGGAAGAAGACCTGGGCATCATATATTAACTAATAGGTACGGTATATATAGGAAGAAGACCTGGGCATCATATATTAACTAATAGGTATATATAGGAAGAAGACCTGGGCATCATATATTAACTAATAGGTGCAGTATATATAGGAAGAAGACCTGGGCATCATATATTAACTAATAAGTACGGTATATATAGGAAGAAGACCTGGGCATCATATATTAACTAATAGGTATATATAGGAAGAAGACCTGGGCATCATATATTAACTAATAGGTACGGTATATATAGGAAGAAGACCTGGGCATCATATATTAACTAATAGGTACGGTATATATAGGAAGAAGACCTGGGCATCATATATTAACTAATAGGTATATATAGGAAGAAGACCTGGGCATCATATATTAACTAATAGGTACGGTATATATAGGAAGAAGACCTGGGCATCATATATTAACTAATAGGTACGGTATATATAGGAAGAAGACCTGGGCATCATATATTAACTAATAGGTATATATAGGAAGAAGACCTGGGCATCATATATTAACTAATAGGTACGGTATATATAGGAAGAAGACCTGGGCATCATATATTAACTAATAGGTATATATAGGAAGAAGACCTGGGCATCATATATTAACTAATAGGTATATATAGGAAGAAGACCTGGGCATCATATATTAACTAATAGGTATGTATAGGAAGAAGACCTGGGCATCATATATTAACTAATAGGTATGTATAGGAAGAAGACCTGGGCATCATATATTAACTAATAGGTATGTATAGGAAGAAGACCTGGGCATCATATATTAACTAATAGGTATGTATAGGAAGAAGACCTGGGCATCATATATTAACTAATAGGTATATATAGGAAAAAGACCTGGGCATCATATATTAACTAATAGGTATGTATAGGAAGAAGACCTGGGCATCATATATTAACTAATAGGTACGGTATATATAGGAAGAAGACCTGGCCATCATATATTAACTGGTGACATTTGTTTACTGGGGGGGGGGGGGGGGGAGAGCTTAATTATGTTTATGGTTGAGTGGTGAGGGTATGGTGGTGATGTGGGGTATGTTATGATAATGATATCATGGTGGTGATGTACAAAGGAGTACAAAGGAAATCAAGCAACAACAGATCCAGTGACCCTTCTAGGTTGCTTGTCCTCCAAAACATTGAGGATCAAGTGTCCAAACAGTGGTTTAGAGTGGGTAAGGGAACATTGGAAAGGGAATTACTGCCCTGGAACTAATGTCCGTGGCAGGATTAGGAAGTTAGTAGGGGACAGATGGGTTAGTAACTGAGGGGGGGATAAAATAAAGTTATTCATTTACAAACGCAGTCAGTCGCGGGTTTGATGCGAGATATTTGTCTAGGCGGAGTTTAAATGAATCAACGGTGATGCAGTCTATAACGTTTCGGGGAAGCCCATTCCACAAGTTGACAACTCGATTGAAGAAGAAATTCTTAGATTCGTGCGAGTTAAAAGATTTACCAATAATTTTGCAACCGTTTCCCCGCGTGTAATTAGATTGGTCGATAGTGAAGTACTTACTACAGTTCATATTGTCGATGCCTTTGATGATTTTGAAGACTTGAATTAAGTCGCCTCTTAATCTGCGCTGGGTTAAAGGAAATAGATTTAATTCTCTAAGACGCTCTTCGTATGGTTTGTTCTTTAGGCTAGGTATCATTTTGGTAACTCTACGTTGAACTCGTTCTAGCTTGTTTATATCTTTTTGGTAATAAGGGCACCAGGATTGAACGCAGTATTCCAGAAGAGGGCGGACTAAGGAATTGTAAAGGGTTAGGATAACTTCTTTGGATTTATGCTCAAATGACCTGCCTATAAAGCCAATTATTTTGTTTGCCTTCTTAACAACTTCTGAACATTGTTGACTCGGTTTTAGGTTACTCGATATTGTTACTCCCAGATCGGTTTCTCTGTTTACATTCTTAAGCTGAGTGCCATTCATCGAATAGTTTGCTTTCTCATTTAGGTATCCGATATGTAGTACTTTACATTTATCCGCATTGAAACTCATTTGCCAAATTTGGGCCGAACATGACAATTTATCTAGATTGTGTTGCATATCGTCAACTTGTTCTTTTGAGAGTACGCTATTTGCAATTTTTGTATCGTCAGCAAATTTTGAGATTGTGCAGGTGAGACCCTCATCTATGTCGTTGATGTAAATTAGAAAGAGAATTGGTCCTAGTACCGATCCCTGGGGTACCCCGCTACTTACATTGGTCCATTTTGATGCCTTACCGTTTATGACTACTCTTTGCTTTCTGTCGCTGAGCCAATTTTCTATCCATTTCAACACACCGTCTTGTATTCCATGCGCTTTTAGTTTTAGCAGTAAACGTTTGTGGGGAACTTTGTCAAAGGCCTTTTGAAAATCAAGGTATATAATATCTACAGCTTTACTCTCATCGTAGAGGTTGAGGATATCGTGGAAGAAGTCGAAGAGGTTTGTTAAACAGGAACGTTTTTTACGAAAGCCGTGTTGAGTATCTTTAAGTATGTTATTTTCCTCTAAGTGATTTACGAGTCTGTCTCGTATGACCGTTTCTAGCATTTTACATACAACTGAGGTTAAGCTAATTGGACGATAGTTACTGGATAGGGATTTGCTGCCTTTTTTGAATATCGGTGTTACGTTGGCTAGCTTCCACTGATCGGGCATAGTTCCAGACTGCAAGGATTTATTGAATAGTAATGTCAGTGGTTTAGAGAGCTCATCCTTAGCTTCCTTTAGAACTCTAGGCGAGATTGTATCAGGTCCAGGCGTTTTATTTACCTTGAGTTTATCTAAACAATTCAATACTTCTCTCTCTGTAACGGTGATATTGCTTAAAACATCTGAATTATCAATCTGAATCGGCGATGGTGTAGGGATATCACTGAGGTCTTCTGTTGTAAAAACTGATGCAAAGAAGGTATTGAGGGCATTACTCATTTGTTCTTCGTCTTTGGTGTATTCTCCATTTTCATCGACTAACGGTCCAACAGTTGAAGTAACTACTTTTTTCTTTCTGATATAACTATAGAATTCTTTCGGGTTTGTTTTACTTTGATTCGCAATATGTAACTCTAAGGTCTTTTTACTTTGCTTAATTAACTTTTTGGCTTTGCGTCGTAGCTCTACAAATTTCAGCCGTTCTTCGTCATTTTGTGAGGATTTTAATCTATCATTAGCAAATTTTTTAGCAAGCAGGCAGTTTGAAATATCTTTATTCCACCATTTGGGCTTATTATTATGGCCTGGACGCCGAGTTTTCGATGGTATGCAGTCTTGCACTGCTTTTAGGTAAGTGGCTTCGAATAACTTCCAAGATGTATTTATGTCGTTATTGTGAATTAAAAAGCTCCAGTCAGTTTCTTTAAACATAGCTCTAAGTTTATGGAAGTTTGCTTTCTTGAAATTAGGGACTTTTTCGATGCTACTATTTGGTTCGTTACTAGTAAACTTTAAAGTGAAAGTTATCGTATGATGGTCGCTGTTACTGAATTCATCACCAACATTCAAATTCTCTATTAATTCTTCTTTTGTTGCAAGTACAATGTCAAGAACGTTATTACCACGGGTCGGCGTTCCAACAAATTGATAAAGCGAACTCTCTTGCAAGTTCGTATACAAGTCATGTCCGGAGTGTGAAGTAAGAGTATCGCCCCACTTGGTCACAGGTAAATTAAAGTCACCAAAAATTACGGTATCTTGCGAGTTACTTATATCTGCAATTTGTTCGTAAATTTCTCGGTCAGTTTGCACTGATTGAGCTGGAGGTCTGTATATTAATGCAAGTATTATTTTGGTACCTTTATTATTCTTTATTAGCACAAAAGATGCGTCGACGTTCACAATTTGAGGTTTTTGACAAGAGGGTAGGGTTTAAGACTTTCTTTGATATAAAGTAAAACGCCACCTCCATTTCGATTTATTCGGCTTTTCTCAAACATTACATAACCGGGAAGTGAATACTCTGCTAAAAAGTCTCTATCTTCTGTATTGAGCCAAGATTCTGTTATGCCAATCACATCATAATTTTCTGTAAACACTAGCTCCTCTAAATCTGAAAATTTATTGCGTATGCTACGAGCGTTTGCATAGAAAACCTTTAAATTTGTTATTTTAGAACTCACGGAACGCGCTTCAATAATATTTTTGGTTCTTGTCGGATCTACATTTATGTTCATGGCTGTCCTCGGTCCTCGCTGTCTCCGGTCCTTATCGCTGGTGGTCCTCGGTTGCCTCTGTTTTTTTCTTGGCGTTGGATGATTTATGTCACTGCTGCTTCTTCTCGGATGGCGTTTTTTGATCCATGGCTGCGGACTGCTTCGTGTAGGAGACGACCCATGCGTGCTGAACCCACAGGGTTTAGATGAGTGCCATCCTTGCGGAACAGAGTAGGCTGGTTGTAGAAGTTGTCCCAGAGGTTGATGAATTCAACTTCTTCCCTCAGACACAAATGTTTTAGTCGGCTATTTGTGCTGAAGGCCTTGTCGTAGAATTTGTCAGGTGCGTCGATCTTGGGGAGAATGCCTGAGATGATGATATTCCTTGACTTGTTTTTGTAGTGCTGGATCATCTTGCGATATTTATCCATCAACTCTTCGGATCTGGTGCGCATGACGTCATTTGAACCAGCATGGATGACAAAAAGGGTATTTTCATTTGCATCCTTTGTGGTATCTTCGAAGGCTTCCACAATGTCGTCCAGTCCAGCTCCTGGGATGGAGAAGATGTTATGAAGAAGATAATATAATTATTAACTGTTGACATTTGTATAGGGGTGGATGATGCTGATGGTTTAGTGGTGAGGGTATGGGGGTGATGTGGATGTTATTGTGGTGGGGGTGGTGATGTTAGGAGTTATATTATGGTGAGGGTATGGGGGTGATGTGGATGTTATTGTGGTGGGGGTGGTGATGTTAGGAGTTATATTATGGTGAGGGTATGGGGGTGATGTGGATGTTATTGTGGTGGGGGTGGTGATGTTAGGAGTTATATTATGGTGATGGTTTAGTGGTCAGGGTATGGTGGTGATGTGGATGTTATTGTGGTGGGGTGGTGATGTTAGGAGTTATATTATGGTGATGGTTTAGTGGTGAGGGTATGGTGGTTCTCATTGAGGGGTAGAAGGAGAGAAGAGGGGTGTGAAAGTATGAGAGATAATATTTGTGTGAAGGGGTGAAGGTATTGATTAGAACAATAGGCCTATGTTGGTATGTGTGCTATGTACAGTATATATATCGTTTGTCCTAGCTGTAGGCTTTATATTTGTTTATGTCACACACACACACACACACACACACACACACACACACACACACACACACACACACACACACACACACACACACACACACACACCCATTTAATAAATTTATTCAAGAGAAATATGTCTCCGGCGAAGCCGGATTTCTCCAAACAATGCTGGTTCGCTATCGCTCGCCAGGAAATAATCGACACTTGAATGGGGATAAACGTCTTAAAACAGTAGGCTGAAAGAGGCCGAATGGATACAGCCCAAAGAAAGATAAAAATAAGAGAAAAAGGCGAGGTGGTCCCCTTAAAGTAATTTGTTGTGATTATTATTATGAAGGTCTTGTAGTTGTTATGTGCTTGTCTGCTGGTATCTCGTTGTCTGTCTCTCGTTATATTATTATTATGAAGGTCTTGTAGTTGTTATGTGCTTGTCTGCTGGTATCTCGTTGTCTGTCTCTCGTTATATTATTATTATGAAGGTCTTGTAGTTGTTATGTGCTTGTCTGCTGGTATCTCGTTGTCCGTTTCTCGTTATATTATTATTATGAAGGTCTTGTAGTTGTTATGTCACTATGTGCTTGTCTGCTGGTATCTCGTTGTCTGTCTCTCGTTATATTTGTATTATTATGAAGGTCTTGTAGTTGTTATGTGCTTGTATCTCGTTGTCTGTCTCTCGTTATATTATTATTATGAAGGTCTTGTAGTTGTTATGTGCTTGTCTGCTGGTATCTCGTTGTCTGTCTCTCGTTATATTATTATTATGAAGGTCTTGTAGTTGTTACGTGCTTGTCTGCTGGTATCTCGTTGTCTGTCTCTCGTTATATTATTATTATGAAGGTCTTGTAGTTGTTATGTTCTTGTCTGCTGGTATCTCGTTGTCTGTCTCTCGTTATATTTTTATTATTATGAAGGTCTTGTAGTTGGTATGTGCTTGTCTGCTGGTATCTCGTTGTCGGTCTCTCGTTATATTTTTATTATGAAGGTCTTGTAGTTGTTATGTCACTATGTGCTTGTCTGCTGGTATCTCGTTGTCTGTCTCTCGTTATATTTTTATTATTATGAAGGTCTTGTAGTTGTTATGTGCTTGTATCTCGTTGTCTGTCTCTCGTTATATTATTATTATGAAGGTCTTGTAGTTGTTATGTGCTTGTCTGCTGGTATCTCGTTGTCTGTCTCTCGTTATATTATTATTATGAAGGTCTTGTAGTTGTTATGTGCTGGTATCTCGTTGTCTGTCTCTCGTTATATTATTATTATGAAGGTCTTGTAGTTGTTATGTGCTTGTCTGCTGGTATCTCGTTGTCCGTTTCTCGTTATATTATTATTATGAAGGTCTTGTAGTTGTTATGTCACTATGTGCTTGTCTGCTGGTATCTCGTTGTCTGTCTCTCGTTATATTTTTATTATTATGAAGGTCTTGTAGTTATGTGCTTGTATCTCGTTGTCTGTCTCTCGTTATATTATTATTATGAAGGTCTTGTAGTTGTTATGTGCTTGTCTGCTGGTATCTCGTTGTCTGTTTCTCGTTATATTATTATTATGAAGGTCTTGTAGTTGTTATGTGCTTGTCTGCTGGTATCTCGTTGTCTGTTTCTCGTTATATTATTATTATGAAGGTCTTGTAGTTGTTATGTGCTTGTCTGCTGGTATCTCGTTGTCTGTCTCTCGTTATATTATTATTATGAAGGTCTTGTAGTTGTTATGTGCATGTCTGCTGGTATCTCGTTGTCCGTTTCTCGTTATATTATTATTATGAAGGTCTTGTAGTTGTTATGTCACTATGTGCTTGTCTGCTGGTATCTCGTTGTCTGTCTCTCGTTATATTTTTATTATTATGAAGGTCTTGTAGTTGTTATGTGCTTGTCTGCTGGTATCTCGTTGTCTGTCTCTCGTTATATTATTATTATGAAGGTCTTGTAGTTGTTATGTGCTTGTCTGCTGGTATCTCGTTGTCTGTTTCTCGTTATATTATTATTATGAAGGTCTTGTAGTTGCTATGTGCTTGTCTGCTGGTATCTCGTTGTGTGTCTCTCGTTATATTATTATTATGAAGGTCTTGTAGTTGCTATGTGCTTGTCTGCTGGTATCTCGTCTGTCTCTCGTTATATTTTTTATAGAAGTCAAACTTACCAATATGCCCCGTGCTAAAGGTCCTGTGGTAAGATTGACTAGTCAGCTTTTTCTTTGAACGCCATTTTGGTGCTGTAATTATCAAACCACATGGCGATATTATAATTTTGATCATACACAATTTATATCCAAACTCACACCTATATATTCTGTACCAGTATTATCCTATGTTTATTATGGGTATGGATATATTTGAATGTAAAGGGAGGCAAAAATACACCATTGGCACCAAAATGTCGAAGGTTTGGCCGATGTAATACTATAGGGTCCTTATCCTGTGCCAAGGGTTAGGGTATTATATAAGAGTTTGACTTATTGGCTCATAATTATTTGGTAGAGGAAGAAGCTCCATAAATGGAGTATGGACGAGTGTGTGTGTGTGTGTGTGTGTGTGTGTGAGTGTGTACCTTATCCCCTGGGTCTGAGGTCTGACGTATTGGACAGAAGGAAATCAACAAGGCTTCAAATGTCTGACAGGTGACGTCTTTATGGTGTTGGTATAGTGACGTGCGGTGGGCTAATTAGGTGGTAGTGGCTGGTGAGATGTCAGTGATGTGGTGTTGGTATGGTGATGGTGAACTAAGGAGGTGGTATTGGTGTGGTTTTGTAGTGGTTGATGTGGTGGTGTTGGTGTGGTTGATGATGATGGTTATGGTGTAGAGCTGTAGTAGTTAGTTTAGTGATGTTTGTGGTGTGGTGGTGTAATGGTTAGTTTAGTGAGGTCAGTGGACAGACGGATACACGAGGAAACACGACAATGATGTGGTGTGGATGTACAGTAGATGTGTTGGAGAGTGTGAAGAGAACGCCTTGAGGTGGTTTGGCCATGTAGAGCGTATGGAGAGTGAGATAATTATTAAAAGGGTGTATGAGAGTGAGGTGGAAGGGCAGTGAGGGAGATTTAGACCGAGAATATGTGTGTGTGTGCGTGTGCGCGTGTGTGTGTGTGTGTGTGTGTGTGTGTGTGTGTGTGGTGCGCGTGTGTGGTGTTGTGGTGTGGTGTGTGTGTGTGTGTCTGTGGTGTGTGTGTGTGTGTGTCTGTG
>CM064482.1:54251425-54308925 GCA_032716605.1 Paralithodes platypus | reverse complement strand
GAGTGAGGAGGGGCACAGGGAGAGAGAGAGAGAGGAGGGGCACAGGGATATATACATTATGCAACTCATCCTTTCAATCTAAGAGAGAGAGAATGAGAGAGAGGAGGGGCACAGAGAGAGAGAATAAGAGAGAGGAGGGGCACAGGGATATACACATTATGCAACTCATCCTTTCAATCTAAGAGAGAGAGAGAATGAGAGAGAGGAGGGGCACAGAGAGAGAGAATGAGAGAGAGAGGAGGGGCACAGAGAGAGGAGGGACACAGAGAGAGAGGAGGGGCACAGAGAGAGAGGAGGGGCACAGGGATATACACATTATGCAACTCATCCTTTCAATCTAAGAGAGAGAGAGAATGAGAGAGAGGAGGGGCACAGAGAGAGAGAGAATGAGAGAGAGGAAGGGCACAGGGATATACACATTATGCAACTCATCCTTTCATTCTAAGAGAGAGAGAATGAGAGAGAGGAGGGGCAGAGAGAGAGAGGAGGGGCACAGAGAGAGAGGAGGGGCACAGAGAGAGAGGAGGGGCACAGGGATATACACATTATGCAACTCATCCTTTCAATCTAAGAGAGAGAGAGGAGGGGCAGAGAGAGAGAGGAGGGGCACAGGGATATACACATTATGCAACTCATCCTTTCAATCTAAGAGAGAGAGAGAGAATGAGAGAGAGGAGGGGCACAGAGAGAGAGGAGAGGCACAGGGATATACACATTATGCAACTCAATCTAAGAGAGAGAGAATCAGAGAGAGAGAGGAGGGGGCACAGGGATATACACATTATGCAACTCATCCTTTCAATCTAAGAGAGAGAGAGAATGAGAGAGAGGAGGGGCACAGAGAGAGAGGAGGGGCACAGGGATATACACATTATGCAACTCATCCTTTCAATCTAAGAGAGAGAGAGGAGGGGCACAGAGAGAGAGAATGAGAGAGAGGAGGGGCACAGGGATATACACATTATGCAACTCATCCTTTCAATCTAAGAGAGAGAGAGAATGAGAGAGAGGAGGGGCACAGGGATATACACATTATGCAACTCATCCTTTCAATCTAAGAGAGAGAGAGAGGAGGGGCACAGAGAGAGAGGAGGGGCACAGGGATATACACATTATGCAACTCATCCTTTCAATCTAAGAGAGAGAGAGAGAATGAGAGAGAGGAGGGGCACAGAGAGAGAGGAGGGGCACAGGGATATACACATTATGCAACTCATCCTTTCAATCTAAGAGAGAGAGAGAATGAGAGAGAGGAGGGGCACAGAGGGAGAGGAGGGGCACAGGGATATACACATTATGCAACTCAAAGAGAGAGAGAGAGAGAGGAGGGGCACAGGGATGTACACATTATGCAACTTACATCAATCTAAGAGGAGAGGTGAGAGAGGAGGAGAGGAGGGGCACAGAGAGAGAGAGAGAGGAGGGGCACAGGGATGTACACATTATGCAACTCATCCTTTCAATCTAAGAGGGAGAAGGGAGGGGGGGGGAGGGGGCACAGGGCGGTACACATTATGCAACTCATCCTTTCAATTTACTGCGCGTCAGGATATGGTGAGGGGTGCAATATTAGGCCTTGGGTATGAGAGAGTGTGTGTTTGTAGGAAAGATGTGTGTGTGTGTGTGTGTGTGTGTAAGTGTAAGTGTAAGTGTAAGGGTATATACAAGTAAATACTGCACACCCATTGTTTGTCAAGGTGACTAGACAAGAGTTATCCAAGGGTATCAGTCAAGTATTGAGGGCGGATTTACACTTGAGGGATATTTTGTTATGGTCCCCTTTCTCTCACGTTTAGCATATTAGTTTTTAGATTTTAAGACGTTCGCCCTATAAGTGTGACGATTTTAAGAACTTTCGTGCCATATAAGTATTTTATCCTGGCGAGCGATAGCGATACTGTAATTTAAGAGGAACCGGCCTTTAGACCATTTAACTGATGATTGTAACGCATTTTGACAGTATATTCTGGCTATCATTTGGCGATTTTATACAGTTTAGGAAGGACTTGTGGGAATGATATCGCAATTAACCTCCTGACTTCCTCATACCCTTCCTAATCTGCATAAAATCGTCTAATATTAGCCAGAAAACAGAAGTATGGATCTTGAAATGGTCAACAATAATTTTGGATGAATGTAATTATTCTGGCAACTTTCGGGAGATATTTTGTGTTGGGGTTTTATTATTATATTACTACACACTTGTCTTCCTCGCTCTCTTCTTTGCTATCCCTTCCTTCCACTTTCCCTTACTCACTACTACTAGAATTACTAGTACTAGAATTAAGTCTTGACCACGTCGCTGGGATTGTAAGATCTGTGTGGTTAATGTATATATGTAAATCAATGTAAAACAAATTCTCTCTCTCTCTCTCTCTCTCTCTCTCTCTCTCTCTCTCTCTCTCTCTCTCTCTCTCTCTCTCTCTCTCTCTCTCTCTCTCTCTCTCTCTCTCTCTCTCTCTCATCATACATATCAGCCGGCCACATAACGATAATTTGCAAATCATTAGTAATTTGCGTCATCCTAATCTTAAGTCATCATCATTAATTGCTCCATAATATTATTACCCTCACCATTATCACTACCATTATATTATCGCCACCATTAACCCGTTCAGTACCGGTGACGTACTTTTCATTATATTCTGGCAACTATTAGACGATTTTATTCATCTTCGGAAGGAGTTTTACCAATTAAACGACCACAGACTATCTCAATTAATCCTTTTAGCTACCATATATCCTTCCTAAGCTTCATAAAATCGGGGGTGGGGGGGGGGGGGGTCGCTACTTGCCAGCAATGGAGAGGTTGATGGAGGTCTAGGAAGGAAGCTAAAACATTTTTTTTTTATAAAAAATATATATAAATGAGCAAATAAATACGACCATCCCCCCTTAACCTACAAATTAATATATACCGTACAATACATAACCTTGACAGCTTGTTTTCATTACCAAACGTAACTCTTAGTTTACTTACACACACACACACACACACACACACACACACACACACACACACACACACACACACACACACACACACACACACACACACACACACACACACTAGTTATCTATCTACCCTATCTATTTATCTAAGTATTTATCTACTACTCAACGAGACAGAGAAACGGGCGAGGGAAGGCGAATGTGGTCCCGGACCTTGAGAATAGGAACTTTAAATGTTGTTTCTGTTCGGGCTCTGTCTCCCCCCAGCAGTATGGTATGTGCCTGAGTATAATTATACTGTACATGTACACACATATATTTATCTACTTACTCGATAACACAACAATTGTGTCCTAGAGTAGTTTTTGTTATGTATTACCCACATAATGAAAGCAGGAACCCGGAAAATACGTACATAAGAACATAACATAAGAACATAAGAAAATGGGAGTCTTCAAAAAGCCGATCGGCCCATACAAGGCAGATCCCTGTCACACCCAACCCCAATTACAAGGCCCAATTATAGACCCATCTCACTAATACCTTGAGTACTGACCCCACCAAAACGGTCAGAGATTAACACAAGATTACGGGGGTCTGCTGAGCGCCAATTGGCCCACACCTGGTAGATCCCCCTCACACCCAACCCATCTCGTCCATATGCCTATCTAATTTTTTTTTAAAGCTCCCTATCGTTCTTGATCCCACTATATCACTTGGTAGCCTATTCTACCCATCTACAACTCTGTTACCAAACCAATATTTGCCTATATCTTTTCTGAAACGAAATTTATCTAATTTGAAAAGTAAGAGTTATTTCGCTATCACTGAGCTTTAGTACATTTTTCATGTCTCCTTTATTAATTCCACTAACCCACTTGAATACCTCTTATCATGTCACCTCTAACTCTGCGTCTCTGAAGTTGCATTGTTTTGACCATTTAATCACGTAATGGGAACTACGGAGCATAACAATTACTCAAGTGTCTTTATATTGCATAAAGAATCATTCAGTTGGTATTGCGACTGGCGAAATACAAAGTTCAGCATTATAATTAGGTTGATTTGATGCAGTTTTAAAGACTAATTAGCTTGATGTGTAGTGATTCATCTTCAAATTATAATTATCGATCGTTCGATATTAATTTTGTCATGTTACTGTTCGACGATTTTCTTAAACTGGTATACATGTAATGTTGTCAGCTGTTCTACTGGCAATCAGGGAAAAATTGTATATTAGATAAATAATGATTACAATATAGGGTAATATTGTATAGCCTTGAATACAGTATCTTCTCTCGCTCTCTCTCTCTGTCAGGCAGGTGGAAGGTATTTATAAACATTTGGGAAAATGGGGTATCGATTTGGGCTCATTTGGTTAGTTTGTTTGGGAGGAAGTGGTGATGGAGAGAGAGAGATGGGGGGGGGGGGGGAGAGTGTGTGTGCGAGAGAGAAGGGGAGGGGAGGGGGAGGAAATGAGAGACCAGGTGGAGGAAAAGGAGATACATTTATAGGGAGTGAGAGAGAGCGAGAAGTGATATACAATACTGGTAATATACATAATTTACCGCACCACAGATTGGAAACAGACCGACTACATTTTGCTACAATAACAGAAAGTGTTTTGCAAGATAAAGAGAGATTTGATATACTGGTAATATACTTCATATACCGCGCCACAGATTGGAAACGGACAGACAATAGATTTTACTACAATAACAGCAATAGTGGTTTGTGGTCAGTGTTGTGACATAATAATGATTCGGTTCTCATTGTTATGTTAGAAGCATTGCTAAGAATGCCTCTAAAAAACTGGGACTCCTGTACAGAGTTCGAGAATTCTTCACTGACGAGCAGTTGGCCGTAATATATAAAAGTCATGTGCGCTCTCAGATGGATTACTGTTCACCTCTGTGGGGTGGAAGTGGAGTGGTTGCATTGAGGCAGTTGGACAAAATTCAAAATAAAGCTATTAGATTAATCAATAACCCTGCAATCACACAGGACCTTCCTACATTAGCCATACGAAGAAACGTTGCATCCCTTGCATTATTCTACAGATATTTTCACAGCAATTGTTCCGAGGAACTTGCTTCAATTGTGCCGCCTCTCAACATCTTTCCCCGTAGAACTAGGGCAGCTGAGAGCGCCCATGAATTTACACTTTCTCCTCCACAATGCAGAACTTCTGCTTATCAGAATTCATTTATCCCCAGAGCTACTACTCTTTGGAATTCACTTCCCTCGAATTGCTTTCCACAAACTTACAATCAACAAATGTTTAAATCCAGTTGTTACAAACATTTTATGAATGGAGGATGCCTTTAGGCACATGGACCTTTTTGTTTTATCTGTGTTTTTCCTTCCTCCATTCATTGTCTCTTAAAAAAAAAAAAAAAAAAAAAACTTAAGCCGGTATCACACGAGAGCTTATAGTCAACATTCGATGATCAGCATTTTTCTGGCAACATTTCTGGAATACTTTGCACTGGTATCAGAAACTACATTGATGATAGATGAATTTAGGTAACAGAAATATTTCAAATGTTAACCTCATAAGCTGCCAGCCCAGTGTTCAGGATAAATGTTGAGGGAAAAAGCGCTCGTGTGATGCCGGCTATGCGGCATTGTTACCGTTTTTTTCTGATGGTTTAGGTGAAGGTAATTTGTTTCTATTGTGCATGAAAGATTGTATTTATGATTCTCTCGACTCTCTCTCTCTCTCTCTCTCTCTCTCATATGTGAACAGATCATCATATTGTGTTGATAGGTGGTGGTGGTGGACTGGTGGTTTGCAAGGGAGGAGGGGGAGGGGGTAGATCATGGTTCTCTTTGGTTTAATATTTTTACTTCTATATGATTCCATCCCCTTTATCTACTTTTTTCCACCATGAATTTTACACACTCCCTTTCCCCACTTTTCTCTGCTCGCCCTTTGGTCTGGCCGTATAAACTCTCAAACTTTTATTATTTCTCATACTACCTACTTGCTCTCTCCATCTATCTTTAGTTTCAAATCTCGATTTTTGTTTTCTTTCACTGCCTGACTTGCCCAATTAATACTATTAATTGTGTCTATTTCTTGTTTTAGTTAGTGTTATTTTTTAGGTCTGACCAGTGACCACACTTACATGAATTTGACCCGGATATAGGTACACAAATATCGATAACACAACCCGCGACCATAACAAGTTCGTCTGCACCCTCACCTTGACTTGAATGACACAGTACACATAGAGCAGTACTGTACTGTACTACAACTGATCATCATCATCTCTGACCTCACCCTCACCTAGACTTAAATCACCCTGACCTCAAAAGACAACGACAAACTTACCCCCCATATACAGTACAGTAGTATAAAATCCACCTTTACTATCTCTCCTAACCCCTATTATACTAACAATTGTTCTTTTCACCCCTCCTAAAACGCCTGTGCAGTAATCTGGAGACACCACAACCCTCCAAGTAAACTGCACATTTAAACAATAAGAAGAAGTCATTATTGAGGCAATAATAGCGCAATATGATTAACTTGTGTTTACAACACCATTAACCCGGCAAGCGCGATAGGCCTCACGGAAGGCTTCCTATAGGGAACGCGATAGGCCTCACGGAAGCAGGACCATAAAAAAAGCCTTCCAAAAAAAAAAAGGGCCTATCAAAACAAAGGATTTTGTCTCTAGGTGAGATAATGCCCCTCTAGTACTCATCCGTGTGTTTCTCACCCCTCCCCCTCCCCTCCTTCCCCACCTTATTCCCCCCTCCCTCCCCTCCTCAATTATCACCTATTTATCCACTTATCATCATTTATCGGTTATTTTTCTCTCCCGCGATAATGTAGCACAAGTGGGTTGCATAAAAGATCGTTATGCAACACCCAGACACCGGCACACACCGCCCCGCTCGTCTCAGTTGACTCCCAGACAGCGAGAGGGGAGGGCTGCCTGTGTCTCTCTCTCGCCTGAGATTATGACCGGGTGGCCAATATCTTCGTTTTTCACCACCCAAATGCTTTTCCCACTTATTTTAGCACTCTTGAAGGTTCATATATACATCATATATGTAAAATAAAAGCATACCGAAAACAAATAATGGTTTATATTGTAAATATAACTAATTCTGTCAGAATCCAGGGCTAGAAATGCACAAATAACTACCCTAGCACCTAGGTCTATATCGCGCTTGTCAGGTTAAGGCATTTAATACACAGTATGAATATATTTATATCCTTAATGTCTTATGACAGGCCGAATTAAGCTATGAATAGCCTACATATGCCAGCCTAGACCTAGGCCTAGTGAAGGTTAATTGATGCACAAATGCATGTGCTGCGACAACACGTAGCCTACCATTAGTAGATTTTAACCCTCATTTATTGCGGAAATGTTTTATTCCAACTCCCCACCACCTCTGAGTTAGATTAGGGTAGCCTATTCCTCAACAAATTTGAAAGTATCACAGGAACAAAATGATGAAAAGAATTACCCTAGGCCTAGCCTAAAAAATAAATAAGTAATAAACGCTGTGTGAATAATTTTGTTTAGCCTAGCCTAGGCTATAACCTAGGTTTATTTTGAAAAAGTTAGGGCTATTTAGGCTAGACAAGTTAGGCCTATGTATGGTATTTTGGTTAGGCTAGCAATTCCTAGCTTGGTGTAGCCTAAGCATGGTAAAGTAGAAGCCTAGCAGGTTAAGATGGTATTTGCAGGCGTACCGTCCTCATTGTTAACTAGCTGTTATTAGTCCCATGCTGGTAATATATTTGATAATGGCAATAAGTCATGGGAGGTGAGGGGGACAAAGCCCCCCTCAACACTATCATTATTTCCCATGGCCAACTGTTGGATAATAGATTGAGGAGGACTATGCTAGGCCTATTTTGAAAAGGTAGATAGGCCTTGAGGTGTTGTGAATACAACAAAAAATACCCTAGGCCTAGGCTAAGTCTGGCATTTTGGCTTGGCTAGAACTGCCTGTGTAGGCATAGACATAGTAAAGTCTGGAATTTTGGTTTGGCTCGCCCTGTCTAGGTGTAGACATGGTAAAGTAGAACAATATACTGTGGTTAAGGTATAAATAATACACTCTCAACTAGCCTAACATGTATGATTATCAATGATCAATCCATCGAAAATCCTTTAACTTGGGCCACTAACAGGCTTCCCTGTAGCCTAGCTAGGCTAATTTCTTATCAATTCACAAGATACTCTATTCTTCTTCCTGCTGGCTGTGGTGGATCGAATTAGGCATGCTAAACAATGACAAGCTCATAAATTAAAGTATATTAGGTTCTTCTTGGCGCTTCGGTCATGTGGGTGATGAGCCAGGTCTCATAGGCTGAACAGCCTCCTACCCGGGTATCTTCTGTGAGTATCTGTGAGTGACATATTGTTTATTTACAAAGGCGCTGTTCTCTTTGAATGTTGGTTCTTATTTAGGACTTTCTTGGGATTTACAAGTACAGTAACATCAAAATTGCTGCTTAGGATCATTATCTTCCCTTATACATTTTCTATATTTTTCATTTGTAATTATTATGTATCAATACAGTACTATGCTTACTTTCGGTTTTACTTATCCTCTATCTATCTATTTGCTCAGGCCCATTCCCCATTTGTTTCTATTTTATTTATTTATTTATATATTTTTTTTTACTGGGGGTGGCAGACTCGAGACAGAGCTTTTACTTATATATTACAATATTTATCAATGTTTAGGCCCCGAGGTAGACCCATTCCACTTGTTCCTTTCTTTATTTTTTTTTCCCGGTATACTGTAGGTTTCAACTTTTTCATTACACTATCTTGTCATTTACAGTTTTATTTTACATTTTTTTTACAGTTTATTATACAGTTTCATTTCACATTTTCGTTTTTTTAAATTTTCAGGAGAGAATGCCACCAACAGCGACTCGTTCCTATTCCTGCGTAAAGAGCTTCCCGTCCGGCTGGCCAACATCATGAAGGAGTTCCACCTGCTGCCGGGGAAGCTGCTACACATGCCCTCAGTGGGAGACGTAAGGGACCTCTACCGCCAGAGCTTCACCGACCTACTACAGTTTGAGAATGGCACCGATAATGTTCCTTCCACCACTCTTGAAAAGTAAGTAGGGACTTGTATTAAAAAAAAATCCCTTTCTTCTTCTATTCTTATCCTATATCTATCTATGTTCTCCTATATTCTATTTCCTCCCTACCCCATATGGGAGTAAGGGCTGGCTACTGACTGACTGACTACTAATTTTCTTTGTTGTTGTCTTCTTTTTTTATTTTATTCTTCTTCTTTATTTATTTGTTTTGTTAAATGGCCACCAAGAGTCCCCTAGGCAGTAGCCTACCACTCGAGGGAGGGACCACCTTACATCCATGATAGTATACAGAAGTACAGTGGCACAGTGCATTGCTAGCCTTGAGGTTCTATGGGGCAGAAGTGTGGCATTATCAGTCATATACCTTCCCTGACCAACCCAGGTATTGATTTAATCTCTCTCTCTCTCTCTCTTTATAAGCTCTCTCCCTCTTTATTATCCTCTCACCATAATCCTCCTTTTGTTTGTATTATCCCCCCCCCCCCCAATCTCTCTCTCTCTGCCATGATGAATATTCACAATAAAAATTCATGTAGGCCTACTATTAACTTAATTACAACTCTGA
Organism: Paralithodes platypus; assembly: GCA_032716605.1. Taxonomy (NCBI): domain Eukaryota; kingdom Metazoa; phylum Arthropoda; class Malacostraca; order Decapoda; family Lithodidae; genus Paralithodes; species Paralithodes platypus. The sequence goes on along the minus strand of CM064482.1, from coordinate 54,299,317 downwards.
TAATATTTGTATTGAGTGTACAGTTGCCCAAATGAGTGATGTCGCGGCACCAAGAATATTTTGATCAATAATTGGTATCAGCAGTATCTGAGGTTTAATTAATCATTTTGAGTGTGATATACTAACATGTTCCTATCTATACCCACCCTATTCAACATTTGACAGACATTTCAATACAGCACACAGCGAGCAAAACGTAATTACAGCGGCGACATGACTTATTTGGCCAACCGTAGTACTAACAAAATTACAGCTCTGACTATATTTGTATTGAGTGTACTGTACTGTGGCTGATCCATTATGACAAATGGATGAATTAGGTGGAAGGGAAACGCAGGAAAGAGCTATAATTCCTTATTTCTCTTACGTTTCGGGCTACACAGAACCCAGTGTCTCTCTACATACATACATACAAGTTCAAAGATCGTTTTGTCCACAGAGAATGTGGTTACAGTCTCACGTCCTAAATGGCAGCTTTCCAGGCGGCCCTGCCAAGGGCTGCCTCTGTTGTCAAGTTCTTTATTTTGAGATCGGACCGGAGTACCCGAGCCCACGTCATTCTAGGTCCACCCCTACGCTCAGTTTCGGCCTACGCAGAACCCAGTCTCTCTAAAGATGGGTTCTACATAGCCCGAAACATAAAAGAAATAAAGAATTCAAGCTCTTTCCTGTGTTTCCCTTCCACCTAATTCAATACTGTACAATAATAATAGCGTAAATTGGGGCATCGGATAGTGAGGGAGACCTGTAATGTGTTATTGGGAGGACCATATGCTTTCATTAATTTATTCAAGTACATTGGGGTTTGTAATTGATGATTAGTGTTAGGAACGGGGTGTTACTTATTGAACTTTGGATACTCCCTTCAGGTTCACAGAGGCGTTAGTGAAGATTCGTAACCGCCACACGGATGTAGTGATGACAATGGCCCAGGGTGTGATGGAACTGAAGGAAGCCCACGCCATTAATGCCAACACAGAGTCCAACATCCAGTACTTCCTGGACCGTTTCTACATGAACCGTATCTCCATCCGCATGCTCATCAACCAACACAGTCAGTACCCTACCCTGCACACGTAGCACAACCCTTGCAATTGACCTCTTGCAAGATTCAGGTTACAGTATAAGGAAGTTAACCTTTTCTGTACCGATGACGTCTTTTGTATTTGATGTCAACTACATTTAGATGATTTTATGTAGTTGAGGAAGTTGTAAGATAGCTAAAAGGGTTAATTAATTGAGACAGTCAGTACTTTTGTATTTGGTAGAAGTCCTTCCTAAGCTGAATAAAATTGTCTCATCGTAGCCAAAGCAAAGTGATAAGGACGGCTCCAGTACAGAAGGGGTTAAAGGTATAGACTTCGATTTATAGCAGAATCAACAACTACCGGTATAATTCGGTCTTAATACATTTATACTGTAAGTACAATACATAATACCAAATTAAGCTTACCTTTTATCCATCAGAAATCTAGATTATTATTGCATTTATGTGCTACAGTATATTGATGTTTACGGCTCCAACTTCCTTATAACCTGAAACTTGCAAGTGGTCAATTAATGATACTTCCTTCACTTTACAGGTATTACTTTCTGTATTATGGTCTAGAGGCTTCTGAATGAAAGTTTAGGAGAGTTCAGACTCATAAAATAATCCATTCTTCAATCTAGTAGGTCTATATCAAAACCAGAGATCCCCTAAATGTTGCCAAAATTAAGAGCGACTGCAAAAAAATTACACCTTTATTGTTATTGTTCCTTAGATTTGTGTTGCAGTCATCTAAAAAAATAATTCCCTGTTAATTTACGATATATTTGTTATTTTGTGGTTTTACGTAATACCATACTGTAGTTAGGTATTCTTTTGAAGGTTAGTTTTTTTTTATTTCTGTTACAGCTGATTTTATAAGAGTTTGACCGTCAATTTCTGTAATGCTATTCATTTGTATTTTCATTTTTATTTGCAGCTATTGTTTAAGTGTAATACTTCTGGTTAACCCTTTCAGGTCCAGGGGTTGCCATTTAGTATTCAAAATAGAATTTTCTTACTCCAAATTAGTTTTCTGCCCACAACTGCAGAGGTTGAAGTCATTAAACTAAAGGTTTCTAAACCCCCCTGATGGTCACAAAGGTTTACAGTGTCCCTTAAGGACGCGATCGCGTCCACACGTGCTTGAAAGGTTTAAGTTCAGTTGCATAGACAAACAGTACTGTAGTATTGTACCTTATGACAAGACAATACTGTACTCGTCATTGTGTATGTATGAATTTGCATGTGACAGTACTGTGCATTTCCCAACAGATAGTAGTACTGTACCATACTATACAGTACTGTATTTTATCATTTTACATAATTCTATAAATATTATTTTTTACATTACAGCGATCCTATTTGGAGATGGAGTGAATCACCAGAACCACATAGGTTGTATCGACCCTCACTGTGACGTGGTGCGAGTTATAGAAGACGCTTACTCCAACGCTCGGTTTCTGTGTGACCAATACTACCTCGCCTCACCGGAGCTGCTGCTACGATACCACAACGGTTCGTATTTAATGGTGTAATGGTTAGAGTGTTTATGTTCTGGGTGTGGTGTCCCGAGTTTGAATCCCGCGAGGATCATATGCTTTCATTAGTTTATTCTAGTGCGTTGGAGTTTGTAATGGAGGATTAATGTTAAGAATGAGGTGTTCCTTAATTACACACAGCCACCACATAGGCAACTCATACCATAACCTGGATTACCTCAATGCTTTTTCTGACAACTTTATTTTGACATCTTTGATCTTGCAACTTCTGCATGTCTTATACAAGATTTGTTTACTTCAGTGTAGTCTCCAATGTAAATGCAAAATGCAGTTGTCTCAAAAGTTTGCCGATTTAAAATTGCCGATCGAAGTTGTTGGAAAAAGCTCTCCTGTGAAAGATAAATTAAATGGAAGAAGCGAGGAGGAGGAAAGGAGATACTAATATACATTTATTCCAGAGACCGGCTACAGAACGGTATGTATGATCTATAGTCTGTTTCTTTTCAACTGACGGTAAATTGCAAAGTTCCCATTAAGATTTCTCAGTGCTTTTGAAGGTTTTGAAGTGAAATATGGTGCTAATCATATAAACTTGGTCTTAACATGATGCAGAGACATAAAGGTTTCATATTTCTACATTAAGTATCGAGAAATTAGCTGCTAAGAGATTCAATTTACTGCCAATTGAAAAGAAACCGACTCTAGTTAGCTCAGAGACATTGGTGGAGAAACTAGAAGGTTACTGGAATACTGGTAGGAGAGTAAGAGGTACAGTCGCGCTAATAAGTGATATCTCGGCACCAAGTATGTTCTGATCAGTAATTGGTATCAGCCACATCTAAGCTGCATTTCTTCATATCGAGTGAAATATACAAACATGTTCCTACACTTATCCACCCTATTCAACATCTGACAGACATTAATACAGCACAGAACAAGCCAAACTTAATGACAGCTGGGACATGACTTATTAGTGCCACCGTACTGTACTGGGATATACCAGTACTGCATTACTGGCATTAGGCTGAGAGGTACTGCGAAGAATAATTTAATACAATCCAAATTATTTTTTCCAGAAACCTATAATAGGAAGCATTTTGACTGAGGAGGAGATACGCTGCTAAGAATAGATGAATAAAAGAAAACTTAAATACTGTAGTGAATATTTAAGTGGTATAATCTACCACCTAAATATGTCTTAAAATATATGACCTGTCTTACAGAGAATCATTAAGGGGAGATTGGCCATTTTTCTGGTCCCCTTTCTCCCTTGTGTTAAGCCCCATTCTCATCTCATTACGTTCCATTCTGTTGACATCCTCTACGTTAACGGCCCATGTTTTTGAGGCATACGTCATTGCACTTCTAACACATGAAGCATACACCTTTCCCTTCAGGGGAAAAGGCATTCTTTTCATGGTCAGAATTGGCAGCAGTTCTCTGAACTTTCCCCAGCCACATCTAATTCTAGCGACAGTGGCAGCCTCAGCCCCACCACCGGCAGAGATGGTATCTCCTAGGTAACAAAATGTAAATGCATAAATTACACACCTATATGCACCTGCAAGCCTAAGTGATCCGTAGATGAAGGTCTTCAAAGTGTTATCGTAAATTATAATGTAAAACTTGCAAAATAAACAAACCAAAACTGGGACGACACAAGATAAACGCAAAGGAACTAATCAAAATTGCTATGTGGAAATAATGTTTAATAAAATAAAAATTTGAAATAAAAGAACACAATCTACCACATAGGGTGTACATCAATACATGAGCAAGTTAATCTGGTTCCCAAGCAACCTAATCGCACACATAACAATGCACTACTGTATCTTCACGTTCAAGGAATTAGTCAATTTGGGAAGTACGGGACGTTCTGGTAATTCTGTATGAATAAAGAAACTACAATTTATATCAAATTTTATAATAAGGTAATTTGCAATTTGACAAGATAATTTCTTTTGTCTTTATATTGTGCGATTCCTGTTTTGGTTTGTTTGTTTAGCAAGTTTTACATTTTAGCGGCATACACACTCAAATGCACAAATTTATCTTGAAGGGGTATTTTTTATAAGCTTGATGGTTTTGTGAGGAAAATAAAAAACTTTCCTTAACCAGAATAAATTATAATGTAAAAACTTGCAAAATAAACAAACAAAACAGGGACGACACAATATAAAGACAAGAACTTATCAAAATTGCTATTTGAAAATAATGCTTTAGCAAAATAAAAGTTTGAAAAAAAGAACAGAAAAATGGAAAGGACCCAAAGATACCGAAGGGGTTAAATTGAAGTGAGTCGAGTCAAGGTGCCCGGTATCTCCGACCTTTACCCCGGGCGTTATCAACAACAACATTATTATCACACCAAGCTTGTCTGATAACATCATTGTTTACCTTCAATATGCTGCTCTTAATTCTTTGGCGCACCTATAGTTTCCAATCAAAGTTTTTCCCACTCCCAAAGTATATCTCAGCTCACTCAGAGCCAGTTTTGTGCCCGGCGATAATTTGTTTCTGTGACGTTTTTATCCACCAAAAAATCCTTGTATTAGGATTAATGAGGTATCATCGGCTTCGTTATTGATTGAACTTGAAGATAAGCGAATAAAAACATAGAATAACTACAAAACAACCACATTGGGGCACTCCGAAATAAGAATTTTAAACAAAAAGGTAAATACCTTATCTCCAACTCGCGCTAGCTCAAAATTTTGCCCGCAACATTTTTGATTTGCATACATATATGGAAGTGGAATTTAATGAGGATTCCACTGGTAACTTCAGAATTACTATAAACCAAATAGTTACTGAGATACACGAATAAACGTGAAAGTATCGAAACACAGACTGAGCTGTACTCTGCTCCCTTCCCAGCCAGCCGTGAGTAAACGGTTGAACTGAGGGGGTTGCCAATTGTACCCATTGAACTAGACGTAATACTTAATATCTATGCCAAATATGACGCGCGTCAGACGAAAATTTAATTTTTGGCGAATATTTTTAAATTTAATGACTCTTAACGAGTCATCGTGCGCCTAGGAAAAAAATACCTAATGACTCTGAACGAGTCATCGTGCGCCAAAGGGTTAATTATCCTACATTTTGGCTAATATTTAGCTTGCCATTATCGTTATCGTTTTGTTTGCCGACTTTGGCAGGCATTTCGGTTAAGGGGGATGGGCATATATTTGCTCAATTAGGTATCTTTTTGCTACTGTATTTATTTTATTTTCCTCTGTAGACCTCCATCAAGCTTATAAAAACACCCGCCCAAGACCCTCCTTCAAGATAAATTTGTACATTTTTCAATAGAAAAATGTCCCGGCGGTTCCTCTTAAAATACAGGCTAAATGACACGAAAAGTCTTAATGTTGACAAAGAAATGGGACAAAATGTCTTAAAAATCGCCAAACTAATGGGCCGAACGTCTTATAATCTGATAATTAATGGGACTAAACATGAGGAAGAAGGGGGACCAGAAAAAGGACCCATCTTCCCTTAAGTTGTCGAGTTTCTATAATTAATTAAAACTAGAAGAAATATTATATTACCGTATGTTATCCAGCATATTGTTTTTAGTATGGTGACTCTTATTTAACTTTATTCAATTATTATACTATATTACTTTACTTTGGTGAGAACTATATACAGTACAGTATATCAAAGGTGGAAAAGCTGTGTCTAGTAACCTTTCAACTCACAAATGTCCTTCTAAAGCGGAAAGGAATTTTGCATTGATATTATAATTATAATGTAAAACATGCAAAACAAACAAACCAAAACAGGGACGACACAATATAAAGGCAAAAGAACTTCTCAAAATCACTATGTGGAAATAACGATTTAGCAAAATAAAATCTTGAAATATAAGAACACAAACCACTACACAGAATGTATACCACCATATGAGTAAGTTAATTTTTGTCCCAATCAAATTAATCACGGATATATTAACATACTCTCATCATACTCAAGGAATTAGAAAACTATCATCAGGGTTCTTTGGGATCTTGATTCTCTGATAATCCAACTTGGACTCCACTTATCTTAGTAACTTAATTCCCATCCATTCATACGCAGACGACTCAACCTTACACTACTCCATTAGTTTTTCAGAACGCCCCAGCCAGCAATTCCTCAACGACAAATGTAATGAAGCCATAGAACTCTTAAATTCTGATCTAAATACTATTTCCAATTGGGGCAGAGATAACCTTGTTAACTTTAATGCTTCCAAAACCCAATTTCTCCATCTATCTACCCGTCAGGATCTCCCAGCGGACTATCCCTTATTCTTCAACAATACAAAAATCAACCCTTCATCTTCTCTCAATATTCTTGGTGTCTCTTTTTCTTCTGCTCTCATTTGGAAGGACCATATTACCAGTCTTGCTAAGGCAGCCTCCCAGAAGCTGGGTGTGCTCAACCGCCTTAGGGGGTTCTTTTCCCCTGCACAGCTTCTTGCTCTGTACAGGGGCATAGTGCGCCCTTGTATTGAGTATTGTTCACATGTGTGGGGAGGTTCCTCTCACACCGCTCTCCTAGACAAAGTTGAAAGGAAGGCCTTTCGTATCATTAACTCCCGTCCACTCACCAACTCTCTGCATGGTCTCTCTCTCTCCGCCGCAATGTTGCATCTCTCGCTATTCTATCGCTACTATAATAATCAGTGTTCCTCAGAGCTATCCCAGTGCATACCACCTCCTTTACGTAGGGCACGTGGTACCCGTCTTGCAACTCAATCCCACCCCTACTCTGTGCAACTCTCCAACCCAAGAGTGAAACGTTACTCTCAAACTTTCTTCTACTCAACAGCTGAGCTCTGGAACTCTCTCCCAGAATCAGTCTTTCCCTCTTCCTATGACTTAAATTGCTTCAAACTCCGTGTGTCTAGGCATTTTGGCTCGAACGTCCCTTGATTTTGGCCCTGTCACTCTTTCAACTATGGGGGAGGCACTCACTATAGGCAGTAATGCCTTTTGCCTCCCCCAATCACATAGAAAAAAAAAAAAATGGGACTACTGTACATAGCTGACCAGAAACATACAAGCCTTTGAATGTTGAAAGTTCAAGAGCTATGTGCTTAACCTTCTCAGTACAAGTTTTCCATCTTTATGTTCTGGCAAATATGGTCTACCTGTAGTTGGTTTAGTGTTGGTCTGTTACTCTACAGGCCCGGGTTCAAGGCTCGGCCTGGTCATACATAAATTTGTTTAAATATTATAATGTAAAACTTGCAAAATAAACAAACCAAAACACGGACGACACAGTATAAAGGCCAAAGAACTTATCAAAATCGCTATGTTGAAACAACGCTTTAGCAAAATATAATTTTGAAATAAAAGAACACAATCCAGAAAGCTGATATGGCTATCTCTAAAACCAAGAAGTCCTCCTAAAATTCCCCATATACCCCTCTGCCTGACCTCCCTGCTTTTATCTGTCACACCTCTGTTGCCAGTCTTATCATCACAGGAAGGATAGTCTTATTACAAAAATCTGGTCTAATTTTCACTAATTCAACCATTTTCCTCTCGTGTCTTTTTATTTAAAGTTGTTGTTTTACTAAAGCGTTATTTCCACTTTTGTCTTTATATTGTGTCGTCCTGTTTTGGTTTGTTTGTTTTGCAAGTTTTACATTATTTTGATTAATGTGAAAGAAATACACCTCCATAAAGGCATGAAAATCACACTGGCGTGATCATCATCAGAACAGGAGAAAGAAAAACACATTGGCAAATATTTGTATGCCAGTCTGTTTTGTTTTTCCTGCTTCACAATAAACTGAACCAATCTTGAATACAAACCTAGTTAGCACTTTGAAAAGTCTGAAAATCTGTCTACCAAGTAAAGTTAAGTATATATTTATATACAGTACCTGTATTTATATACAGTACCTGTATTTATATACAGTACCTGTATTTATATACAGTACCTGTATTTATATACAGTACCTGTATTTTTAATTATTTATGCTTGTGCTTAGACATTGAAAATGAAGGACGATATAAACATTTAATTTGCAGCAAAGACAAGTCGAAACTCGTCTACCCCAAGTCAAGCTACATGTAAGTTTATATTTATGTTTAATCATTGCCATATTGTTCACTGCTGGAAGTGTTGATAATTGGAGGGAGACCTTAGCCTCAACACCTACTGTAAGGCAATTGGTACTTTCTGCTGGAAAACCAATTATAAATAACTGAAGTGTGTTTATCTTAATTAATTAAGTTGTCTTAATATAACTAGACTAAATTAGTAATAATATTAACCATGCAAGTCTTATAGTATATGGATTTGATCTTTCTAATAACTTATTAGTTGCTGACCTGCTACATTTCATCACTTCTCTTTACAAAACTAGCATTTAACTTTTTGGTAATTCTTTTATTAGTGGTATTTAAAGGTGGGGGCTCATGGGTTGAGATAAACATGGAATGATAATCGCCAAGCTGTACATAATTATTTTGCAAAATGCAATGGCACTGAAATAATTATTAACAATGGTATAAAGGATTTTGTGGATCGTCTATACCGGGCCTGTGACGTCACAAGAGTGTAAGTCCACTATCCAGTCTAGGCTAAGGATACTGGTGTGACGTCACTATGACGTCACAGGCCCGGTATAGACGATCCGCAAAATCCTTTATACCATTGTTAATAATAATTTCAGTGACATTGCATTTTACAAGATAATTATATGCAGGTTGGCGATTATTTTTCCATGTTTACCTCAACCCATGAGCCCCCACCTTTAAGGGGAGCCAATACAGCTAAGAAAATAGTCATTAAGTACTATCTATCTATCTATTGCCAGATGCCATACTCCCCTTAATGAGGGTGGCCATACACATTAAGTACTGTAGTCTTAATTCAAATAACATGGGGAGGGTTCTGTGGGGGCGCTTGGTTGTGGCCTTGGCCTTGCTTGAGACCTTGGGGCTGCTCGACCAGACAGCCTGGGGAACGACAACAATAACAACTCCAAATGCAGTTGCATATAAAATCACATACAAAGGATTCCTTAAGAATTCCCTTCAGTATTTGTATGATAAAAACCCCAAAAATATCTTTAGGGAATTACTGTTTAACACCATCAAATTTCCTACTATAAATATTGATGATAATTGTTGAAGCATGTTCAATATAATATCCCATATTTACACATGGCTAATATGCTTATGTATTTAACTTGACAAACTCACATGTCTTTAGTTTCCTTGTTTACTTACTGCACTTTGTGGTGTATATTTTACTTTTTAAGATAATTTTTGCCAGTTCTAAAAGCTATGCAACAGGGGAAAGACATTACTACGTTTACGTACGTATGTACTCAAGCACATACCCCATTGCTGGGGGTGGCCGACTCGAGACAGAGCCCGAACAGAAACATTTTAAGTTCTAATTCTTAGGGTCCGGGACCACTTTCATGTTCCCTCGCCCCTTTCTCTGTCTCATGGAGTAGGGGAATTTTGCAAGGGGAGGAGGATTCCTAGCCCCCTGCCCCCATTACTACTGTGCAGAAATAACAAAGAGAAAATAGCAAACTGTGAAATCCCTTTTTTTAATAAACTAGATGAGTGTAAATATCCACCTTCACAAACCTAGACTGGACTATATACAGTATACTTCCGACCTTCTGTATCAGAGTTATCATATCAGAAGGCTGATATAGTTTTATATTAACACCTTAGTGACCTTAGGTCACTACTGATGAAATTAGCTTATGAGAATATTTAGGCAAGATATTTATTTATTCTTATTTTTTAGTTTCCTCCCTAGACCTCTCATCAACCTTAAAAAAATATCCCTAAGACCCCCTTCAAGATAAATTCAGTAGATAAATGCAAAGTTGTCTCAATGTGGTCAGATATATGTTTTACCACCAGCTTGTATAATATTCATAATAGCATGACAAATATTGTACTAGTCCAATCTCAGGTTTGTGAAGGTTCTCTAATGTTAATGCAAATGTTGCCATTACATTAATGTCATAGGCAAAACCACTCAACCCTTTGCTTTTGGACTACAGTAGGTGTCTACCGTGTTCTATATGGACTTTGTCACTCTTTCAGGCAAAACTATAAGACCAATGTAAAAGTCAGAAAGGGTGAGATAAATTGGATTTTGGTTCGAAATATCCCGATCCCAATGGGACAAGACCAGTGTAAAACTCAAACAGTTGTTTTACTCTTTCGGACTTTTTGTTCTTTCAGGCAGGAGATCCCCTTCCCCCACATCTAGTAGTCCAGTAGCATTTGGTATTACTGTAGGTCATTAACTCAATCATTGCGGGCATACTATATCAAAAATACGGACATCACTACGACAATTGTCATATGACAATTGCCAAAAATCGGCGTAGTACAAGGCCTGGGAGGCAGGCAAGTGGGTCTAAGCAGCGTGTGACCCTTCCATCCATCGGCCACCGTGTCTGGCCCAACACTAACGTAACTGGCAGACATCTCACGCTCCCCTGCAGACTTGGGAATTGCGAAAACCGCTGACAACCGCTCATTTTTACCGATTTAGCCCCACCATTGCAATATCGTTGCACTGCAACCAGTAGTCGTACAGACATAATTCAGGTGTCTTTGGAAAGGTCTATTCCTCTACTTTCAGGGATATTTCATTGAAATATGATCTAGCTCTTGTTTATGCATAAAAATGTACAGGGAATGAAGGTCACTTTTAGCCCAAAACCCCCGTATGGTACAGTGCAGACCAAACAATTGTCATATGACAATTGCCGCAGTGATTGTGTTAATGCAGTGGCAGCTTCAAGTTCTATATGTTGGTGTGTGTGTGGGTGTGTTTTAGGGGGTATGGGTGGGTGAGGTAGAGTAGAGTGTGTGGGTTGGTGTATTGTAGGGTTAATATAGGTGGGTGAGGTAGTGTAGAGACTAAATCCCAATGTTGCTTCTCCCCCGCACCGCTCCCCCCCCCCACCCCACCCCCCCCCTCCACCCACACACAGGGATTGACCTGACCCCTCGCACCATAAAGGCCGTCGGAGCTCAAGGTAAGGTTTAGACGTGCTGGTTTGAAGCGGGGAGTCACACAGTCACTTTTACTACAAATTTCTAGGTCAATTTTGTTTTTGTTTTGCTAAAGCGTTGTTTCCACTCAGCGATTTTTACATGTTCTTTCATCTTTAAACTGTGTCGTCCCAGTTTTGGTTTGTTTATTTTGCAAGTTTTACAATATAATTTTAGTTAACCTTTTAACTGTCTTGATAGTGTAATGGTTTGAGTATTTAAGATCTGTATGTGGTAACCCAGGTTCGAATCCCGGGTGGATCATAATTATGCTTTCATTAATTTCATTGGGAGGTGTTTGGTATTGGTAAATTAATTAATTAGATTATTAAAATACAGTAAGTAATAAAACTTGAAACTAATTATTATAAAACTATACCGAGAGGCGGACAAATATACTATTTTCTTATAAATATCAACAAAATAGTTTCAGAGGGAGGACATATTTTTGCTTACTTCTAGTGAACAGAGTATAGTTTGGTGGCTCATGATAGTTTTATAGGAGCTCAGCCACATACGTTATACAGTATATGGCCCGGTAGCGTAAGTGGTAGCACGATCGACTCACAATTGAGAGGTCTGGGGTTCGAATCCTTGGCCGGGTGGAGACAATTTGGGCTTCTCTCCTTTCATGTGGTAGCCTCTGTTCACCTAGCAGTAAATAGGTACCGGACGTAATTCAAGTAGTTGTGACCTTGGTGTGTGGTGTGTGAAAAGGTCTCGGCCTTACCCAATGATCGGACAATACGAGCCCTAAGCTCTCTTCTGGGAGGATCATGGCTGGCGAGAGATCCTCCTCCACAAGGATCCTCAAGATCGTAAGTAAGTGTCTGGCTAAAAAAATTACCAGATGATTATTATTATTATTGTTATTATTATTATTATTACTATTACTATTATTTTATTACTATTATTATTACAGAATTACCATTTCAGAAATACAGTAGATCCAAGATCGGCAAGATGTTGCTTTCATAAAATGGCCATTTAGAAATTGACGGAAAAAGAACTTGTGTGACTCCATTTTTATTGTCTTAAATTATTACCAGTCTTGGTATTTTCAGGGCACTCTATGTATTTTTTCCCATTTCAAAATTGATGTTATTTAATGCATTATACTGTAGCACTGTTATTTCCTATGTAAGGTACGGTCGCGCTAATAAGTCATGTCCCAGCCGTTATTATGTTTGGCTCGCTCTGTGCTGTATTAATGTCTGTCAGATGTTGAATAGGGTGGGTAAGTGTAGGAACATGTTTGTATATTTTACTCGATGTGAAGAAAGAAATGAAGCTTAGATATTGCTTATACCAATTATTGATCAAAACATACTTGGTGCCGAGACATCACTTATTAGCGCTACTGTACCTCAAACAATACTGTTTATAGGTTACCAGTACGCTTTTCTCCATACTGCCTGCTATGGGGAGATTTTTTTGTTCTCTCTGAACCTCCTTCTCCCTCATGTTCAGCCCCATTTATTTTGAAATTTCTTAGACATTTGCCAAATTATTTTGGTGATTTTCAAACCTTTGGCCCCATTTCTTTGCCATTACAGTATTACGACCTTTCGTGCCATTTAGGTGTCTATTTGTTCTTGGCAAGCGAAAGCGAGCTTGCAATTTTAGAGGAAATGGCCTTCGGCTGGGAAATTTTTCTACCAAAATTTTTACAAATTCATCATGAAAGGGGGTCTTAGGGGTTTTTTTTTTTTTTTTTTTTTTTTTTTTTAGCTTAATAGAGGTCTAGAGAGAAACAAAAAATACATAGGCCTATATAATTATGTATATATATATAAATAAATATAATTATTGCACTCTTCACTTTGTACTGTACTAAGATGTGTCAATATTTCAAATGTAAGGTTGTTTTGATATTCTATAATCATGTTTCTACCGGTACTTACTATTTGGTTATTGCTAATGCCTTCCTTGCTCTCTACTGCTTTTTTGCTTGCCGAAAGTATTGTGCACAATCCAATAGTAGGTACAGGTCTCCCTCTATTTACGATTGGGTTAAGTTACTGAAAACCCGATCTTAAATAGAAAAATCATATAGCAAACTCCAAAATTAATGGGGTAAATGGGGATGGGTTCTCGGACCAGCTAAAACCCAAACCCAAACACCTAAAGACCTATAATAATATCGTAATTCAGGGCGTCGGATAGTGAGGGAGACCTGTATGATTATAATGTAAAACTTGCAAAATAAACAAACCAAAACTGGGACGACACAAGATAGACGCAAAAGAACTAATCAAAATCGCTATGTGGAAACAACGCTTAATAAAATAAAATTTTAAATAAAAGAACACAACAACGTCCTTATTTACAAATTTAATGATCTTCCCTTCATCCTAAGATCCTAGAAGCCTGTTTGTGAGTGATGATAGAGACAAGGCCCATGTTCTTTTAACTGTCTTGATGGTGTAATGGTTAGGGCTTGTAAGTTCTGTATGTGGTATCCTGGGTTCGAATCCCCGGAGGATCATATGCTTTCATTATTTTCATTGGGTGTTGTTAGTGTTAAGAACGATATTAGTTAACCCTTTGAAGCTCTGACGCGTTTTAGCAGTTTATTTTGGCTATCATTAGACAATTTTATGCAGCTTAGGAAGTATCTGTGGGTATTAAAAGGGTAAATACTATCTCAATCAACCCTCTGACTTCCATATACCGTGACTAATCTGAATAAAATCGTCTAATAGTAGCCAGAAACAGAACAGAAACGCGTCTTGGAGCTTGAGAGGGTTAATACCCATATCCATTCAGTACAATAGTGTCTCTCAGATGATATTCAAAGTAATTCATATGAGCTGGATTTCATTGATGTTTGCTTAAGGGAGGGATGGTTGTTCTTTTGGTCTATTTACTATTGTCTTCACCATACTGAATTTGTGTACGCTCCTCGGTGTGGTTACAAAATTAACCATAAGGAAGGTGACTTGGCAACCCGGGTGTCCCTGTGGTCTAGTGGCCCGGGGTGCTGGGTTACGATGCTGATGGCTGGTGTAGCTGATTTAGTAATGCTTAGAAACTGCTTTAGCGCATGACCTAACTTTCTTTATTTAATGAAACTGCCTTCGCAATATATGCTGCTATGAGACTACTAATTAACCTTGTTAAAGATAGGATTTGTGTATCTTGTTTTGATATATTTTTCAGGACAAAAATAGGTCCTGAAATAGGGGTTAGGCAGGGAGGCAGAGATGACAGTATATTTGTGTGTGATATTGTGTGCTGGGTGTTGTTTTGATATTCCTCCCGGATCCATTGGCCACAGGCCGTAGCTCGATTGGTAGAGCGTTCACCTGCTAACCGTGAGGTTGACGGTTCGAGCCTCGGGCCAGCCAGTGAGTTATTGGCAGACGTCAGTGCTGTTGGTGAACGGTGCGGTCTAGCAATCTGTGGCAACTATTCACTAAGTCCCTGATTCATCAGGGCACCCACCCTAGCCTTGCTATTCAGCAGAGAGTGTATGGTGGTAAAAACTGCATCATCATCATCTGCATCATCATTGTGGATTTTCCTATTTAAGCCACTCCCGAAATCAGCTCCAAACATGCAAATTTTGAGATAAAAATGTGGGTCCAAATTCAATTTACCTTATACCAATGGACTCTTCATGGTGTAAGGATTCCAAATTTATGCGTGATATTCTTGTGCAACTTCTCAGTTTGCCATAATCAAAACTAATTTTCCTAAAATCCTTGGGTTTTAGCCTTGCCAAAATGTTGACCCTCGCCCGGTAATTTTGGAATGTTATACTGTAAGGGATATTTTTGGATTCCTCACGTTGTTGCGATTCGAACGGTATATTGCATTTAATTTTCTGAAAAAAAAAAAAAAAATAATACCGGTAATCATAATTTTAAAAATATAAATTGTTCTCCTGGCAGCTGTTCAAAGATTTTTTAAAAGAGCCCTAGCTTAGGTTAGGTTTTACCCTTACCATAATAATGCACAGTAACAATAAATCACCCATGGACTAGGAATGAATGTAATACTGAAATTTCAGTATTACACCTTTCTGAAGTATAGTCCGTAGCTTAACCGATCTCGTATCAGAGATATTTCACGTTGCTGCCCCATCTCATATTGTTTGTGGTTATCTCCCCAGCGGACAAAACAGCGGTGTCGGTAGTGTACGTTCCTTCCCACCTGTACCACATGTTGTTTGAGCTCTTCAAGAATGCTATGAGGGCAGTGGTGGAACATCACGGGCCGATCTCCGATACCTTCCCTCCCGTGGAGGTGTTGTTGGTTATGGGGCAGGAGGATCTCACCATTAAGGTAGGCTGCTAGATCATTTGACCAGTTTTTATAGTATGTATGTATGTATGTATGTATGTATGTATGTATGTATGTATATATGGCCAGCCCTATGCGAGTCTCTTATTGTGACTCAGTGGTCTGGTTAAACTAATGTACAAAAAAAAAAAAAAATTGATGTACTGTATATACTTTGACACCCATTTTTCCTTTTTGCGGGGCAGACTTGAGACAAAGTCGGCCACCCCAATAAAAAAAAAAAAAAAAAAAATGGGGAAGGTGCCAGAGTATATACATAAATACATACGTACTGGAAAATAGCTATCTGATATACAGTAATAAGCTATAAAGGGAGAGGGCATGTCTGTATATGTTGATTTTCCATTAAATGTTTGAATATGTGCTACTGTATTATGAAACATTTGTTATATATTATATAGGCTTATGCATTAATTCTTTAAACAGTCTTGATAGCGTAATGCATAAATGCGCGGAATTTCAGTGTGAGTATCCTAGGTTCGAGTCCTTAGAGTGCCACATGTATTTGTTGATTTCATTAACCCGGCAAGCGCGATAGGCCTCACGGAAGGCTTCCTTTAGGGAACGCGATAGGCCTCACGGAAGCAAGACCATAAAAAAAAGCCTTCCAAAAAAAAAAGGGCCTATCAAAACAAAGGAATTTGTCTCTAGGTGAGATAATTCCCCTCTAGTACTCATCCATGTGTTTCTCACCCCTCCCCCTCCCCTACCTTATTCCCCCCTCCCCCCCCCCCCCCCCCCCTCCTCAATTATCACCTATTTTTCCTCTTATTATCATCATTTATCGGTTATTTTTCTCTTCCGCGATAATGTAGCACAAGTGGGTTGCATAAAAGATCGTTATGCAACACCCAGGCACCGGCACACACCGCCCCGCTCGTCTCAGTTGACTCACAGACACCGAGAGGGGAGGGTTGCCTGTGGCTCTCTCTCGCCTGAGATTATGACCGGGTGGCCAATATCTTCGTTATTCACCACCCAAATGCTTTTCCAACTTATTTTAGCACTCTTGAAGGTTCATATATACATCATATATGTAAAATAAAAGCATACCGAAAACAAATAATGGTCTATATTGTAAATATAACTAATTCTGTCAGAATCCAAGGCTAGAAATGCACAAATAACTACCCTAGCCCCTAGGGTCTATATCGCGCTTGTCAGGTTAATTGAGTTTAGAAGTAAAGTTGGTTTGGTGAAAAAATATGAAATACAGTATATTACTTTAAATAATGTTAAGTTGCACATTCTGTATAGTAGCGGTACTTCTGTGTTACAGCTAAGTGACCAAGGTGGCGGCATCCCTCGCAGTGTGATGGAACTTCTCTTTAACTATATGTACTCTACGGCGCCCCAGCCAGCCGTCTCTGGCCTGGACACACCCCCACTGGCTGGCTACGGCTACGGTCTTCCTCTTTCACGTCTCTACGCTCGATACTTCCACGGCGACCTGCACATCTCTTCTTGTGAAGGTTACGGCTCTGATGCGGTCATATACCTCAAGGTCAGTTTAGTTAAATATTAATTTTAAATATTAATTTTAGTTTCTTTATTCTTACAGAATTTAGTAAAATTTACCAAAACGTCCCGGATTTCCCAAATTGACTAATTCCTTGAACGTGACGATAGTGCATTGTTATTATGTGCGATTAGTTTGCTTGGGAAACGGATTAAATTACTCGTGTAGTAATGTACACCCTATGTCAGTGTTATTCACTAATTTTTTCAAAAAGAGCCAAAAGTTCAGGACATATTCAGAGTGAGAGCTGCATAAGCCATAAGGCAAATATGCTACAAGGATAAGCAGAACAAAATATATATAGGAACTAAATTACATATTTTGTGAGTTTCCATAGCCACAGATTTATAGAACAAGACTAGTAACAATTATTATATTGAAATTCTTTAGTAAAAATAAATTATCTCTATCTCCTCTCTTGCGAGCCGCCACTGGCTCGCGAGCCGCGCAATTAAGACCACTGCCCTATGTGGTGGATTGTGTTACTATATTTCAACGCTAAAGCGTTGTTTCCACAAATCTTTTGCCTTTATATTGTCTGTGGTCCAATTTTGTTAATTTTTGTTATTTTATAAGTTTTACAATTTTATTTATATTCTCTTGTATTTCCTCAGGCGTTATCAAGTGAAGCGAACGAGCTGCTGCCGGTGTACAACAAGACATGTCAGCGGCAGTACTCCACACCAGTCCAAACCCACGACTGGTCCTCACAGGTAGGCCTACACTAATCATCATCACATACGCAACACTTCACTACATCTTATACACCTTAACCCTTTTGCTGCGGCTATGTTTGGGCTATTTAGGGCATATTCAGGCACTCCTGAATGATAAATCAAGCATCTGCATTAAATGAACTGTATTCTGCCGAAAACTAGGCGAAAATAGCTTCAAAATGAGACCAGAACGGGCCTCGTAGGTGGCCTGGTTCACCCGCAGCGGTGCCAGTGAAACGCGGGAAACCCGCTATTTGGTAGCACTCGCTCGCTAGGCAACACTGTTGTGAGAGGCAGAGAGAGACCCGTGCGAGACACAGTCTACCTCAGTGAGCCGCTCGCTGCTCTGAGGGTCGGAGGTGGGCCCCTCACGCTCCCGCCCACTGACACTCGATTTCTACAGTTTTTACAGGCTTTTAAAGCCTGGAAATTGCTGTAACTTGCCAAAACATTCCAGAATGTCACCCGCAGCGAATGGGTTAAGGCGGATATACTCCAAACATTTATTCCGCAAAATATTTTGGCAACTTTTGTCTGGTAGCTTCTAAATTCTAGTTCTCT
Source organism: Paralithodes platypus (assembly GCA_032716605.1). Taxonomy (NCBI): domain Eukaryota; kingdom Metazoa; phylum Arthropoda; class Malacostraca; order Decapoda; family Lithodidae; genus Paralithodes; species Paralithodes platypus. The sequence goes on along the minus strand of CM064482.1, from coordinate 54,280,643 downwards.
AAGTATTGTTATTTAAACTAATCTACTGCATACCTTCAGTATTGTCAATGATACTGGTGCAGAATAGCCTCAAATTGATGCCAGTATAAAGTTGTCTGAAAAAGGGCTTATTTGCAAGTTTTACAATTGTATTTAAATCTGCCTCTACTGCGTCATTTATAGAAGTGCTGATAAACCATATTTTCCTCTACAATGATCCTTGTCTGCATTGTGCATTACAAGAATATAGCTTCACAATTTTAAGGGCATTAACCTCTGAAGTGCGCATGGGGGGTATGAGACACCACACTCCTGTGCTGACGTATTTGAGCTGTTCCCATCACTAAAATATTTATTTTACCATAAATATCATTAATACTTATCCATATGCGCCTATTATAGGTTGATTATAAAGGTATTAACCTGTTACAACAATAAAACAAGTGAAAACAGCGTTTGGATGGTCAAAATCGGCGATACAGGCCGGGAGTTACACAATGTATGGCTGAGGCAACCTCCCAGCCCACCACTTTCCTCCACCTCTGGAGAGAGACTGTCGATCGATACTCTCTCTCTCTCGCTTGCACTCACTTGCACTCGCTTGCTAACAGTGATGACAACGCCCTGCTACCAACTCGCTAATGTTAGCACAAAAATAGACCACAGGAAAAGGGAATAACGGAAAATAGGTGATAACTGAGGGAGGGGAGGAAACTGGGGAAGGAGGGGAGGTGGAAGAGTGATATTTGGCATGGCCCAGGGGCAAAAAAAAATAAAAAAAATTATAACCAATTTTTTTTTTTTTCGGTGTTTTAAATTGATTTTTTTTTCCCCTGACTTTTAAGTCTTTCCGCAGTCCGCCGGGGGAACTCTTAAGAGTCTTCCCGCAGTTCCCGGGTTAAGTACTGCACTCCAACAACTATTTCATATCTTTATAATTTATCTTCATTATGCTTGATCTGGGAAAGCCTCGCTTAAGGATGACTCTTGCCACAATGTTTTATGACACTATGTGACCTTTTTCCTTTCTATAATAATTGTCCACATTCTTCTCCCAAACCATTGGTGCTTTTTCACTCTCAGCTGTCTGCTTCACTTACATTATATTCTTTTCATCATTCATGAAATGTCAATAAAAGTCTATCTATCTATATATTGCTGGACGCCTTACTCCCCTTACGAGGGTGGCCATACACAGAATGCCCCCAAGCGGACCTATTCCCTGTGAGAGGGACAACCCGAGCCAGTTTAGTGAAGGACTTACAGGATTGACCACTCAATTTAGGATCCGTCCGACTCCGAGGCCCTCTGTGTATCTTGTTAGCACTATTTTTCTACAGTGGTGTTCGGCTAATCCATCCACTAACCTGCCTTACCCTTAGGTAGGCTAAGCAGTACGGATTTGTATCAGGTTTACTCCCCTAGACAGGTTGCCAACCAAGGCTGACGAGTCCCATCCACCCGAATTTGTATAAGGTTGTCTCCCCTAGACGAGTTGCCGTCCAAGGCTAACGAGTGAAGAGTGAGAGTGAAAAAGCACCAATGGTTTGGGAGAAGAATGTGGACAATTATTATAGAAAGGAAAAATGTCACATTGTGGCACGAGTCATCCTTAAGCGAGGCTTTCCCAGATCAAGCATAATGAAGATAAATTATAAAGATATGGTTTGTAATGGAGATGCTCGTAGGGTGAATCTAAATGTACGACTGGATGGGGAAAGGCTGGAACAGGTGGAGTGTTTTAAATATCTAGGAGGAGTGATAAGCATGGACGCAGGTATGGGAATGGAGGTAAGACAGCGAGTGTGTGAGGGAAGGAAAGTTTTCGGAGAAATGGGAAGTATTTTGAAGTTGAGAAATCTCGGAATGAAAGTTAAAAGTGCAACGTATCAAGGGATAGTTGTACCAACAATGATGTATGGGGCTGAGACATAGGCTCTGAATGTACAAGAGAAAAGAAAGTTGGATGTGATGGAGATGAGCTGCTTGAGGAGTATGTGTGGAGTGACACATGAGACAGATTGAGGAATGAAGAGGTACGTAGGAGAGTGGGACAACAGGAAACCCTATCGGCCAGAGTGGACATAAGGGTGCTATGCTGGTATGGATATGTTGAACGAATGGGAGATGAAATGCTTACAAAGAGAATATATGAGTCAGAAAAGGGAAATAGATTGAGAGGAAGACCTCAGAGGAGATAGAGAGATGGTGTGAAAAAAGCATTGCAAGCCAGAGAGATGACTGAAGAACAGGCAAGAGAAGTGGTGATCAATAGGAATAAATGGAGAATGATTGTAAATAGATGAGTGATAATGCGGTTGTAGGGAGAGGGGGTCGGGCGCCAGATGGACTAGATAATAGTCCGTCAGGCGCCCGGCCCGGGGAGCTGGTGTACATATGAAGGGTCATGCCTGGCAGTATTGTGGGCGGGCATTGTGGTGTGCTCCGCTGCGTGTCTGCCTGCTGAGAATGGAACCTCTCTGGGAGGTCTAGGACCTTGGAGTCTTTTGCTGGGGACTTCAAATGGGCTTTGGTCTTTGTCTTCTGGACTACCTAGATATGTATGAATTTTTTATATATTTGATTTTGTTACTTCTGTTCAAGCCCCGTCTCGAGTCGGCCATCCCCAGCTATGGGATATGTGCCTGAGTATATACTGTACATACAATGCATGCTTGGAATTCTGTCTTCATTCATTTTCCACTTATTGCTGTACCATCAAGATAATTTTCTTATCCATTCAATCACTCCACAATTGAGGAGCTTAGAAGAACAAGGCTGCATAAGCCAATGCCCCCGTATTCTAAAACCATACTTATGTGCTGCCCTAAACCTTCCTGAATGAAATATAAATGAACAAAATATAGTGATCTTTCTGAAATTGAATGATAGTTAAGCCTTTATCACAAATTAGCACTCATCCCCTTATTTTAGATCCGCACTCAAGTATTCCCTAACCTTATATCGAACAAAGATAATACAACCAAGTCTAAATTTGTGATATAAAGGGCTAAATATCATTCGATTTCAAACCGAGCATTAGATTTTGTTTGTTTATTTCGTTCATGAATGCTTAGTAGAGAACTTAAGTGTGGTTTTAGAATATGGGGACATTGGCTAATGCGGCCTTGTTCCTTTATGCTCCTTAATTACTGTACAGAGCTTGTTCTGCCATTTTAAGGGACTTGTACACTTCCCTATTGTTTAATCCATCGTCTGCTTATGCTGCACCACTTGCCATTCTTGAACTACTTCTTTTAATTGAGCTTTGTAGACTCAAGTCTTTGATTCTTGAAATTTTCTACTTTTGTACTGTTCAATGTAATCAAACAATTAATAACTCAATGTACTGTTTAGTCTTAAGATATGAATGTATATCTTTATGTCTTGGTAATGATAAACATTTATTTTTAAAGCTGACATAGTATCAAAACAAGGGTAAGTTTTCGTTATATGTGGATTAGTGTTTTGACTGGTCTTTCTAGGAATAGAACCAAAATTATATATGCATGTTCCTACAGCTACATCTTTGAAACCACAGACACCAAAGAATATCAAAACAACACCCAGCACACGATAGCACACACAAATACTGTCTTCTCTCCCTCCCTGCCCACCCCAAACCAGCTTCCAGAAGCACATCCATACTCATATCTCTCGCCGTTCCATCCAGTCACTCGTAGACAACACGCAGCTGCAGGTACAACCTCTCGAAATCCATCCTTCTGAATCAGAAGAGACTGGATATCTCCGTCGACGACACCTGCCCAGGATGCAACACAGCACCCCATACTATTAAACACATCATAGAAGACGGCATTCTACACAATCACTTACGCCAACAAAATATACTACACTCCTTGAGAGCTCTGTGGGAAAGCCCGGTCGTGGCCATGGCCTTCCTTAGAGACTCGGGGCTGTTCTGTCAGGCAGCCTAGGGAATGACAACAACAACAACTTTGAAACTAAATTAATGCTTGGTCAAAGAATGTCTGTAAAGGAGATTTTCTTCTATTTTCTTGATGCACTGGTTCACTATTCAGATCATCAAATATGAATTCAAATTACAAGTAAGAACGTAGTGTCTCTGCCCTGTATTTATATTCCGTAATTTATGTCAAACTGTATGTGGCATGCTACAGTAAGTCCAAATCAAACTTATCCCAAATGTTTCAGAGTTTGGCCTTAATATAAAAGGTTAATAAAATGGTCCCATACTGTAGGTGGGTAGTTATTATATATTTTGAGTGTAATTTATGTGTAAGATCAGTACTATAATTTTCCTTATTTTTTTCTAGTGTCATATTATTGTCTAGTTTGGTGTTCATGTATTGTCAAAATCAAGTTGGCCATCAACCTTGTTCATATACTTTATATAATTTTAAGTTACTATCACTTTTCATTAACAGTCCTCATGTGTGTCTAGTAGCCTGTGACTAGTACAGTACTATTTGTTTCACCTAATAGAAGTGTCAAGTTAACGCTTTCACTATGGGACCCGTTTCGGAACGCCATGACAATTTACTGCAATTTAAAGCCTGTAGAGATCAGTGCGAGTAAGCGGAGCGCAACAGACCACTGTCCGCTCTCCAGCACGTCTGCCGGGGCACTGAGAGTCTCAAAGGCAAATGTAGCACAACATTGCTAATAATTAGCGAATATTGCCGATATCTGTGATAGCGCTGCTATGAAGCTCGTTCTGGTGTCATTTTGAAGCAATTTTCTTCTAGTATTTTGCTGTAAAAATTTCATTTCATTCAGGCACTTGCTTAAGCAATCGGGAATGCCTGAATATGCCCTATTATAGCGGAAAGAAGACCACACTGAAAGGTTAATGTACTGTACAGTACTTCTATAGATTTCACACCAATCAAGGTTTTTGGTGCACTATTGATTTTGGTACAAAGTATGTATGTAGTGTTTCATATTAAATAAAATATGTGTTGACAAGCCAGCCTACTGATTCACTTTTCTGTTCCCTCCCCTCAGGCTTCCTCGGCTCAGTTTGTACGCCCGTTTAGCACCAGCTCGCGGCCCAAGAGTCATTCAGCCACATAGTCACACCAGGGAGGACGAGAAGCGAATATACATCAAACTAAAACCAGATAATTAAATGGAAGAAGAGATAAGTTACTGAGTGATATAATAGAGAAGTACTGAGAAATAGAAAAAGTTATAAATTTAGTGGAAGAAGAGATACATTACTGTTAAAGAGAGGTAATAAAACCAGATAATTAAGTGGAAGAAGAGGTAAGTTACTGAGTGATATAATAGAGAAGTTACTGAGAAATAGAAAAAGTGATAAATTTAGTGGAAGAAGAGATACATTACTGTTAAAGAGAGGTAATAAAACCAGATAATTAAGTGGAAGAAGAGGTAAGTTACTGAGTGATATAATAGAGAAGTTAATGAGAAAAATAGAAAGGGAGATATTTATTGGAAGAATAGATACATTACTGTTAAAGAGAAGTAATAAAACCAGATAATTAAGTGGAAGAAGAGATAAGTTACCCGAGTGATATAATAGAGAAGTTACGATTGTGAAGTTACTGAGAAAAATAAAAAGGGAGAAATTTAGTGGAAGAATAAATATATTACTGTTAAAGAGAGGTACAATTGAAAAGTTACTGAGAAAAATAAAAATAAAACTTATTGGAAGAATAGATACATTACTGTTAAAGAGAGGTGAGGATAAATGGTGGGAGAGTGAAGAAATAGTTTGTGAAAATTATTATAGGGAGAGATAAAAATAATTTCATGTAAGAGTAAGGGGTTACACAGTAAACATTAGATGAAGGATTATGCAAAGAGAGAAACTGAGGAAAAATAAAAAGATTCAGAAACATAAACCAAAAATAATAAGATTCAGAAACATAAACCAAAAATAAAGATTCAGAAACATAAACCAAAAATAAAAAGCTTCAGAAACATAAACCAAAAATAAAAAGCTTCAGAAACATAAACCAAATATAATAAGATTCAGAAACCTAAACCAATGACAAAGACCAAACTACTGTAGGCTATATACAAATCAAAGCAAAATGTTGAGGCGGAAGGAATTAAGTTGGCGAAGATACCCCCTTGCCTCAGAACCCAACCTTCCTGTTATGCGGAACGAGGCGGACTTCCAATTGCGAGGTCAGGGTTCAACATCTTTCACAACTCTCAACTGTTATACGGAGATCATGGCTACGGTTGCCAACTTGTAAGGTTTTAACAATATACCAAGTGAAAGTGTTTAAAAGATGAAGACCTGGATTAACCCTTTGAATACCAGCGACCTGTGTTATATTGTATTCGAGCTACATTTAGACCATTTTATTAAGCTTGGAAAGGATATATGGAAGCTAAAAGGATAAATAGAGATATTCTGTAGTCTTTTAATGAGGTAAACATCCTTCCTAAGCTGAATAGAATCGTTTAATAGTCTCTAGAATACAGTATAATGAAAAGGACATCACCGGTACTGTACGCGTTATAAATTGAAAGGATTGATGAGAAAGATAGGTGAGTGAGAAAGAAAAAGTGAGAGGAGTTAGAAATGTATACAGTATTTTTAATGCATATTTTTCTGGGCAGCTAAATTGACTAGAGATCTGCCAGGATACCATGTCTTTTAACTTGGCTGAGGGAAGACATTTCCTGGATTTTTATGTAGGTATTTTCTACAGTTTGCATTTACCACATCAGATTGACTTGACCGAGTCATTTGAGACTCGTATCCCAAACCCCATATCTTTGAGAGCAATAAGGCTTGATCTTTTCAATTCTTATATCCATGTTTCTTATTCAGTGACAAAATTATTTTCATTTTGCTACTGAAAATTATTATTGGTCAAATACTTGAGACAATTTTATTATTGAATGTTTACATTATTTTTTGTTTTTGAGAATACTGTAGATGTTTGTACTTGAGACAAAATTATGAGCAGTCTTGACTTTATTTTACTTGGGACTGTTGAAGATGAAAGGCTGAAAGGTTGTAAAATAATACTGTACAATATAAGATTTTTACCATTGTTGTCAGTTTCACTTAGGGGGGGGGGGGGGGGGGACCTGCTTTTTTTCTCCTTTTATCTTTCTCTGACTTGTATCCATTCGGCCCCATTCAGCCTACTGTTTTAAGACTTTTATCCCCATTCAGGTGTCGATTTCTTCCTGGTGAGCGGTAGCAAGCCAGCATTGTATGGAGGAATCCGGCTTCTCCGGAGAAATTTTTCTATCGAATAACGTACAAATTTAGCTAGCTGTTTAACTCATTATCCAAAATATGGTGGCTCGCTATCGCTCGCCAGGTATAAATCGCCACCTGGATGGTGATAAAAGTCTTAAAACAGTAGGCTGAATGTGGTCGAATGTTTACAACCCAGAGAGAGGAAAAAAACAGGTGGGCCCCCTTAAGGTATTGTGACCCCATGAGGCTATTGACTCACCCCTTGACAAACTCCTCACAAACACTCTGCATATCATCCTATAACCATTTTGTATAACCATAATAGTATATTATAATGACCCACGAGGAACATCTAGGAGCATTTATTTGTCTTGTGGATTACAATATAATACTCTACATGAATAATATCCAAGGTGGATCATTAATATAGCTTACAGCACTTTGATGGGGTACAGGTCTCCCTCAATTTACGATTGGGCTACGTTCCTGTAAACTCAATCTTTAACCCTCGTCTAGCGGGGGGTTTTGGGCTTATTTGGGCATATTCAGGCCCTCCTGAATGATAAATCGAGTATCTGCATGAAAAGAAATGTATTCAGCAAATGTATTCAGCAAAAAATAGGCGTTAAAAGCTTCAAAGTGAGACCAGAACGAGCTACGTAGCACTCGTGGTTCTCATACAGTGGTACCAGTAACATGGGAGTTTAGCGTATAGCGGTATATTTTTCCCAGCTACGCTCACTACTGGCTACACTGCCGGCCTCTCGAGAACACAGGGAGGGTGAGTCAGTGGGCGGCGGTAGGCCCTGGGAGTCGGACGTGTGGCCCGCTGCACTCCCGGCCATTTGCACTATTTTAACCCTTTTAAAGCATAATAATGCTCCTAACTTGCTGCAAATTTGTGCCCGGCTATAGCCGGGCGCCGCTCTTTAAGGGTTAATAGAAAAATCATATAGCGAAGCCTAAAATGAATGGGGTAAATGGGGATGCGTTCTAGGACTAGCCAAAACATAAACACCTATAAACCTATAATAATAACATAAATTGGGGCATCTGAAAGTGAGAGGCCTGTATATCATATCAGGTATAGGCAGTCATAACAACTTCTCCTTCAACAGAAAGATAAGGGCCAGTGTAAATATGAAAGCTATTTCTATTGATCAAGGCAAACTGTCTTGATAGCGTAATGCATAAATGCGCGGAATTTTGGTGTGAGTATCCTAGGTTTAGAGTCCTTAGAGTGCCACATGTATTTGTTGATTTCATTAATTGAGTTTAGAAGTAAAGTTGGTTGGTGAACAAATATGAATTGATCACTTCATAATCTACTAGCCTTAGCCTATAGTACTAGACAGACATATACAATGTAGTTATTTTTTGTTTTCAAATCCCGTAAATAACCAGTTTGGGTTTAGAACACACACACACATAAGTATTTATTAGTATCACATTTAACATTGTCATTTTTCAACACCACATATAATTATCAGGTTTACCCTTCCTTTAATCACAGAGTTGTACTGTAGTCCTTTTTTCTGAACTCCCTTCCTCAATATCACATTGTCCATCTCTCTCTAACCTTTCCTAAATTTTCCCCCTATTGAATTTGTATCACCAACCCACCAATATCCAAACCACTTTCACACTACACTATGCCTAAACCTTTTCTGTAGTCTATCCCTTCCCTCTTTAGCCCTCGCCTCCGATGTGTAAGTTACCAGCGATGAAAAGCTGATAATGAAAATGTTGTACGAGTAAAGCCAATGTTCTCCACCCTGGTTACTGTCTTCCTCCATACTGGTGCTGGGGTCACACTGGGAGCAAGGTAGCCATACAATCAAGTAACACCCCGTTCTTAACATTAATCATCAACTACAAACCCCAATGCACTTGAATAATACCAAGTTGTGCTAAGTCTAAGGTAGATATACAGTAGTTTAGATATTTGTAAACCCTCTTCAGTTTTATAGAACTGTGTAGTAAAGATAGAAGTTGGTATAGTCCATTCACTCTTAAGTAAGTAAGAAATCATGACCTCTAACCTCTGTAACTCAAAAACCACTTCAGTAATTGAGCTAATCTGTATACTATTTGGGAAGAGTCACTCAAGGAATAAATGTGGAAATTTACAGCCCATTTGCTCGAGCCCTTTTTGAGTTACAGAGGATAGAGGTCATGATTTCTCGCCTACTTACAGCGAATCGACTTATAGTCACACATTTTGGTCATCAACAGCAAAGCAGTGGAAAAGTTTACACTAGCATAAATGTGTTCATGGCACTATTACCCGTGTTTACTCAAATAATAAAAGCTTGTGTTCATATGAATACTAAGGATTCTTCTGATATTTTATAGAAATACGAATTACTGTACAGATTAAGTTGTAATAGTCAAAACAGCTTTGTGAGTTTCTACTGCCATATACTAACCTAATATTGTGAGTGCATGTCCCCACCCTTGAAGTCTAGTATCCCTAAATTTAACTGCCCTATGTCAGTACCGTATTGTATCTTGATCTCTCGCACACACTCCAAGCCACAATTTGTTTCCCCAAAGTTACTAAATACTGTAATCCTTTATCTCTATCTTATGCTATGAAACTTTAATGTGTTATTATGCTATAAAATTAGCTACTGCTAGAGGCTATATGGTTTAATGTACCATACTTTACTTTAATATTTTATGTGGATTCATTGAAATTCTTTTAATTTTTCCTGCAGAGAAAAGTTCCCAACAAAAGCCACTAATGCTCCTTATTACACCATGAAAGTTTCTTTTGTAATCAATAGTTTGTATGCTATGAAAGTCTCTTAATACATTTAATTATGTGCTTATGAAAGTAACTAATGCACTATTTACGTGTCTCGCTGTGCACTGCTCTCAAACTGTCTTGACACATATGGTAGGTTTTGTAAGCACGTAAATTTGTTTCTCAATATTTATCATTTTGAACTTGGCAAGCTGAAACTTATGAGTTATTAAAAGACGTATTATTTCAGCTATATTCAATAACACTAAACACTTTTAGGTTCAATTGGGAGCTTGAGTCCCAAAAATCATATTTACAGATCTATTAGTCATTTAAATTTACAGGTTTCCACATTTTTTTTTAAACTGCTTGATGCACTAAATAAGTATAGACTGAAAAATCATTCAAAATGAAATCTGAATGACAATGTTTATATTTACAAATGTAATTGCATCAGCGCTTAACGCTTAATTTTTGTGTTTTCATCACCGACCGCACAGCTCCTAAATTATCTGTGGCTGCACCACCAAATCTTAAAACTAAAAACCATGACTAAAGAGTGACTGAGGAACTTATAGAAACTGTAATGTTAAATAATATGTAATTTTACAATCGTTTATGTATCATTTTTGCGTTGGGTGGGAGGGATGAGTCGGCCAGATGAGACTCCGGGATCAGTTTAAGATAATGTTTGAAAGTATTGGATCCACTAGCCAGATATGAAGCACTATGTAGGTCTAACATTTCTTACTGAAGGGAGTATCACACAAGAGGTTTGTCACTCAACATTGGTCTGGCAGCTTGCATATTGCAATTCTGTTTTGCTATTTTTTGTGTCGAGACTTTAGTTAATGTTTTGTTTGACGTGTTCAGCGTGTATATCAGTTAACCCTTTGAAGATTATGACACATTTTGACAGTTTATTCTAGCTATCATTAGATGATTTTAAAAAGTTTAGGAAGGATTTGTGGGAATGAAACTAAATGGGTAAAGACTGTCAATTAACCTCCATATACCCTTCCTAATCCTGAATAAAATTGTCTAAAAACAGCCAGAAAACAGAAGAAATCGGTAATAGTATCTTTAAAGGGTTGTCGAGTTTCATACATTTATTATACTGTTTACATACTTTTGTCACCTAAATTAATCTACTTTCAGTCTAGTTTTCGACACCAGTGCATAATATAAGTAATACCCCGTTCTTATCATTAATCATCCATTACAAACCCCTATGTACTTTAATAAACTAATGAAAGCATATGGTCCTCCCGGGATTCGAACTCGGGACACCACACCCAGAACATAAGCACCTAAACCATTACACCACCAACACATATCCCAGAAATGTTGCTGGAAAACTGTTGACCATCAAAAATTTACCATAAAAGCTCTTGTGTGATAACCCCTTTATTATTTTATTGATGTTTGAAGTGCTATTATATATATTTCTTAAACCAATTCAGTACCATAACATTATTTTGGTTATAATGTTAGTTCCTGCCAAATAATTTTATTCATCTTTGGAAGAATCTCGGTTAATGGGTTAAACAAAAATCTCCTTTAATCTTTTAACTACAATTAAATTATTGATAACTTAAAACTTCAATAAATTATCTAGTGTGAGCTAAATCGTGATGGAAATTAAGTAATTTTACTGTCTAGGTATCTATTTAACTTGTCTTTCTTTACTCATAAGTGTGCTTTATGTTAGTACAGGCCTGTGTTGTGATAAATTCTGCTTGTAAATATTGCTTTTGGAGTCATATTTAGTCATATTTAGTTAAGTATACTGTACAGTTGGCCTAATAAGTGATGTCTCTGCACCAATTATGTTTTGACCAATAGTTGGTATCAGCGATATTTACACATGATTTCTTCTTTTTGAGTGATATATACAAACACGTTCCTACACTTACCAACCCTATTCAACATCTGACAGACATTAATACAGCACAGAGCGAGTCTAACGTAATTATAGCCGAGACATAAACTTATTAGCGCGACCGTACCACTACTCCATAACCTGTGAAGTATCCCTGTAAAGAGTAAGGCCAATCAGAGGGGTAGCTCCTGAGGGACACAAACTTATTATGTAGGATCAGGTTATATACTGTATTTGAAGTCCTGTCTGTCAAAATCCATTCTTGTCATCAAATTATAGGAGTGTATATTGTGGTGAAGCGTTAAGAGCTTATATACAGTTTTTAAATCACAAGGGAATCCATAATTTAGTTGGTGCAATATATTTTTTGGAAGACTGTATAAAATGACATATATTATTACTAACCAGGATTTGTTGGAAAGTTGATTGAGGATCTTGAAAAAAATGTATACTATAAAATAAGACTTCTTTCAAAACTAGCTGTAAGTTTTCTAGGAAGTGACAAGATTGTTTGATGCCACACAGCCTCTCTGTGGTGTGGTCCCTCGTTATAACAATGCAACTATGGTTAAGTCTAACACTAAATGTAATGTAATGACAGAATGGTTAAAACACCATTTGATGAGGAGTACTTAATAGAGCGTTTCACTTAAACTATTTACTTGACAAAGGTATATGTGATTGTCAGTAAAGGGCTCCTCAATTTGTGTTTTTATCCACTACTGTGCATATAATTTGTGCTGTACCTAGTATCAGTGCATTACCACAAAGCCCACCGAAACGCCAAATAAATACCCTCGTTCCCTGATTAAATAGCACTACTGTATATGAATATTCCCATATTAAAAAAATTGCTATAGGGGGGCAATGCCTAGTAAGTTCATTGCTCAATAGGTGGCGTTCTGAGAGTGAGGGTCCGAGTCTAGGAGGTGAAACAGTGAAGGACTAGAGCGAGGCAGCTTCAGAGATGGGGCTGCTTCGGGCCGTGAGTGAGCAACTAAGCCCCATGCATCCTGCGAAGGCAAGATGGCAGGGGCTGGTTGCAGCTAAAAAGTGCTTCACATGTCTCGCCTCCTAGACTGGAACGAGACCTCACAGGGTTAACGGTTGAATGTACAGGCTCTCGGCCTATGCCCGAGAGGAAGTAGAAGAAGAAAAAATTAAAAATTAATTAAGAAAGACAATCCTGTTGGAGGCATCGGCTGCACACCGTTGTGGGACAATTTAATAGTACAACACTTTTGTATAAGTGAGAATATGCTTGTGCAGAAATAGTGTAGGATTGCGAATAATATTCGGCTTGAGCAAGTTATTGACAACAAATAACCTATCCATAACTGATGTTAGAAGCCATTAAGGCCTGTCAAGTTATCCTAATCCTAATTTTTGACAGAACTACATTCTTCCTGGGCTTTGTGTGCTTCCATTATGATAAACTAACTGATCAGTAGGTGGTGGAGAATGGGTCCCACACCACCAGTTTACATCTATTGAAATTTCAAAACAAAATTGATATTTTTATTAAATGTGACCTATTTGTGGCAAATTAAATAAGTCCTACCGTTTATCCTAGTAGTGTTGTAAAGTAATATCCAAAAATTTGAAGTTATGTTGCCAATTGACCACTTGCGAGTTTTGGTCTATAAGGAAGTTGGAGCGTTGGCCGTCGATATTTAGCAGAATTATCAGCTAAAATACAATCATTATACATAAATAAACATATACAACCAAATTTATCATAGCTTTGATCCATCAAAAACTCACATTATTGCATTTCTCTTTAATATCAATGTTCACGACTCCAACTTCCATATAGCCTGAAACTCGCAAGTGGTCAATTTCCTTTCCTGTAGTAAATAAAAACATTGTATTGCATATTAGATTATAAAGAATGGACCTCATGCACATCTAGTTTAAATGTTATATATACTGGACACAAATATGATAATATAACTGTCTTGATAGCGTAATGCATAAGTGCGGGGAATTTCGATGGGAGTATCCTAGGTTCGAGTCTTTGGAGTGCCACATGTATTTGTTGATTTCATTAATTGAGTTTAGCAGTGTAGTTGGTTGGTGGACAAATATAATAATAGAGTACGGTGTGTTGTGTGTGTAAAGGGGCATTTATGGTCGCCAATATTGCTGACATATAGACTGTATTTGATTTAATGTAATGACTGGACTAATACTCCAAGTTACCTAGTACTGTATTGACACAACTCTTAAGAGGACCGTGGATAGTTTTTTGGGTCTATTATATATACTGTATATATACTGTATATATATATATATATATATATATATATATATATATATATATATATATACATATACCGGTATATATATATTTTCATGCATTTTTTAGTTTCCTCGCTAGACCTTCATCAAGCTTAGAAAAAAAACACTCCCTAGACCCCCTTCAAGATATATTTGTACATTTTTCGATAGAAAGATGTTCCGGCATTACTTGCTCGCCAGGAAAAAATTGACATCTAAACGGCACAAAAGGTCTTGATATTGATATAGAAATGGGATGAAAGGTTTTAAAATTGACAAACTAATAAAGCGAACGTCTTAAAATATGAAAACTAATGGGGCTAAACATGTAGAAGGGGGACCACAAAATTACCCATCTCCCGTCAACTTGGCTTTTGTGCTACTCCAAAAGGTACAGTTGCCAAGATATGAACCTGGGTCAAATGCTTCATACAGACCTTGCTGTATTTATAATGGTCTTGATGGTGTAATGGTTAGAGCGTGTGAGTTCTGCATGAGATATCCTAGGTTCGAATCCTGGGAGAATCACATGCGTTCATTAATTTCATTTGGGGGTTATTGGTGCTAAGGACGATATTAAAAAGAATTATTATAGCAGGTTACATAGTGTTCTAACGCTTTCAGTCCGGGTCAAATTCTTCTGGCTATCGTTAGACAATTTTACCGTGTTTAGGAAGAATTTAACAATCAATAAATTAATGGAGAAATAATGCCTCTCTGATTACTAGATGTCCTTCCTAAGCTTCATAAAATCATCTAATAATAGCCAGAATAAAAGGTATAATGGCATCACCCATCCTGAAGTGATTAATGAGAACATGATGGTCTTGCCTCCATCAGGCTTTAAAACCCCAAGACCCTCCTTTGAGTTAAACTTGTGCATTTTTTAAAATAAAAATGCTCCGGCCTTTCCTAAGTATATTGCAGGAAAAAAAATTGACACCTTAAGGTACGAAAGGTCTTAAAATCTCAAAACCAATGGAGCTAAACATGAGGGAGATGGGAATCAGAAAAATATCCCCTTAAATCCTGTCCCTCATTCCCAGCACTGTCCCATCTGTAAACAAAATTGTATGGTAGAGGAATTGATGTATATTATATTAAAATTTAGCTCTTGTGTTTTTATGAATGTGCATGATTGTAGATGTAACTTTTGTAAATAGAGATTGCTATTTTTATTTATTAAAGTTCAACTAGAACTGATTAACATGACTATTATTTGTAACCCTCTCTAGATTATATGAATCTTTTAAATATGGGTAATACTATCTAGTTGATTACGAAGCCTCCCGTTGGGATGGCGTAGTATTGTAATGACCGTGTCTGTGTGTTAATGCCCCATTCTGTATGCGTGCCCCCCCCCCCCCCCCCCCATAGGAGTACACACATTATGATGATATGGTGATTATGGTGGTAGTAGTAGTGATTGTGGTGCCCATCACAGTGGTGATGGTGATTATGGTAAAGGTAGTGCCAGCGAACTTGACAATAATCTTGACTCCTTAACTTCTTATAACTCAAAATGAATTAAAGCAATCGGGCTGACATTTCTATCATTTGGGAAGAGTCCACCAGGAAGGAGGTGTGGATATTTACAGCCAGTTTGCTCTAGGCCCTTTTGAGATAAAGAGAGGTCAGGGATCAAGATTATTGTAAAGTTCGTTGGCACTACCAATAGTAGTAGTGATGATGGTGGTGATCGTAGTATACTCTGTGTCCGTGACTGTAATAAATTTACGGGCCACTTATAAGGTAATAGTTCCAGCTGAATTACTAGTGTGACCATAATTATTAAAACCTTTGCTAAGAATAGATAATTACTACAAGACAAAACACTGGACACGTTCACAAGAGCTAATCAGCTGAAATTATTGACAAGATGGTGGGCCAATATTTTCCCAGTGTCACTGAAACCGAGTATAATAATATTATTATGGTGATAGTAATTGTCTTGAAGAGCTCCCAACATTTTGTGGCAGTCTCCGACAGCGCGGCGGGGGTGGAGCTTGCCATCTCAGATTGCTTTGTTGATCAATGGAAACAATTTAACCTATTTCTGGGTATTCTTCAGTTTTCATCACTATTAACCCACCTTTTACCTTGTAAAGAAAGGGATAGGAAAAAACCTTAGTAGCTTATGATGAAGCATGGTATTCGTACTTTGTCAACACTCAAAACTCCTTGTTAGCTTTCTTTATTTTCCTGTGGCACTGGCAATCGGTTGAATAATGTATAAGGTTTTATCCTCTGTCTTGAGTCGGCCACCCCCAGCTATGGGGTATGTGCCTGTGTATAAACATGCATACATACTTACATATATCCTTTGTTGTGTAGTTGAAAATTATCCATGAAGCATAGGGGATGACTGGTGAAAATTACAAGGGAGTGTCAGGGACAACTTCCCTCGATTCTGGTCAGGCCCATATTAATGCTGTGTGGGTGGGTCATCCATAGTTAAAGGTAAGCTGTATATATAGAAATACAGTGTTTATTATAATAATATATATAGGACACATGACACTTTCACCCTTATTAATATTGTGTCCACTATTTTTGCTAATATGCTTCTTACTGTTAAATCTACTGTTTCAGTTTGGTCTAAGCTCCTTCACCGTCATAGACGTTGGGAAACTGAATTTAAGAATCGGCCATACCAAGCTTACCCATTCCTATTTGACATACGTTTTGGTTTGTTTATTTTGCAAGTTTTACATTATAATAGCATACTCCTCCGCCTCAGTTCCCGCTGTCATGTTAGCCTCCCTCTCTCTCATATTTTCCTTGACTGTCCCCTGTATTCTGTGGCCCGTTCCCATTTCTTTTCCCTTTTGTTTCTCCTCCGTCGTCCTCCTAGTTTCGCTGACAGGCGCCTGACGAACTAGTATCTAGTCCAACTGACGCCCGACCCACTCTCCCTACGACCGCATTATCACTTATATATTCACAAGCATTCTCCATTCATTACCACTTCTCTTGCCTGTTCTTCAGTCATCTCTCTACCTTCCAAGGCTTGTATTACACCATCTCAACCGAGGTCTTCCTCTCCCTCTATTTCCCCTTGTTTCTGACTCAAATATTGTATTCTCTTTATAAGTCTCTCATCTCCCATTCGCTCAACATTTCCATACCAGCACAGCCCCCTTCTGTCCACTCTGGTCGATAAGGGTTCTTGTTGTCCCACTCTCCTACGTAGCTCTTCATTCCTCAATCTGTCTCTATGTGTTACTCCACACATACTCCTCAAGCAGCTCATCTCCATCACATCCAACTTTCTTTTCTCTTGTGCCTTCAAAGCCCATGTCTCAGCCCCATACATCACTGTTGGTACAACTATTCCTTGATACATTGCACTTTTAGCTTTCATTCCGAGATTTCTCACTTTCCACATACAGTACTTCCCATTGCTCCGAAAATTTTCCTTCCTTCACATACTTTGTCTTACCTCCATTTCCACACCTGCGTCCCTGCTTATCACTCCTTTTAGATATTTAAAACACTCCACTTGTTCCAGTCATACATTTAGATTTACCCTACGAGCATCACTATTATACACCATCACTTTACTTTTATTAAACAGATTAACTTGCTCATGTAGTAATGTACACCCTATGTGGTGGATTGTGTTCTTTTATTTAATAATTTTCATTTTAGTAAACGTTGTTTCCACATAGCGATTTTGATAATTTAATTTGACTTTATATTGTCCTTGTCCCAATTTTGGTTTGTTTAGTTTGCAAGTTTTACATTTTAATTGACATTCACCCTCAGCTAACTCCTCCCACATACCACACCAAACTCTTTTACTACTTGCTGCAGCTTCTCCTTAGAATCCGCCACCAACACTGTGTCATCAGCAAACAGCAACTGATTCAACTCCTATTCTCCACCATTCTTTCCTACTAAACCCAATCCTTTACCCATAGTTCTCATTTTCACCTCCCTCACCACACCATCCATTATACATTTAAACAACCTCATTACTTATTCTATTACTCATATAAAAAGTGAGCCTTTTGGAAGTAGTGTGCAAATAGTGACTTCTATTTTAAAATTAATGGAAGATCACTTTCACAAGCGGCAGACTTTGATAATTATCTCTACAGTATTATGGGGACAAAGGGAGTTAGCATTCATCCAACACATATTAAATGATAAGCCTTAGTGCTTACCATATACAGTACTGTACAAAGGGAGTTAGCATTCATCCAACACATATACAGTACTGTACTGTAATCTATATTTGCAGCTGTAATGAAATGGTTTACTCTTTTACAAGGTGAAAATTATACCAATATTTTCTTTTATATTATTTACAAGGTTTGGAATAATCTTAAATAAAATAAATTGACTAGTTAATATAATATATAGCCTACAGTATAGACAATTTTAAAAATTGAATATGGGTTCTACTTTTTCATTATGCATGGTTTTTCCCAAATTGACTAATTCCTTGAACATGACGATGGTGCGTTGTTATACGTGTGATTAGTTTGCTTGGGAAACAGATTAACTTGCTCATGTAGTAATGTACACCCTATGTAGTGGATTATGTTCTTTTATTTGTAAATTATTATTTTGCTTAAGCGTTGTTTCAACATAGCAATTGTGATAGGTTGTTTTGTCTTTTTACTGTGTTCGTCAAAGTTTTGGTTTGTTAATTTTGCAAGTTTTAAATTATAATGTTGTGAAGGAGTGTTATGTTTTGAGGGAATGAGTAAGTGGGAATTGGGCCTGAGTATATAGATAAATAGAGTAAGTTATGTAGGAGCAAAACCTGTGACTGCCTTTATAGCCTGGTTCTGGCGCTGTTGAGTCATACGGGTGTAGTGGGAGAGGTGCATAGTGAAAGTGGCGGTGCCAGAGGTCAGGCGACGCAGCTCACTAGAGTACCCTCGCAACTCACTCAGCGGACACTCCACGTTCAAAACCTGGAAAACAGATATATAGGATGTTGGTAAAACATTGGTATGATAAATGGAAAAGTGGAAACATATACATGAGCAGAGTAGTACTAAAAAGTGGCCTTGGACTTTCACTTGGAATGACCCACCAAATATATCCATGTACAATTGGGGGTATTAAGTGTTCTCATATATTCCAGTGGTTTTCGCTCAAAAAGTGTTATTGGTATCTTTATAGTTACTGGGAAAAGTGCTTATCCCTCAGAGTATTAATCAGTGAATGAAACTTTGTGAAATATCTGACAACACTTATCAACCTCGACTGTACGGTGTACCACCCCACCCCCTTCCTTCATTGGTCACATATACCACCACCCAACCTTAACTCAATGACTGCGGGCTGTTATATAAAAAATATGGACATCACTGTGGCACTTGTCATATGACAATTGTCGATTGTGTCGTCCCAGTTTTAGTTTGTTTATTTTGCAAGTTTTACATTATAATTGCCGAATATCGGCCTAGTACAAGGCTTGGGAAGCAAGCAAGCAAGTAAGTCAAAGCAGCGAGGGTCCGCCTCACCCACCAGACGCGTCTGAGCAAAGACCAACGTACATAGGAGACATCTCCAGCTCCCCTATAGACTTGGGCATAGCAAAAACCGTTGAAAATAGATATTTTTACCGATTTAGCACCTCATTTGCAATATCGTTGCACGGCAACCAGTAATTGTACAGACATAGTTCAGGTGTCATTGGAAAGGTCTATTCCTCTACTTTAACCTATTGGCTGCGGCTATGTTTGGGCTATTTAGGGCATATTCAGGCACTCCTGAATGATAAATCAAGCATCTGCATTAAATGAACTGTATTCTGCCGAAAACTAGGCGAAAATAGCTTCAAAATGAGACCAGAACGGGCCCCGTACATGGTCTGGTTCACCCGCAGCGGTGCCAGTAAAACACGGGAAACCCGCTATTTGGTAGCACTCGCTCGCTTGGCTACACTGTTGTGAGAGAGAGAGACAGTCTACCTCAGTGAGTCGCTCGCTGCTCTGAGGGACGGAGGTGGGCCCCTCACGCTCCCGCCCACTGACACTCGATTTTTACGGTTTTTACAGGCTTTTAAAGCCTGGAAATTGCTGTAACTTTCCAGAATGTCACCCGCAGCCAAAGGGTTAAGGGATATATCATTGATATTCATTCTAGCTCTTGTTTATACATGAAAATGTGCAGGGAATGAAGGTAACTTTTACTCCAAAACCACTGTATGGTACAGTGGTGACCAAGCAATTGCGTTAACTACTGGATAATATATACTGTACACAAATAGATATATCCTAACCCTTGTGTTATGTCTGTGTGTCATTCCAGTAACGATGGCGTGGCGTCGAGCAAAGTCAGCCAAGATGACCGGAGCATGACACTCCTCTGCCACCACCTCCACCACCATACACGGCTCCAACAGCTCCGTACCACACTCAACCAGTAACTGAAACAGAGTAATGGATGGATGAACTAAGCTGGGATAAAAGATCCAAGTCCATGGATGTGGAGGGAGCTGCACCAAGGGGAGGACCAAGAAAGACTTTGCGGTCTGATATTAAATCAAAGAACCTGACAAGTGAGGCAGTTCTTGACAGGGTTGCCTGGAACGCCGCCATTAGGACGTGAGACCGGAACCGTGCTTCGTGTGGAGCACTCTGTTTTTAAATTTGTGTATGTATGTAGTGTCTACACTTACACTCCCATAGGCTACTCCCTTAACCCGTCGAGCCCCGGCTGATTATTAATAAATGTACACCCAGAACCCGGCCGGTTTTGATTTTTTTATTTTATTCCAGAAACAATAGCGAATGGGTTAGGAATGAAGGAAAAACCGATCAAAAAGCTCAAAAAATGGTCCTACAGAGCCCCCGAAAACGGATTTTACAAGAGTAAAAAATTGAAGGCAATTTCCCTCAAAAGCCAGGTTATTGCGCGCTCACGCGCACGCACGTGGACTTTGAGAGTTTTCAACCATAGGCACGGTTGCCATACAAATCTGAGCCCTCTCGAGTGGCTACAACCTGAGGTTACGGTCGGAGCAATTAGGGTGACTCGTCAGACGCGTCGCTGGGGCTGTGCGTTACATACATCGCCGACGCGCCAGACGCGTCGCTGGTGCTGGACGGGTTAAGATCGCCTTCGGTTGCTCGCCGTTATGACTCAAACATTACAATTCCCAATAGGCAGGAAAGGATTATATGATGCCACCCAAGCAAATGTCATAAGCTTACTCTGTTCCTTAATGCACTCTTCAGACATTCTGGATTGTGTATGAAGACCCTATTGCAAGTTTGGAGATGGGGCCTCTGTCGGCATTGCCTATCAGACAAAGCTACAAGATAGCTACAAATAAGGCCAAAATGGTTTCAAAACAAGACTAAATGCACATAAACATTAGCATCTTTGTATTTAGGAAACAGCAGATATGAACTATTGGGGATATAAAGGTAATTCTGGGATAACCTCAGAAGAAGATACTGTCCAGGAGGGTTCCAAGGCAACTCAATCTGTTCCAAATCAACTAAGGCCAACCAAACCACCTTACTTAACTGAAACTAACTCAATATTTTTGTGTCATGCCCCAGCCAGGGTTCGAACCCAGGCCAGTAGCACCTAAACCACTAGACCACTGAGTAGTTTAAAAGTAGTGGCTTTATTTGGAATTATATCCCATCCACCACCACCCGCTCTGATATGTGATCACGTAGCTAGATACTGTACCATACACACACACACCTCACACACAAATACTAGCAACTAAGTACAGTACTAGAGAAGGATACTTGTAATCTGGGGCACATTGAAGGCCTCCCTTAATAAACAAGTAGAGCCCTAAATAAATAAATATTTTTATGTCATGCCCCTAACAGTAACCTAATAGTATTGATTGAATTAGGACTGGTTTATATGGTCTACTGGCCGAGTTGCCCAGTCACCACCCAAGAGTCCTGACCTTTAGAAGACAGTGAGAAGATATTGAGAGTTTGACTGAGATGGTGAGAAAATATTGCCCAAGAGTCCTGACTTTTATATTATAAGTTTGTTGTTTTCAAAGTTTAATTTCCGATAAATTTAAATGCATTTTTCCACATATAGATTTTGTTTAGTGTGTTGTCATTTCAATAGTTTATATATTGATGAGTTTGTTATATTGGTTTGATCAGTAACCTTTTAGTTAGTTTTCAAGTTTTATATTTTATATTGTGTTCTTTTATTTCATGAATTTTATTTTAGTAAGTGTTGTTGTTGTTGTTGTTCCCTAAGCTGCCTGGCCGAACAGCCCCGAGTCCCTGAGAAAGGCCATGGCCACGATCGGGCTTTCCCACAGAGCTCTCATTGAGTGTAGATTGTGTTGTTGGCATAAATGGTTGTGTGAAATGCAGTCTTCTATGATGTGTTTAATGGTATGGGGTGCTGTGTTACATCCCGGGCAGGTGTCGACAACGGAGTCATCCAGTCTCTTCTGATAGCTCAGGAGAGCTGGATGGTGTCCGCATCTCAGCCTGGCCAGGTGGACTCTGTCCTCGCGAGGAAGGGAGGATTCGGAAGGATGGATTTCGGGAGGTCGTGCATGCAGCTGCGTGTTGTCTGTGAGTGAGTGGATGGATCGGTGAGAGATATGAGTATGGATGTGCTTCTGGAAGTTGGTTCGGGGTGGGCAGGGAGGGAGAGAGGACAATAATTGTGTGTGATACCGTGTGCTGGGTGTTGTTTTGATATTTCTTGGTGTCTGTGGGTGTGTTGCCATGTAGTTTAGTGGGTGGTCTTGGTTCGTGGAGGCTGCTGCCAGGAATTGAGTGCCTCTCATGTCCAGATGGTCTTTGACTTTGAGGATTTTGGTTTCTTGATGTAGGTGATCTGTGGGTGCAGTAGCTGTGCAGCCTGTAATGATCTTCAGGACTTTGTTTTGAATAGTCTGTAAGGTCTTATGATGTGTTTCAGCTAGGTTAGAAGCCCAGGCTGGGCTTGCGTATTCCATCACTGATCTTATGTATTGTTTATATACTGTGGTGGTAGTTTCTTTGTTGTGTCCAAATTTTGTGTGAGCAAGTGACCTGAGGGCGTTAAGTCTGGGTGTCAGTTTCTTTTTAATGTTTGTGGTGTGCTGTTTGAATGTCATATGAGTATCATATGTTACTCCTAGGATTTTGGGTGTGTGTGTATGTGTTAGGGGTGTGTTGTTTATGGTGAGTTGAGGGATGTATTCGTGTTCTCCTGTCCAACTTGTGAGCAGGGTTGCAGTGGATTTGGCTGGGGCTAGATTAAGTCTGTTTGTAGTGCACCAGCCATGTAGTGTGTTGAGATAGGGTTGAAGGAGATCTGTTGCTCTTTTTGGGTCATGGTGTGTGCATGTGAGTGTTATGTCATCTGCATAGGAGGCTAAGTTTATTTGGGGCGTATTGGGTGTAGTTATATCGTGCATGTACAGATTGAAGAGTGCGGGCGATAGGACGGATCCTTGTGGGACTCCGTTTGGAAAGTTTCTGATTTTAGATGACTGACCGGCAAAAGATACGTGTGCACATCTGCCTGCTAGGAAGTTGGCCAGCCACCGTTTTGTGTTGTTGTGCATGTTTGTGTTGTAGATTTTGTTTGTTAGGTTGTGGCGGGGGATGGCATCGAAGGCTTTACTAATGTCGAGTGTGGCTAATAGTGATCTGTGTGGTGGTCTAGCTGAATTGATGCCGTCGAAAGCTCTTTGTGTAAGGTCTGTGAGAAGAGTGTTTGTGGAGTGCAGTGGCCTAAAGCCATGTTGTGTTGGAGCTAGGGGTAGGTCAGGTGTAATTAGTTGTAATACTAGGCGTTCCATGACTTTGGAGGGGGAGCAAAGGAGTGTGATGGGGCGGTGCGAGGAGGGTAGCGTGGGGTCTTTGTTGGGTTTGGGGAATGTGATGATGATACCATGCTTCCAAATGTCTGGTATTGTGTTGTGTGAATAGCTGTAGTTTGATATGTTAGTGAGTGCTTGTATGCCTTGTGGTCCCAGGTGTCTGAGGTGTATGTTGCTTATGTTGTCTAGGCCACAGGCGGGTGAGTGCTTGAGATTGTTGATGATATGCTTTGTCTGGTGATTGGTGAAGGGTGTATAGTCAGGGTCTGTGGGGAATTGTCTCTTACGTCGGATGACACGTCGGTCGTCTTTGTGAGGTTTTAGGTGGCTGACATGTGAAAAGTGATTGATGAGAGTGTTTGCTTGTTGTTTACATGAAGGAGTAGAGTCTGTTGTTGTGATTGCAGCATGTGATTGTGTTGTGTTGCTGTTGGAAAGTGTGATGCTGTTTAGTGTTTTGTATAGTTTTTTGGGGTTTGTTTTGTGATCAAGTGTTTGTAGGAAGTTATTCCAATTTAGTTTTTGTTGTTCTTGTATTTTGTTGTTAGTTTGGGTGTTGAGTGCTTGAATTTGTTGTGTGATGTCTTGTGTGTGGGGTGCTGGGGAGTGTTTCAGTATGTCGCGTTGTCTGATGAGGTTTTGAATTTCTGGTGTGAAGTTGGGGTTGTGTCTTTTTCTGTTACCTCTTGGAATGTGTTTCTTGTCAGTGTTTTGGATAGTTTTATTGAGTATGTGTACAGCATTGTTGATGTTAGTGATGGGTGTACTGTTTAGAGTTGTGAAGTGTTGTTCTGTCTCATTTGTGAATGCTTCCCAGTTAGCTCTTTTATAATTGGTGTATGTGTGTTTGTGGCTAGCTGGGGTGAGTCTGGTTTTGGTGGTGATAATGATCGGGAGGTGGTCAGAGCCTAAGGTTCTGACCACCCTCCAGGATGTTGTGGGGGCGAGTTCTGGGGAGCAAAAGGTGATGTCTGGAGATGATGGGTTATAGAGGGCTTGGTGAGGAATATGGGTATGTTGATGGATGTCGTTAAGGATGATGAGGTTATCGGTTTGGTTTTGTAGTACCAGCCCTCTGTCTGTGTCGGGGTTGTCGACAAACCAGGCCGACGTCTTGGCGTTGAAGTCACCACCCAGGATGATGTGTGGGGTGTGTGGGGTGTTTGTGATGTGTTGTAAGTGTGGCCTGTATTCATTTGGTACTGTAGGGGATGTTTGGGGAGGGATCTATCTATCTATCTATCTATTGCCTGACGCCGTGATCCCCGAAGGGGTGGCCACGAACGAACCGCCCCCATGCACCTCTGTCCCCAGTCAGTCGACGCCCCTCCCCCCAACCAGCACCGCCTTCGTTCATGTAGTTCCTCACTCCATCCTTCCACCTCATATTCGGTCTACCTCTCCCCCTCTGTCCCTCCACCTCGCTCTCGTACACCCTCTTAGTCATTCTCTCGCTTTCCATACATTCCATATGGCCGAACCATCTCAAGTTGTTCCTTTTCACACTTTCCAGCACATCTACCTCCACACCACACCTCCTTCTTACTTCCTCATTAGTCTGTCTATCCCTCCATGTAACTCCGCACGCACTCCTTAAGTAATTCATTTCCACTGCTCTCACTCTTGGTCTGAGTCTCTCAACCAACGTCCATGCTTCGCTTCCGTAAGTCAGTGTCGGGATTACCACACTGTCATGCAAGGACTTCTTCACTTCCATACTGACCACCCTATTTCTTGTTACTGCTTTTAGCGTTCCTACAACCCTCTTCCCCTGTTGTACCCTCTCCCGCACCTCTTCATCCATAGTCCCATCTTTACTCAACACACTGCCCAGATACTTAAAAGAGTTGACGATCTCCATAGCCTGACCGTTCAGCTTCACCTCACACTCTGTGACTTCACCCCTTTCGAAGACCATAACCTTGCTCTTCCCCGTATTTACCTTCAAATTCCGTTTTTCGCACACTGTTCCAAACTCATTTACCAGACCCTGCAACTCCCATTCATTATCACTCATCAGAACTGTATCATCCGCAAACAGCAGTATAGGTAGCTTCCACTCAATTCCCTCCCTTTTCAGCGATACACCAACATCCACTGCTCTTGATAGTATTTCTTTCATAACTCCATCCATATATACAGTAAACAACCACGGGGACATCACACACCCCTGTTTCAAACCAACATTCAGGTCAAAGAACTCGCTCTGCTCACTCTCCACACGTACTGCCGCCTTTGCACCCTCATACATGCTCTTCACTGCTTTCAGCAACTTGCCCTCTACTCCGTATATTCTAAGTACTTTCCACAAACCTTCTCTATCCACTCTGTCATAGGCCTTCTCTAAGTCCATAAAGGCAACATACACCTTTTGTTTCTTCTCCAGATACTTCTCCACAACACAATTCAGGGTAAAAATCTGATCTACACATCCTCTTCCCTTCCTAAAACCTCCCTGCTCGTCGCCTATCCATTTCTCCGTTCTCACTCTCACTCTCTCAATCACTACCCTACTGTATACCTTCCCTACTACGCTTAGAAGACATATTCCTCGGTGGTTACCACACACTCCTCTTTCCCCTTTGCCCTTATATAGGGGGACTATTATGCCAGTCTTCCAGTCATCGGGTGCACTCCCCTTCTCCCATGCTAGTTTGCACATTTTCCATACCCATTCTATCACTATCTCACCACCATACCTCAACATTTCCCCACACACTCCATCTGTTCCTGGTGCTTTCCCCAACTTCACTCTTTTCATGGCTTCCCACACTTCTGACTTCCTGATCCCCACCTCCTCCTCCACTACTTCTCTTCTTCTCCCTCCCATACCATATCCAGCTATGTTTGCTGGCTCTTCATTCCTTTCATTTAGCAACTCACTGAAGTACTCCCTCCATCTTTCGACTCTCTCTTGCTTCTCGGCTAGCATTCTCCCATTCTTATCTTTCACACCCTTACTGTTTCCCTTGCTACCTTCCCTAACTTTCTTGACTTCTTTCCAGAACAGTTTCTTACTCTCCCTCCATTTTACACTCAGATTCCTTCCAAATTCCTCATCTACTCTTCTCTTACTTTCCTTCACTACTCTCTTCACCACCCTCTTACTCTCCACGTACCTCGCTCGTTTCTGCCTCTCGGAATCTTCATTCCCTCTACTACCCAACCACTCTCTATATGCTTTCTTCTTTTCTTCCACAGCTATTCTTACCTCTTCTGTCCACCATGCTGTACCTTTCACTCCCCTCCCTCTTCTCCTCACTCCACATACCTCCTCACATGCTGCACAGATCTCATCCTTAAACACCTTGCTCATCTCCTCCACTTCCTCCATAACTTCCAGGTCGAACCCACCTAGTCGTCTTTCCACTGCTCTCCTGTACTCCTCCCTGACTTCCTCCTCCTGCAACCTCTCCACCCTCCTCACCATTCCACCCTCCTCTCGCCTCCCTCCCGCTCTCCTCACCCACTTCTTTTGTATCCTAACCTTAGCTACCACTACATAATGATCAGACAGACCCCCTCCAATACCCCTATACACCCTAGCATCCATCACAGATTTCTTCATTCGTTCATCCACACATACAATCAATCAATGACTTTCGTTCCACCACTGTCTTATCCTTCATCGACAACATCCGTTTCCACGTGTACCTGTGGATCATTCTGTGTCGGAAGAAGGTGTTGGCTATCCACAGCCTCCTGCCCACACATACGTCCACAAGTGCACTACCATTCCCATTCACCTCTGATGGTACCCCCCCCACCCTCCCACCACTCCCTCAACTTTCCTATCACCCACCTTACCATTCATATCCCCAATCAGAAATATTCTTTCGTTCTTGTCAAACTTCTCCAGGCACGCCTCCACATTCATCCAGAACTCCTCTTTCTTTCTTTCAAGTATATCCTCTGTCGGGGCATACACGCATACAATCACCCACGTTTGTATTCCTACTTTCATTCTCACCCACACAATCCTTGAACCCACAGACCCATACTCTCTTACACATTCCTTCCATTTGCTACTTACAACAAACATGCACCTTCTCTCGCTGTTCCTTCACTCACTCCAGCACACACACCCATTCCACACTCCCACTCTCTCACATCTGAACCTTTCCATTTGGTCTCTGTCATTCCACATACATCCAGCCTGGCATTCACTAACACTTCCAGAACCTCTCTCTCTTTTGTGCCATCATTCATGCCACTAACATTCCACGTAGCCATTCTCAGAATGTCCGAAGGCATGTCCTTAGTCGGTCGTGGTTCGTCAACGTTGGTTCCGTCCGCATCCGAGGCTGTTCGTTCGTTTTTCCTTGCTTAGATATTTTTTCCGGGTGGGGGTCGCAAGCCCACCGACCCAACCTCTTTAGTCGCCTCTTACGACACGCAGAAGGCACGTGGGTGTTTATGATGGTTATGTTGGAGTTGTTGCCAGTGCGTATTTTAATTGACTGTATTTCTGTTGTGTTATCATTTGGGGGGAGGAGTGATTTGGTTTGTACACTGGTTACTATGTATGATATTTCTTTGTGTACCAGGGTGATGAGTCCACCGCCCCCGCCGACAGCCCGGTCTTGTCTGATGGTGGTGAAATTATGAAATGTGGGTGTTTTTTGTGTTGTGCGGAGTTTTGTTTCTTGTAAGATGGCAATGTGTATGTTGTGTTGTTTGATGAAGTGTGAGAGTTTGTGTTTCTTTGTGTTGATGCCATCTATGTTCAGTTGAAGAATGTTAATGTTATGTGCACGATGTATGTTGGGTGCTGCTGCACGAGGATGGGGTGGGGGTGGGGGTGGTGGGGGGGGTGGGGGTGAGGGAGGGGCTGGGGGTTGGGATGGGTGAGGTGGGGGTGGGGATTGGGGAGCAGGAGATGGGGGTTGGAATGGATTAGGATGGGGTGTGGTGTGTTGAGTTGAGGATGTGTTAGGTGGGTTAGGGAGGAGAGGTGGACGGGTTTTAGGGGGGGGGAGTGGATGATATGGGAAGGTTAGGTGGGTTGGGGAGGAGAGGTGGACGGGTTTTAGGCGAGGGATTTGACTGGGAGAGGGAGGGGCATGAGGAACAGGTCCAGGTGTTTGTGTAGTGTTT
The DNA here is from genome assembly GCA_032716605.1 of Paralithodes platypus. Taxonomy (NCBI): domain Eukaryota; kingdom Metazoa; phylum Arthropoda; class Malacostraca; order Decapoda; family Lithodidae; genus Paralithodes; species Paralithodes platypus. The sequence continues at coordinate 54,251,704 of CM064482.1, read as the reverse complement.
CTTGGAGGCAAGTGTTGTACAGGTGAAGTGGGTCCAGTTCCTGCATGAATTGCAGAGAACTGAACCCTTAGTATGGCGACTCGAAGTGATGGGTTTTGAGCAAGTTGGACATATGTATGTGAACGTGGGTCCTGGGTTGCTCTCAATGTCTCCGGCTAGAAGAAGTCTTCGAGAAATGACAGCCGGAGAGTCATTTCTCGGTGTAGGAAAAACTGTGTGATGTGTGTGTGTGGTGTGAGAGGTGTGGAAATTCCCGGCGCGACCGAAGCCGCTCCAAAA
>CM064482.1:54126847-54251325 GCA_032716605.1 Paralithodes platypus | reverse complement strand
TGTATTACATGACCATTCAATCTCATTTCACACTTTGTAACTCTACAACCCCTCAACTATCCCTTCATAATTGCTGAGGGGCACAGGGCCATGGTTGGGGATTTGGTGTCCCGGACGTTTCCGCACCCTCCTCAGCTCCTCACCTGGGAGCGACTTCGGTCACCTGGGCTTTCTTAGTAGTAAGCAGGGAAGGTTCTGTGGGGGTGCTCGGTTATGGCCTTGCTCGGGACCTTGGGGCTGTTCGGTCAGACAGCCTGGGGAACAACAACAACAACAACAACAACAACAACAACAACACAACAACAAAGCAACAACAACAACACCAATAACACCACAACAACAACAACAACAACAACAACAATAACACCACAACAACAACAACAACAACAACACCAACAACAACCACAACAACAACAACAACAACAACAACAACAACAACAACAACAACAACAACAACAACAACAACAACAACAACAACAACAACAACCAGGGTGGCAAACCGAGGCAATGTTGTTTCAAGACAGAGTTGAGTGGTGAATACAAGAAAATGTGTATGAAATTGTTTTAGCCATTTTATCACTTCCAGGGCATAATGGGAACTGTTGTAATTCACTGCAACATTTGTGGCTAAGCACTTAAAAATGGAGAAGGGTGAGGAACTATAGAGAGTAGCTTTCATTTTGTATATATAATATTTATGACTAAAAATCAGGGACTTAGTTATGGGACTGGATATAAAAAGTCTCTCATTTGGCATGTGATACATACTTAATTTTAGCACAAAACTATTTTTGCCAACTTTACAACTACTTTGCATGACTATTTTACAGGGCTCGAACCCAGGTCCCCACACTTGCGAAGCGAACACTCACCACTAGACCAAAAGAAGTACTCCACTTGGGCTGATAGTTCAAGCGATTTTCTACATCCAGTTCCGTTTAAGCACTTGCCCCAAATGCTGGCATTACAGACAGGCACCTGGAACCCCCACTCATTATTACTCATCAGAACTGTATCATCATCAAACAATGTATGTATATACTCTGGCACTTTACCCCCCCCCCCCATTTTTTTTTTTTTAAATGGGGGTGGCCGACACGAGACAGAGCCCGAACAGGGAACAGCAGCACAGTGTATATTCAGTAGCCTACCTGCCAGTATGGTCTGTCCGGTGTCATGATCGAGGGAAACTTTAAGACTGGGGTCCTCCCGGGTTAGCTGTGTGAGGGCCGCATCCAGGACTCGTTGCTGAGATGATGACCCCGCCTCTGGTCAAAATATAGCAACACCAACATATTAATGCTAAATAATGTAGCACAAAAAGGATGAAAGGAACATTGAGTAGTATGGAGGGTAATAAGATAAGAAAGAGGAAGACAAGGGGACAACAAATATGGAGGCGGTACTGAATCAGAGAGAGAGAGAGAGAGAGAGAGAGAGAGAGAGAGAGAGAGAGAGAGAGAGAGAGAGAGAGAGAGAGAGAGAGAGAGAGCGAGGAGAGAGAGAGAAGAGAGAGAGAGAGACGAGAGATAGAGAGAGAGATAGAGAAGAGAGAGAAAAGGAGAGAGAGAGAGAGAGAGGGAGAGAGAGAGAGAGAGAGAGAGAGGAGAGAGAGAAAGAGGATATGAGAGAGAAGGAGAGGGAGAGAGGAAGAGATAGAGAGAGAGAGAGAGAGAGAGAGAGAGAGAGAGAGAGAGAGAGAGAGAGAGAGAGAGAGAGAGAGAGAGAGAGAGCATAGTGGAGAAAATAATCATGAAGAACACTGTGTGATAAGGAGGTAATAGGCTGAGAAGGAGGTGAGGGGAATACATATATACATACTAGAGGTGGACCGGATATTGATTTCTTGATATTTGCGGATGTAGATGCGGATATTTATTTTCAGTATTTGCGGATGCAGATGCGGATAGTCCTATTTACTTCTTAACCCTCTGAAGATCCATGAAAAGGACCATGATGCACTTCTTTTTTTTGTTCTCTGACTATTATTAGACAATTTTTTTCAGATTAGGAAGGGTATATGGAAGTCAGAGGGTTGATTGGGATAGTCTTTAGTTTTTTACCCTTTTAATACCCACATATCCTTCCTAAGCAGCATAAAATCGTCTAATGATAGCAAAAATAAACTGCTAAAACATGTCAGAGCTTCAAGGGGTTAATAGTTAATTAGTTATTCTGTAAAAGTGTAAATATAAAGTTTTTATGACTTATTAGTTACGAAAATATCCACACTATAGGATGTGGATGTACAAAATGATGCGGATATATGCTGATGCGGATACGGATATCCGGTCCACCTCTAATACAGTAAACCCTCGCTATCTCGGACCTCTAGAAGTCGGAAACCCGCACTACTCGGACTGGCTACGGCCTCTCGGACATTAACTTCCGTATTTCGGACATTTCCGGCATCGTTCCGACCGTCTCTGACGTTGTCGGACTTTATATAAGTACACTAGACCCTCCATTTAACGGACAAATGTGTGCAAGCACCTGTCCGTTCTTGCTAAATGTCCGTTGCTGCTAATTACTGTCCAGTCCGGATGTAATCCGGAAATTCCATGAGAAAAATTCGGTGTTGAGTACAGGTGTCCGGATCTTGACATTTAACTGTTATGCATCCTTTTTTTTACTGTACCTGAAATAAATCCTGGTAATCCCTTGTGCTACACCCTATTGATAATGCAAAACTATTTCTAAAAACTAAACTACACACTTAAAAGTGTATATTATTTGGTCTCTATATAATCTGTGAATCATTTCCAATATGATAGAATTAAAGATTTTATTTTCCACCAACTCATAATCAGCAAAAACGACACAAATGTCAATTAAAAACATGTTATAATATTTCCCCATCATTTTGTGTATACCGTGGGAACAAAAAAAAACAAAAATCTATCAAACGTAAATCTCCCGTCTGGGAAGCTCGGCGCATAGACGGAGGGGAGGGTTGAAATATTTTGTTGACTATCTCATTTATTATTTATCTATGTGCTGGAAGGATATTATATTTTTCCATTCCATCACACTAGAAATTATTCAAAGATTACAAAAAGTCCAAATAAGACATAGTTATGTTAATGTATAAGGGATTTAGGTAGATGAATTAGAGAGATAGATAGATAGAAAGAGTGTGTATATCGAGGGAAAAAAACAAAACAAAAAATCTATCAAACGTAAATCTTCCGTCTCTGCTGGCACGGAGGGGAGAGTTGAAATATTTTGTTGACTATCTTATTTATTATTTATCTATGTGCTGGAAGGATATTATATTTTTCAATTCCATCATATTAGAAATGATTCAAAGATTACAAAAAGTCCAAATAAGACATAGTTATGTTAATGTATAAGGGATTTAGGTAGGTGCATTAGAGAGATAAATAGATAGAGCAACGGACTTTGCTCCAACTTTTTTATAGCAACTTGCTGGGTCCATTGTCCCGCCTACATTTTTTGACCGTTATTGCCGATATCCGTTAAATCAGAATCCGTTAAATGGAGGTTAGAGTGTATTCGGAAAATGTCCGTCATAACCGTCTTCTGATATCTCGAATATTTCCGAAATGTGTCGTAACGGTGTCCGACAAAGGATGAAGTGTCGGATGCCACCTCAAGTCACCGGACAATAAGGGTGAATATCCGAGAAACAGAAGGGAGGTCCGACACCATCTTACATCCGGGGACCGAGGTCCGAGCGTGGGAGGCTGGGAGCGTCAGTCCGCACCAAGCTCTGTCGTGTTACACATCGACGCGTGCCATTATTTTGTTCACCATGCCTCCCAAGGATAAGTCTAAGCGTAAGGTGACTTCTGTATCACTAGAAACAAAGCTACAGATGTTAAAGGATCTGGACAGTGGGATGAAAGCCAAGCAGCTTCAGGAGAAGTATAGCTTAGGCAGATCGACAATCTACGATTTCATCCGAGACAAGGAAAAAGTCCGGCATCATGGCACAGCTGTGCTTCATGGTCTCCTTCTACCGCCAAGATCTTTCGCAAGGCCAAGCTAGCCTATCAAGACATCGACGACGCAGTGCTGAAGTGGTACCAACAACTTCGTGCTGAGGGCGTACCAGTGAGAGGCATCGAGATACAACATGCAGCAGAACGCTTCGGACAGCATCTTCATCACCCAGACTTCAAGGCTAGCGAGGGGTGGTTGTGGAGGTTCCGAAACTGCCATGGCCTCACAAACAGGAGTATTTGTGGTGAAATTTTAAGCGCCGATACTTCGGCCATAGAACCCTTCACTGATCGCTTCCACGCCCTTATAACCGAGGAACACCTTCAACATTGGCAACTCTATAACGGTGACGAGACTGGCTTATATTGACGTTCTCTACCTTCCAACACACAGGCCCACCGAGAAATCACGTCCACACCTGGCCACCAAACTGTGAAGGAGCGCATTTCAGTGCTTTGCTGCGCTAATGCCGACGCAAGCCACCGTGTGACCCCTACAATCGTCGGCAAATCTCAGAAGCCGAGAGTAATTAAGGACCTCATCATTACCAAGGTCCCGGGTTCAAATCCCGATGTATCAATGGGAAGATATTATTGGGATGGAATTTGTGCTGTACCTGGTATCAGTGCATTACCACAAGCCCACCGAAAAGTCAATAAAGTACCCTCATTGTTCCCTGATTAAATAGCACTGTATGAATATTCCCATATTCAAAATATGCTATAGGGGTACAATGCCTGGTGAGTTATCTGCTCAACAGGTGGCGTTGTGTGTGTGTAAGTGTGAGAGTCCGAGTGTAGGGGTGAGACAGTGAAGCACGGGAACGAGGTGGCTTCAGAGATGGGGTCGTTTTGGGCCATGAGTGAGCACCGTGCCTCATGTGAAGGCAAGATGGCAGGTGCTCGTTGTACTCTACGTTCTTCACATGTCTCACTCCCTAGACTGGAACAAGACCTCACGGGCTTCACTGTTCATTGTAAAGCGGTGAATGTTAAGGCTCTCAGCCTATGCCCGAGAGGAAGTAAGTTGGAATATAGAAAAAAAAAAGAAGAAGAAAGAAAGCAACTCCCAGTCGACTATTATGGATCAAAGAAAGCTTGGTTTAACCAGGTAATCACTGAGGATTTCTTTCACAAGAGATTTGTACCCGACGTTCGCTCGTTCCAGAATCGAGTGTATGGTGTACCCTATGACGAAGCGGTTGCCATCTTGTTGCTCGACAACGCACCTGCCCACCCTTGTACCACGAAACTGGAGAGTGCAAACGGCAAAATTAAGACCATGTTCCTGCCTCCTAATACCACAAGTGTTATTCAGCCTATGGACCAAGGAATAATTGAAGCTTGCAAAAGGCGTTACAAGAGGAAGTTCCTGGAGCAATGCCTTGTCATCATAGAAGATGGGATGGACGAAGAAGGTTATTTGGATACACGCGGGAAGAAATCTCTACAAAAACTGAAGCAGTATACCCTGAAAGACTGCATCTACAATTGGGCAGAGACATGGCGAGAAGTTTCTCTCAACACACTGAGGAATGGTTGGACCAAGGTCTTAAATATCCCGAAGGTGCAAGATCCGGGTTTTGAAGGGTTTGGGGCAGCTGACTTCAGGAACCTCTTGAACCAAGGTAAGAAGAAGTTGACGACTGGCTGCAAGAGGACAGAGACCTACCTGGACACGAGCATAAGACTGACGAACAAATTGCAGCCGAGGTGTTGGGGGTAGCCCAGGAAGAGACCCAGGATGAGTCGGACGAAGAGACAGAGGGGGGGCCCAAGATATCAGTCTCGCATGCCTTAGACTCCTTTGACACCATTCTTCAGTATCTGACTCAAGTAGATGACCCAAAGTTGCAGTCCCTATATGAACCACTGCGTAATGGTCGATTCCATATTCAGAGGGCACACCTTGATCGGAAAAAACAACAAAAAATCAGCTCCTCTTTTGTACCCTCTGCTCCTCCCAGAGCTCGTACTTCGTCTGCTACCAGTGGGGTGTCGCTTGCTAGCACCACCTCCCTCCCAAGTGTTTCCTCAGTTGCTAGCGCCTCGTGGAGCACTGTAGACACTGTGCCACTCTCAGACTTAGACATGGATTTGGATGAATTAATGAGTAGCACGCCTGTGCCCATGGATATACCTGAACCTGACATTGTTTGTGAGGTGGAGAAGGACAGTGTGGGTAAGGGTAAAGGTAAGGGTTCCATGACAGGCAAGGGATATGGTCCTAAGAGTGGGGGTGTGAAGAACAGTGAGGTGGAGAAGAACAGTGCGATGGACATTGAGGTGGAGAAGAACAGTGAGGTGAAGAAGGACAGTGAGAAGGGGAGTGAGGTGGTCAAGGACAGTGAGGTGGAGAAGAACAGTGAGATGGAGAAGAACAGTGAGGTGGAGAAGGACAGTGGGGTGGAGAAGGACAGTGGGGTGGAGAAGGACAGTGGGGTGGAGAAGGACAGTGGGGTGGAGAAGGACAGTGGGGTGGAGAAGGACAGTGGGGTGGAGAAGGGCAGTGGGGTAGAGAAGGACAGTGAGGTGGAGAAGGACATTGGGGTGGAGAAGGATAGTGGGGTGGAGAAGGACAGTGAGGTGGAGAAGGACAGTGAGGTGGAGAAGGACAGTGGGGTGGAGAAGGACAGTGGGGTGGAGAAGGACAGTGAGGTGGAGAAGGACAGTGAGATGGAGGTGGGGGGTGAAAAGGGGATGCTGCAGTAATTAATGCAGTGTTGGGGAGGGGGGGAGGGAGGACATCAAGACTACAGACAAGAGCTATGAAGGGGAAAGTGTAATATAGCCTACTGTACAATACATATTGTAAAACTAAAATACATGTACTGTGTTTTCTATTACAGATTATAGGGTTCGAATAGGGTTGTCTTCGTTTTCTAGGTTGACGCGGACGTCTCTCTTGAGGTCGGATTTTTTCCGTAGTCTCCAATTTCATTGTTGTCTCGGACGGACATTGGTTAGGTCGGATTTTATCCTCTGTTAGGTCGGACACAAGCCGAACCCCGGACATCTCGGATTTTCGGTCATCTCGGACTGGGTCTCCCCCCAATTAGTCCGAGATAGCGAGGGTTTACTGTACATACATACATACATACATACATTAAAGACTATGATCTACACGTGAGTAGGTCAGTCTTTTTGTTTACCTTATGGCAGCATTCCAGGCAGTTCGGTCTCTGGCATCCCTCTAAGCCAGTCCTTTGGCTGCAAGATCAGTTTGTACTACCTGATCCCACTTCTTTATTGGTCTATCTCTCCTTGCGACTCCTGAGCGCCTCGCTCAGGGAGCCAGTGTGAGGTGGGTAGGCATTGTGGTGGTGAGCTTCATTGCGTGTCTGCCTGCTAAGACTGAAACCTCTCTTGGAGGTCTGGGACCTGGGAATCTTTTGCTGGAGACCCCAAATGGGCCTAGGTCTCTGGGTCTTCTCCTGGGTGACCTAGATATGTATGATTTTTTTTTTTTTTTTTTTTCTCCTTGTTTGGGCTCTGTCTCAAGTCGGCCACCCCCAGCTACGGGGTATGTGCCTGAGTATATACATACATCATCATTGTATAAAGAATAAAAAAAAATTCTTATCTATGAATATAAACTATTGGTACAAAAAATATCCAGAGTTTGTGCACTATACCTCTGGTGCACCTACCAATAGAACAAAAGAAAACTGGGTCGGGGACAGGAACTCCTACAAGTAACGCTGGGTTTGCTTCAGTATTCTCAGCGCTCTCTTCTTCCATTCCACCTTCCACTTCTATTCCACTCTCTCGCCTCCTGACATTGGTGTTCTGGCTGTCCTTTTCCACCCCGGCTGTGCTTCCGCTCCTCACCGTCTTCTTCTTCAAGTGGCGCGCGACCCCCGCTGCCACAGACTGACTGGCCACTAAGGTGTCTCCTGTGTTGGTACCCTATGAGATATATATTCTATGTTTTTTATCCATTCTGTAAATTTTTTATAGTTGTGGTGGATTGTGTTCTTTTATTTCAAAAATTTATTTTATTAAGCATTATTTCCACATAGTACCTATTTTGTGTTTATCTTGTGTCGTCCCAGTTTTGGTTTGTTATTTTTCAAGTTTTACATTATAATGTTAAAAGGTCTTGTCTATTCTTGCCTGAGTTAGCCTGGATATACATTATACAGCATATAATAGTACTTGGTAGTGGGCAGTAGTAGTTGGTAGTGGTAGTAGTTGCTGAGGGGCACAGGGCCCTGGATGGGGCTTTGGTTTCCCGGGCGTTTCCGCACCCTCCTCAGCTCCCCGCCATGGAGTGGCTTCGGTCACCCAGGCTTTATTGTGGTCGGCAGGGAGGGTTCTGTGGGGGCGCTCGATTATGGCCTTGGCCTTGCTCGGGGCCTTGGGGCTGTTCGGCCAGGCAGCTTGGGGAAAAACAACAACTTGGTAGTGGACTACAGCAACGAGCAGAGTACATGGACGGAGGAGCACTGCTAAAGGTCAGTCCTTTCCTGATGAAGCAATTACAATAGCTGGAAACTAACTAATGATATGTTAAAGCTGTGTTTGGTACCAAGTATATTGAACTTTTTATCAATGATACCTCATGAAAGTGTAAATAAGCTGACTGAAAGATGAATTAATATGAAACATTCTAATACAGATACTATTGGTAATGGAAACAATAATACTAACCTTAAGGCCAGTGAGGACAACAATATTCCCCGGGCCGACCTCTGAGGTCTCCTTGAAGTCGTCAGCATAGGCGATCAATACACGACCCACTCGCTCCGTCTCTCCACGATTCAGATTGTACACACGCTGACCCTGACACAAGACACACACAGTTACCTTATACCATAGAGGGCGGGTGCCCGACCCCGAAAGGGGTTGAAATAGGGGAGCTATCCCCCCGCCAAAGGCGGCTTTCTAGGGCCTTTCCTAGCTGATGCTGAGAGGATTGGGTTCTAGTCATGTGGTGATGGGCTGGTCTATCAGAGTGAGAACTGAGCGATCTCTGCCATACCCATAGCTTACTCTGACTGTTCCTTTAACTTATATATTTTCTAGATCTCAAGTGACGGCGTCTTTTCCGTGGATTGACCTCCCAATCTACCAAGATTGGAAGCCAAAGCGTCACATTTTTCCCTTGCCCCTCAACTTTCTCTTCATAATTGCTGAGGGGCACAGGGCCCTGGGTGGGGCTTTGGTTTCCCGGGCGTTTCTGCACCCTCCTCAGCTCCCCGCCATGGAGTGGCTTCGGTCACCCAGGCTTTATTGTGGTCGGCAGGGAGGGTTCTGTGGGGGCGCTCGGTTATGGCCTTGGAATTGCTCGGGGCCTTGGGGCTGTTCGGCCAGGCAGCTTGGGGAACAACAACAACAAGAACAACCTTATACCATAGATATAGATATATATTTTTTTTTATGTATGTACAGTATATATAAAAAACAAAACGGGCGACAATCAAATATTCGAGATGCAAAGTTAACTTTTTATGGGGAAAAATACAATAGGGACCAGCTAGTCGGCAAGTAACCCACTCCAATTCTGACAATGACTACTTTTGTTACCACTAATAAGACAAATAGCATTCAATATAGTATATTTTTCATTATAAAGGAGTTTCCAAAATAATATCATGGTCTCCCAATCTCTGTACAGTATTCTAATTTCTATACATTATTCAAAAGTACAGTGGTCCCTCGCGTTTGGCGGGTTTCAGCTTGGCGAAACACAGTATTGGCGATAGGTTGGATATGGTTTTAATTAAAATGTAAAACTTGCAAACTAAACAAACCAAAATTGGGACAAGGACAATATAAAGTAAAATTAAATTATCAAAATCGCTATGTGGAAACAACGCTTACTAAAATGAAAATTATTAAATAAAAGAACACAATCCACCACATAGGGTGTACATTACTACATGAGCAAGTTAATCTGTTTCCCAAGCAAACTAATCGCACATATAACAACGCACTATCGTCACGTTAAAGGAAGTAGTCAAGTTTGGGAAGTCCGGGACGTTCTGGCAAATTTTACTAAACTGGTATGGTAAACTGGTATATGGTACCAGAATCCGAATTTGGCGCTTCAAATACACTTTTGGCGAGAATGCTGACGTCACGGAATGGCGTCGGCCCATAATGCACCGCCCGCAAGCTCGTCTCACCAGGCCTAAGTCTAAATAATTCATGGTAAATAAAATCTGGTATCTATTATCTATTGTCTTTTTTATAGCTGTTAATGTTTCATGTAGGCTACAGTAGAGCGCCGTATAGAGTTACTCTTAGGCCGAGGCTAGGCTATAGATAGGCTTAGGCCTACTCACAAAACCCTAACTGAGCTGCTTGGATAGTGATAATATCCCAGGTATATTTCATAAATGTATATTAACAGAGTAATCTTGACCAAACCGATTTGTGAACCTCATATCTCTTGTGTTTTGCTTTGTTTATTGTGCCGAACAGTCCGCGACACACAAACACACACGCATCAAATGGAATATGGAGTTCAATGCAGGGAAATGTAAGACTCTAGAAATGGGTAAAAGCAAGTACAGACCTAGAAAAGATTATAAACTAGGAAACGAAGTGATTCCCAAAGCAGAAAAAGAAAAAGACTTGGGGATAGAATTTAAGGATAACATGTCTCCAGAAAGCCACGTAAATAAGATAGTGAGAGAATCACTAGCACTATTGGCAAATAGCAGGATGTCTTTCAATTATCTTAATGAAAACACCATGAAACAAATAATAACGGCAATAATAAGACCCAGGATGGAATATGCATCTGTAGTGTGGTCCCCTCACATGAAGAAACATATACACAAAATTGAGAGGGTACAGAGAGCAGCTACGAGGATGATCCCAGGTTTGGAAAATTTGGAGTACCAAGAGAGGCTCGAGAGATTGAATCTACCTACACTGGAACAGAGAAGGAAACGAGGACAGCAAATTCAGATATACAAATGTGTTAGAGGTATTGACAAAATCGACCAAGAAAACTTCATAGAGAGGGATGGAGGTGAGAGAACAAGAGGTCACAGCTACAAACTGAAAGTGCCTAATAGTAAATCTGATCTGAAAAGTAAAAGATTTCCTACCAACTCGATTAGTGGGTGGAACAAATTGCCAGCCGAAGTAGTGTCTGCACCATCAGTGCATAGTTTCAAAGCACGGTATGACAAACATATCTTAGGAGGCGGGAATTAACGAGCATGCTCACTCCCGCAAATACAACTAGTGTAAGTACAACTAGTGCATCAGCTGACTCAGGGGCCCAATCGATAATTAATCAAAGAAGTGACCACGGATCCAAAACCAATTTCATTATTTTGCTCAATCGAAAAGCAGTTGGTATAGAAAATTCTAGTCTTCACCATTCACAAGGTAAAAGTAATTTATGCCTCCTGATATATATCTAAGCTAGGTTAGACCATTTCTTGGTCTGGCTAGCTAGTGACTTAGCAACTTGTTGCTAAGGTTATGTGGTTATTCCTTATCAATAAGACTATTCACAAGATAACAATGAGTTCTGCTGCCTGATATACATCTAACCTAGGTTAGGTCATTTCTCTGTGGAGATATATAGGCTAGGCCTATGTCTTCTAGCAAAAACAGAGTAAGCAGACGGCACCGAGTGTGTCGGCGATCGACGATGCGCATGCCGGGCGGTTTGAAAAGGGTGAACTCGGGCCTCGTCAAAGACTAATGGATAATTTTTCCATTTAAAGTACTATCTACGTTTGGCGAAATACACTTTTGGCGATGGTTTGGCTAGACTAATTAAATCGACAAATGCAAGGGACCACTGTACAGTATTGTCATGATTTTCAATTATTTGCATTCTTCAGTAACTACGAAAATGACTGCAAAGTATTATCATGGTATTTATCTGTGTATTCTACAATAACTCTTATCTCTTAAATGCATTTTTCGACATATAGATTTTATTGAGTTTGTCGTCGTTTTGATAATTTATAATTTTAAAGAGTTTTATATTAATTTGAACAGTAACTTTTGAGTTCATTTTCAAGTTATATATTTTAATTACACCTACCTTTGCTAGAGTGCCACTGTATATCCTGATGAATGTGAGTGCCCCGCCACGCTGAGCCTGATGTGTGGTCTTAAAGGCCAAGGCACAGAGATGTGGTGCGTAGAGTGGTGCAGGGGTCGGAGCGGGGCGATGGAAGGGTGAAGGTAGATACTTGACCACACCATCCAACACACACTGGACACCCTTGTTATGGTACGACGAACCCATCATCACGCCCACACCTGTCTACACCAGAAATCTGTAGTGCACAGAATCACAATATTCATGGCCCTAGAATTTATATAGTGAATGAAATACACGATAACAGTATTACTGTATGCATACATACAGTACGTACATACATACAATGGTTTAACGTCATTTTTCATTACATACTGTACATTGTAAAGGCTCAGACGTGGTTGCCATTCCGCAGTTGGAATATAAGCAATAAAGTCCCGTCACAACACCACCCCATCATGTCATCATCACTTTATATAATGCATGACCTTCTAATCTACAATGGCTATAAGAAAAAACAAATTACAGTACTAATCAATGATCAAGTGTGTGTGTGTGTGGGGGGGGGGGGGGGGGCGCGCGCGCGATACTGTGACTGACTACTGCATGTCAAAATAATAAAATAATGCACGAGTACTGTGCTATGTTTCTAATGAGTACAGTATATACTGTACAAAGGAAAGCAAGCAGCAACAGACAAACTAGTCAAAATGAGGGTGCTAATTATAAATAAAAAGGAAAATATCACATGTATTATATACATGGCTAATTTTACTAACTTATTCTGCATTGAAATAAAATACATAATGGTTTTCTTGCATACATTTATCTAAGTTTACAATATTATGAAAGTCGACACTGTCTCACAATTAATAACGCCTTATGACAGCATACTCCAGAAACTTGAGACGCAGTTGACAAAATATGTGCTTAACTTGATCGAACTTTAATTGCTTTCAGCAAGTTAGTCTGTTTGTGGGTGTGTATGAGAGTACAGTACGGTATGTCAATGTTGAGTAGCCTACTGTAAGTGTTGTGTTTATATTGTGTATATGTGTGCGACGCAAACTAAAAATAACAAATAAAAAAATAAATGTAAGTGAATGTGTATACTGTATACTATATACTGGATGGGGAGGTATAAATTTATATTTTTTCACCAACCAACTTTACTTCTAAACTCAATTAATGAAATCAACAAATGCATGTGGCACTCCAAGGACTCGAACCTAGGATACTCACACCGACATTCTGCGCATTTATGCATTACGCTATCCAAGACAAATGAAACACTATATATACTGTACAAAAACAAAAAACAAATGTGTGTATGGATATGCAGTGAAAAGGATATTTGAAGACAAACATGCATCTCACCCCAGCTTGAGTGACCCTGGTGATGGCCCCTTCCAGTAGTTCCCCCGGCAGACCGTCCACACTCTCCCGGGCCAACACCTCCCCTGCTACTTCATCATCAAGGTCCCCCAATGCCTCAGTCAGCCTCCCTCGTGCCTCACCCCACTCCTCCCACCCCGCCTCACCTTCACATATCTCCAACGTCTGGTACCCTCGACCATAATCCCTGAGAAAACAAAGTTAGTGTGTTTCACTATTGTACCAGGATTATTATCTCATTCAATGCAGTGACATCAATTTACAGTACTCCCTCGAATTTTGCGAGAATATGGTCGACATTGCAGCCCACAAAATTCAAAATAGCAAATTTCAAATAACTAACCTTATGGGATTAATTGAATATGGTCGACATCTCATCATCGAGGGCCTATTTTTTGGTGATTTTCGTCCTTGTTTGTACACACATTATGACACATACACTTAATTATACATCCTACAATAAAGAAAAACACAGAAATACAGATTCAGGGGACCCAGGGCACAGGTAACACTTCAATTTTGCCCAAGGAAGTCGATTATGCGAGAGCGTGAGAACATATAGGTGCGTGGGAGAATCTATAAACAGTAAACAACAGACGTCACGACCCTGCTACCCCTCCCCCCCCCCGAAAACTAGTGCGGAAACCCCGTATCATTTGGCGCCACCCGCAAAACTCAAGTAATATCGCACATATCAAGTCCCGCAAAAATTGTCAAATCTTGGGTCCCGTTCGCAAAATTGAAATTTCGCAAATTTGAAAGAAGCAAAATTAGAGGGACTACTGTACTTTTATTCTCGCTAACATAGATGCTTTAACCCTCGTCTAGCGGGGGATTTTGGGCTATTTTGGGCATATTCAGGCCCTCCTGAATGATCAATCAAGTATCTGCATGAAAAGAAATGTATTCAGCAAAAAACTAGGCGCTACAAGCTTCAAAATGAGACCAGAACGAGCTACGTAGCACTCGTCGTTTTCATGCAGTGGTACCACCAACATGGGAGTTTACCGTATAGCGGCATATTTTTTCCAGCTACACTCACTACTGGCTACACTGCCGGCCTCTCGAGAACAGAGGGAGCGTGAGTCAGTGGGCGGCGGTAAGCCCTGGGTGTCGGCCGTGTGGCCTGCTGCTCTCCCGGCCATTTGCACTCGATTTTAACCCTTTAAAAACCTTAATAATGCTCCTAACTTGCTGCTTTTTAGATACGGACTTAAGTCGGGCCCCGCTCTTAAGTGTTAAGCAACCTTAAGAAAGACATTTTACAGTCAAGGAGCTCAACTACCTTGGCCGTGGCCTTCGTAAGGAACTCGGGGCTGTTCGAACAGGCCAGGCAACCTAGGGAACGACTACTACTACTACTACAGTACTACTATCTCTAGTAAATCCTTCGTTATGATGATACATTGATTTTTTATATTCTGGGTAAATCTAAATGCTTCAATTAACCCAAGAACTGTTTTTTTTTTCCCCACTGCCTCTACCAGGCAAATTTATCTGGCAAAAATTGACCCCCACGCCCATCCCCCTAAAAAAAAAAAAAATGTATCTCAAACTGTTGGATATTGGTTTGTTCATAGTTTTGCTCAAATCCTTATGGTTATCGAGTGATGGTTCAAAGTGTGAAAATAGCATCAAGTTACTACTACAGCCACAAAAGTTTTGTAGTCAGTCTTGAGTTCTAGCTCTATTGAGATACATCGCATTCCTCCATTTAAATATCAATAGAGGCACGTCGCAGTTTACGGGCTCTTGTAGTCAAAGGTTTAACCCAGCAAGCGCGATAGGCCTCACGGAAGTATCTATAATATGATTAGTCACACTCTTCCCTCCCCTTCACATGTGCGGAAGAGGCCTGGGGGGCCAGTGTGCCTCAAGCAGGCTCAGCAAGCAGACATGTCTTTCTTTTTCTCTCTCTCTCTCTCTATTTTGCCTCCATCCACCCCATCCCGCCATAAATATATGTTTTTCATTAGATATTTGCAATTTACACATATTTTCTGGTCTTCACTGTTCATATGATCATCATACAGTATAAGTAAAATAAACGAACATGGAGATGAAATAATGCTTTATATGGTAAATATAACAATTCTGTCAGAATCAAAGTTTTTTTTCTCTCGCATACACTGCACTTTTAAAAACCTCAATTCCGCGCTCCTTGGGTTAATAATGTCTTAAGAATAAGTCTTCCAGGGCACAGACAACAGCTACTTGTATTTAAAGTTTCTATAAATGAATGGAGGTGAGTCTTATTATGTTGTTGTTGTTGTTGTTGTTCCCTAAGCTGCCTGGCCGAACAGCCCCGAGTCCCTGAGAAAGGCCATGGCCACGATCGGGCTTTCCCACAGAGCTCTCATTGAGTGTAGATTGTGTTGTTGGCGTAAGTGGTTGTGTGAAATGCAGTCTTCTATGATGTGTTTAATGGTATGGGGTGCTGTGTTACATCCCGGGCAGGCGTCGACAACGGAGTCATCCAGTCTCTTCTGATAGCTCAGGAGAGCTGGATGGTGTCCGCATCTCAGCCTGGCCAGGTGGACTCTGTCCTCGCGAGGAAGGGAGGATTCGGAAGGATGGATTTCGGGAGGTCGTGCATGCAGCTGTGTGTTGTCTGTGAGTGAGTGGATGGATCGGTGAGAGATATGAGTATGGATGTGCTTCTGGATGTTGGTTCGGGGTGGGCAGGGAGGGAGAGAGGACAATAATTGTGTGTGATACCGTGTGCTGGGTGTTGTTTTGATATTTCTTGGTGTCTGTGGGTGTGTTGCCATGTAGTTTAGTGGGTGGTCTTGGTTCGTGGAGGCTGCTGCCAGGAATTGAGTGCCTCTCATGTCCAGATGGTCTTTGACTTTGAGGATTTTGGTTTCTTGATGTAGGTGATCTGTGGGTGCAGTAGCTGTGCAGCCTGTAATGATCTTCAGGGCTTTGTTTTGAATAGTCTGTAAGGTCTTATGATGTGTTTCAGCTAGGTTAGAAGCCCAGGCTGGGCTTGCGTATTCCATCACTGATCTTATGTATTGTTTATATACTGTGGTGGTAGTTTCTTTGTTGTGTCCAAATTTTGTGTGAGCAAGTGACCTGAGGGCGTTAAGTCTGGGTGTCAGTTTCTTTTTAATGTTTGTGGTGTGCTGTTTGAATGTCATATGAGTATCATATGTTACTCTTATTATGTTGTTGTTGTTGTTGTTGTTCCCCAAACTGTCTGGCCGAACAGTCCCAAGTCCAGTAGACCGAAGCCGCCCCATGCCTCAGATGCTCGGGCCCTTGAAGGGGCCAGGGTGAGATGAGATCTGTGATTTATGTGATGGGTAAGTCTTATGCAGCAGAAAATATGTTCAATTCTTCAACTCCAGCTAAAAAAAATGGCACAATCATTCAGAAAGAAAAATCTTCAAATACTGTAGTTGTATAGTCAAGGCTTTCCAAATTAAGCTAACTTTAAGTGGAGCAACCAATATGCCATATGATAATTAAATTATTAATATTCACCTCTTTGTATTATTCCAGATCAATTTTTTCATGTGCACTAAATCGACGACTCCCAAAAAGTTTGATCCGGAGCCAATGGGTGCCTGTAGGAGGAGTGGTGTAGCAGCCAACTTGTGCCTGAGGTCCGACACACACAGGTCCACGTCAGCTCCCGGGCGGTCCATTTTGTTGAGGTACACCAATCGAGGGATACGGTGGTGGTCTGCCTGTCTCCATACTGTCACTGTTTGGGCCTCCACACCTGTTGGAACGCCGCCATTAGGACAAGAGACTGAAACTGCACGTATGTGTGGAGCACTCAGTCTTAAAATGTTATGTATGTATTGCCTGACGCCGTGATCCTCGAAGGGGTGGCCACGAACGAACCGCCACCATTCGAGGTTGTTCGCTCGTTTTTCGTTGCTTAGGTATTTTTCACGGGTGGGGGTCGCAAGCCCACCGACCCAACCTCTTTAGTCGCCTCTTGCGATACGCAGGAGACACAGGGGGCATATTCTAATCCCTTACCCCCAGGGGGTAATTACAATTATAATGTAAAAGTTACAAACTAAACAAACCAAAACAAGGACGACACAATATATAAAGGCAAAAGAACTTATCAAAATCGCTATGTGGATATAACGCTTTAATCAAATGAAATTTTGAAACAAAAGAACACAAATCCACCACATAGGGTGTACATGTAACTAAAGCCAGTGTCACACGAGCGTTTTTTCCGGCAATTTTCGATGAGCAAGTTTTTTATCGTAATATTTTGAGGCTTTTTCTTATTGTCATTGGAAACTATACTGAATGTAGATTATATTAGGTGACTGAATTCTAATAAAGCTTAAATTTTTAAGCTGCCAGACTACAATTGACTGTAACATTTGACGGAAAAAGCGCTCGTGTGACACTGCCTTGATGTTATGAGAGCAACTTTATCCCAATCAGGAAAATGAACACATAAACTTGCAATATAAACCAACATGTATTTCAAAGACAGTAAAACTTTTCTCTTTTGAACCCCAGGCTTCCAGACCCCCAAGGCTTTCACACTAGGTTTTCTGTATCAAACTTACCATTTCCTTTTGGAATAAGTCTGGAAGAGTAAGATATAAGTCTAAAAGAGTTAGGTATACTGTATTTAGGCTACACACGATATTCATATCGACTTCCCAAATTGACTAATTCCTTGAATGTGACGATAGTGCGTTGTTATGTGTGCGATTAGTTTGCTTGGGACCCAGATTAACTTGCTCATGTAGTAATGTACACCCTATGTGGTGGATTGTGTTCCTTTATTTCATAAATTTTGTTTTAGTGAGCGTTGTTTCCACATAGCGATTTTGATAAGTTGGTTTGACTTTCTATTGTCTTTGTCCTAGTTTTGGTTTGTTTAGTTTGCCACATAGCGATTTTGATAAGTTGGTTTGACTTTCTATTGTCTTTGTCCCAGTTTTGGTTTGTTTAGTTTGCAAGTTTTACATTTTAATTACTTGTATGTATGTATATACTCAGGCACATACCCCATAGCTGGGGGTGGCTGACTCGAGACAGAGCCTATTACCTAGATATTACTTATGTCACTCAAATTTTTACCTCAGTCTTCTGGAATCTGGACCAAGTCTAAAAAACTGAAGTAAAAGCCTGTGAAAGATGTGAAAGTGCATTTCACAATTCCAGAAATTTTGCAGTTCTAGAAAAGGTCTACCCTAGATTAGTCCAAAAGAGAGGAGTTTTATCGTACATACATATATATACTGTTCATAAAGATGTATCAGCAATTCTTTGACAACCCTGATACAATCCCAACTTTAATACAGTATACTCATTGCATGGTCAACTTCCAAGACAAGAGACTGCCTCTGAAGTTAACCAGTCGAGGAACACAAGTTAGCAGAGGAACTGCTCAAAATCCACAAGAAAAATAAATATATATATATATATATATATATATATACCGGTATATATATATATATATGTTTATAAACTTAGATACATGCATGCCCTGGTCAGCCAAACATGGTTGTGGAAACAAAGAGAGAAATCCCCAACTGCAATACATTAGTTATGTGGAAGTTGCTGACTCCAGAGCACCACATTACCCCCTCCAGGGACCATATGATATCACTGAGAACAGCACAGTGCTGCCAACTTCTGGGCCGTATGTCCTTATTGGCATCCCTATTTTTGTTTTCTATTTGAGATAAAAAGGCAGAGCTGCCTGTAACAAGTGTCTCCCCCAAAGCCAAAAGAGTGACAAGAGGGCCAAATTCAAGGAACGTTGGAGTCAAATTGCCTGGATAGACAAAGTTGAAAGCAGTCTAAATTTTAAAGTGAAGGAAAGATTGAGGGATAATGTAACTGGTTACTGACCTAATACACTTTCCAACAAAAGGGGCATACTCTGACCAGTATATTGGCCACATAAAGTGAAAGATGGGCATCACCACCTAAACCCCTATTCTATCTATTCTACATACTCAGGCTCAATCCCCACTTTTCAATTTTGTTTCCCTCTTTTCCTTTTTTTGGGGGGAGGGGGGGACTCAAGACAGAGCCAGAATAGGGACAATACAACAGAAAACAATGAACACACAAAAACAAAATACAAATTCACACACATCTAGGTCATCCAGGAGGAGACCCAGAGACCAGGGTCACCAAGGTCCCTCCAGCACGAGAGGTTCTGATCTCGGCAGGCAGAGGTTCTGATCTCGGCAGGCAGACATGCAGCAGAGCGAAACCACAAGCCCGCCCACCTACCTGTAGTAAACTATAGTACTGTATATCTATATACAGTACTGTAGTGTATAACCTTTCTTATGATGTACTAATGATATGAATAGCAGAGGCTCGCTCACTCTCACTGACCAGCTGAAGCATCGAGTATAGCTATGGCCCCATCCAGGATCCTAAGTGATCGCTCCACCTCCATGGTGAAGTCCACGTGGCCGGGTGTGTCCACCAGGTTTACTCGGTGACCAGCCCAGCTGAAGGTGATGGCTGCAGAGGTGATGGTGATGCCTGCACACAGAGGGGACAAATAGTACAAAAAACAAATCTCCAAGGGATAATGTGCAATAGACTTTGGAAGACAAATGAGAAAAAGTGGCATTTGCACTATCAATTTGTAGAAGAAAAAAATAATCACAAAACTCATGCATAATGTCATTAGTAGCTACCATTAAAAAAAAAAAAGGATGGTAGGCTGATTCTATCAGAATGGGTGTTGAGTTCCTTTGCCTGCCATAGCTTGCTCTATTTTATCTATTAGTTATTCTTCACTTTGTGGTGACAAGGATTGTCTGCTTGAGGTGTCGTCACTTGAGAGGAAATCATCTGATGTACACTTCAGAAGGGAACAATCTCCTGACAAAGTTCAACTTTACCAGGTACAGACTATAGGCTGAATATTGGTCCCTGAATCAGACCTGGATATTTTTTCAACCTCACCTCCAGGAAGCTGGGCACTGTGATGCCTCAGGGTCAACCCAATGGTCGTGAGACTCGTGACTAGCTTCTTACAATCTGCAGGTTTCTATAATTGCTTCCTTGGAACTACAAGTTAATTGAGTATGTGGTTTGGAAATAGCCTTGGTCTTGGTACATTACTTCTCTTTAACCGACGTAGGAAAAATTAATAAGTTGGTTTGGGTGCCTTGGCCTCTCGTCAGAGACTAAGCTGAGGACGACATCAACAAACAATAATATATTTTTTATCTCTACAATAACATACATGAACAAAGCTGTTTTATTCAAAATGTTGTTAGGTTTCATAGAGAGAAATAAAAAAAAATCATGAAAAGGGCATGTGATTTTTTAGTGTAACTAGGTAATTGGTCATGATTGTATATTTCTTGTATATATATATATATATATATATATATGTACAAGACAAGCTATATCAAAGATGAAAACTACAGTACAGTATAGTAGTTAACCCCAAAAGGTTGGGTAGCATCCGGAGACGTTCCTGTGGCGCGCTCCAGGTAATATCTCAAGACGTTGAGATGTTCTGTATTTCTTGCAGTAAAATATGCTCTAGGGTGATATGTGGTGGTTACTAACAGTTGTCTAGGTTACTATACTCTGTTTCTTTTCAGCTGACGATTAATTTAATTCCTTAGCAGCTAATTTCTGGATATTTAATGGAATAATATGTAACCACTATGTCTCTGCATCATATTAACTCTTTGGCTGCGGGGTGTTTTGGGCTATTTAGGGCATATTCAGGCACTCCTGAATGATGAATCAAGCATCTGCATTAAATGAACTGTATTCTGCCGAAAACTAGGCGAAAATAGCTTCAAAATGAGACCAGAACGGGCCTCGTACGTGGTCTGGTTCACCCGCAGCGGTGCCATAGAAACGCGGGAAACCCGCTATTTGTTAGCACTCGCTCGCTTGGCAACACTGTTGTGAGAGGCAGGGAGAGACCCGCGCGAGACACAGTCTATCTCAGTGGGCCGCTCGCTGCTCTGAGGAACGGAGGTGGGCCCCTCACGCTCCCGCCCACTGACACTCGATTTTTACGATTTTACAGGTTTTTGAAGCCTGGAAATTGCTGTAAATTGCCAGGACGTTCCAGAACGTCACCCGCAGCGAAAGGGTTAAGACCAAATTTATATAATTAGCACCATGTTTCACTACAAAATCTTCAAAATAACGAAGAAATCTTAATGGGAACTTTGCAATTTACCATCAGTTGAAAAGAAACTGGGTATAGGAAGCAACTATAACTCTTGGTCATCGGTCATCCTCCTTTCGGGACTTCGGTGAGACTTTTTCTATTGCACTAGACATATCGAAAGCCTTCGATAGAGTCTGGCATAAATCTTTAATTTCTAAACTACCCTCCTTCGGTTTCTATCCCTCCATCTGTGCCTTTGTCTCTAATTTCCTTTCCGACCGTTCCATAGCCGCGGTTGTGGACGGCCATTGTTCATTTCCTCACCCTATAAACTCTGGTGTTCCTCAGGGCTGTCCTATCTCCTATTCTCTTTCTAATTTTTATAAATGATCTCCTTAACTGTACCTTAATTCCCATCCATTCATACGCAGACGACTCAACCTTACACTACTCCATTAGTTTTTCAGAACGCCCCAGCCAGCAATCCCTCAACGACAAACGTAATGAAGCCATAGAACTCTTAAATTCTGATCTAAATACTATTTCCAATTGGGGCAGAGAAAACCTTGTTAACTTTAATGCTTCCAAAACCCAATTTCTCCATCTATCTACCCGTCAGGATCTCCCAGTGGACTATCCCTTATTCTTCAACAATACAAAAATCAACCCTTCATCTTCTCTCAATATTCTTGGTGTCTCTTTTTCTTCTGCTCTCATTTGGAAGGACCATATTACCAGTCTTGCTAAGGCAGCCTCCCAGAAGCTGGGTGTGCTCAACCGCCTTAGGGGGTTCTTTTCCCCTGCACAGCTTCTTGCTCTGTACAGGGGCATAGTGCGCCCTTGTATTGAGTATTGTTCACATGTGTGGGGAGGTTCCTCTCACACTGCTCTCCTAGACAAAGTTGAAAGGAAGGCCTTTCGTATCATTAACTCCCGTCCACTCACCAACTCTCTGCAATCTCTCTCTCTCTCTCCGCCGCAATGTTGCATCTCTCTCGCTATTCTATCGCTACTATAATAATCAGTGTTCCTCAGAGCTATCCCAGTGCATACCACCTCCTTTACGTAGGGCACGTGGTACCCGTCTTGCAACTCAATCCCACCCCTACTCTGTGCAACTCTCCAACCCAAGAGTGAAACGTTACTCTCAAACTTTCTTCTACTCAACAGCTGAGCTCTGGAACTCTCTCCCAGAATCAGTCTTTCCCTCTTCCTATGACTTAAATTGCTTCAAACTCCGTGTGTCCAGGCATTTTGGCTCGAACGTCCCTTGATTTTGGCCCTGTCACTCTTTCAACTATGGGGGAGGCACTCGCTATAGGCAGTTATGCCTTTTGCCTCCCTCAATCACATAGAAAAAAAAAAAACAAAAAAACAGGATCTGCTTCCACTCAGTCAGCCATAAACCACTGGAGTGAGAATACGTGTGTGCAAGCAAGTGGTCTGAAGCGTATGACTATTCATTAGTCCATTTATTCTAGGTTGGGCAGAAATCGTAACCTGTAACCTCTAACTCAAAATGGGCTAGAGGAAACGAGCTGTCAAATTCCACACCCTTTCCCTAACCAAGTTTTTCTATTTGATAGAACAAAATCGCTCGATTACTCTAGTCCTTTTTGAGTTACAGAGGTTAGAGGTTACAATTTCTGCCCAACCTTGAATGAACAAACTATAGACCCGGGACTCGCACAAAAACACCTCCTTTTCCTCTTCTCACTGTCAAGGCCACGGACCAGCTGGGAATGAGATTTTGGTGTCTCTGTACAGGACAGGACACATACGTTCCACACATTTTTTCTTCTTCCTTATCCTTTGTTACACAGAGCTAGAGCAAGTTGAAAAAAGGCAAACATTTTTGAAAGTACCCACTCAGGGGGCACTTGAAATTACAAGCCCCACACTTTTGGGGGTTTAAGCAGGTACAGTATGGTACTAAAATCAAACTGTTTGGTGGTGTAATGGTTTAGGTGCTTATGTTCTGGGTGTGGTGTCCCGAGTTTTAATCCCGGGAGGACCATACGCTTTCATTAGTTTATTCAAGTACATTGGGGTTTGTAATTGATGATTAATGTTAAGAACGGGGTGTTACTTATATTCTGTACTAACCTCTTTCTCGCTCCTGACTCATATAGTCCATAACAGTGTCACCGTGATGCACCTCCCCAACCGAGCGAGTCACACCACTGTAGTACAACATGCGCTCAGTTGTTGTGGTTTTGCCTGGTAAACATATACAGTATACAGTTACCAACTTCAGATTTACGCTCTGTTCATTGTATTTTCTTCAGACATTAACATAACTTCATCATATATTTATCAAATTATGTGATAAATATATGATAAATAAATAAATACTTCACTGGCAGTTATATAATGAATAAAATCATATTGTATGGCTTACAGTAGACTCAATAGTACCAGTACTTTGTTTCACTCATTCCATTACAGTTATGTTCAAATTCCTTAGAATATTTGATATTCAATAGTACCGGTATTTGTGAAGACCTCAATGGGGCCCAGTGGCTTTTGAACATATATAATTATATGTTGCTAACCATTAATCACTTGCAAGCCTTAATAAGCCAGGTGGATGGGACTCATTAGCCTTGGTCGGCAACCCATCTAGGGGAGACCTTATACAAATCTGGGGGGTGGATGGGACTCATTAGCCTTGGTCGGCAACCTGTCTAGGGGAGTAAACAGTATACAAATCTAATCTGTACTGCTTACCTAAGGGTGAAGCAGGTTAGTGGATGGACTAGCCGCACACCATTATAGAAAAATAGTGCTACAAAGATACATAAAAGGCCTCAGAGTCGGACGGGCCCTAAGTTGAGTGGTTAATCCTGTAAGTCCTTCAGTAAACTGGCATGGGTTGTCCTCACAGGGTATGGGTCTACAGGGTATGGGTCCCCTCATAAAGGGGAGTAAGGTGTCCGGCAATAGATAGATAGAAGCCTTAATAACAGTATCATATTATATCACAATACTTTTTATTAATGTCTATTCTAGCTAATTTTATAATGACTTTACTTAACTTTGGAAGGATCATCATAGTGTATTGTATTAAAAAGCTTAACCAAATTTCCCCCACATACACACACAAAATCATAAATAACTTACCAGCATCAATGTGCGCCATGATACCGATGTTACGGATTAAGTTGAGGTCCCACAGGTGGTCTCTGGCGGGAGGCGGAGGCTGCTGCTCGGGGCTTCTTCCCGGAGCTCCTGATGCTCTGAAAAGACAACAACAGAGTGGTAATGCAAGATATACTGAACTGTATGTTCTGCCATCTAAAACTTGCTCATCACAGAAGGGGTTAGTTTTGGTCACCCAGTGGAATATGTCAGCTGCTCCATGTTTTGAGGTGCGTTCTCAACTAAAAGTAAAAGTAAAACTATGTTGACTTTAGCTCAAAAATCGGATTGACAAAATTTTTTGTTTCTGTGAAAAAAGTTTACTCTATAAACACCACCATTTGTGATACCGTAGCGTTTCTAGAGAGAATGTCATATATACACACTTTGTTCATTCATCATTATCTCCGACGCCTTGCTTTCCCCTGGGAAACCCCCGTTAAAGGATGGCCATGACAAGCTACTTTGTCAAGACATGCTCCCTTTGCCCGTGCCACAATGTCCCTTCCATTACGTGGAAGTTTTTCCGCAATATATTTTCCACTTTCTTTTCCCATACCATAGGTGGTCTTCCATTACTAGTTGCTCCACTCACCCGACTCGCATGTATCTTTCTTGGCAGTTTGTCCTCATACATTCTCTGAACACGACCGTACCACCTCAAAGTACTTCTCTTTATCCACTCAACCACTCCACATACAATGCCCAAAGCTTGCTCTTCCATTCCAAAAGACTCATATACAGGTACTTCCCTATTACTTGGCCCATCTAGCCTATTCCCACCTCGTCACTTGCTGTCCATGTCTCATTTTCATACAAGAGTATTGGGTGCAGCACACTGTTCCTCAGTTACTTTTTCACTTCTTGACTAACCATTCTTCCTCACTCAGTTCTCCAATTACCTTTCTCCCTTGCATTTTTCTCTCTTTATCTCACTCTCCAATTTACAATATTTGCACGGTACAGCTCCTAAATACTTGAAACTTTCAACCTCTTCCAGTATTGTACGGTACTTCATTTCTCATTTTACAACTTTTCTCATGATCTTTCTAGATTCTATATTTTCTATGGTTTCATGCATTCTTCTCTCAAACACCATTACTGTACCTTACATTTCCCTACAATGCTACATAGACCTTCAACTTCCTCTTTTCGCATACCCTGTCGAAGTCTCTGAAGTTCTTCCACATTTTCCACTAACATGTTAAAATCTTCCACTCTCTTCCCTCCGATTCAAGCCTAGCTCCTACACCCATTAATCCCGCCCTACATTCTCTAACCACTCCATCCATGTATTTACTAAACAACCAAGGTAACATGACACATCCCTGTCTTACTCCTACATTGACCTCTCACTTAACTTATCATCTACCTTCACATTTGCCATTGCATTCCTATAAAAATATTTTACTACCATTAGCAACTTTCCTCCCACACCATATACTATTTACCCTTTCACGCACATATGACGCAGAGGTTGCCAGATTAGCAATAAGAAATAGAGTTCTCTCACTCTTATAATTACCTCTCCAAAATTAGTTTTCTGCCCACAGCTAACTCAAAGACAACTGCAGAGGTTGAAGTAACTAAACTAAAGGTTTTACCCCTGATGGTAACAAAGGCTTTAGAGTATCCCTAATAGGCTCAAAATCGCATCATATGTCGGAAAGGGTTAACACATCCCACAGGCCCTCCCAATCTACTTTGTCATAGGCTTTTTCAAAATCCATGAATGCTGCATAGAGTTTTCAGTTCTTGGCCAATTACGTTTCTACCAACAATTGCATTGAGGCTATTTGGTCAATGCAGCCCCTGCCCTTTCTGAAACCTCCCTGTTCTTTACCTATTTTATCATCCGTTATCTTCTGCAATCTCTCTGTTACTACTCTTGCATATAGCCTACCTTACCAGGTATGCTAAGCAAGTTAATTCCCCTTATCTCTTACATACCATCCTTCCCTTTGAACAGGCGTACGATCACTACTTTCCTCCAGTCCTCTGCTACACTTTCCATTTTTCATGCTAATTTACTTAACCTATGCATTAAGTGTAACACACTTTGTTACACTTTGTAAGTAGGCCTACAGTATGTATGGGCTAAACTCAACATATTTTGATTTTAAATTTCATTTAGAATGCGCCTCAAAACATGGAGCAGGTGGTGTACTCCACTGGGGCGGTCAAAACTTACCCAAAGCGCATATGGTAATTGTAGCAGGATAGACCATATTTTCTGCCTGATAAGACTCGCCTATCACACAAAGCACACCCCCAACAATAAAGAGTTGCTGTTAACAGTACAGTATTAATATGGGAAAAATGTATCTTATACAGTATGGCATAAAATGCAGCTGCTCTACAATAACTGCTGAAAATATAATATAAAGAGGATTAAGTTGACATGTTTATGGGTTTTACACTGCTAGTAAATAATTTCATAATAAATAAATCTAGTAAGATCATTTGAGTGGCATTGTTGCTCAATTTTCAACTCAACTATTCAGAATAGCAGTAAAAGAAGGTCAGAACCATAATCAATTTCAGCAGAATACAATACCGGTACTGTAGTTAGTTGCAAAATTAGGTCCTGGGGGTATGGGGTTAGAATATGCTTCACTTGCCTGTTATTTGGGTAAGAGTTGCATTATCGGGCCGTACCGTCTGCTTTTTCTAAATAGTCGCATGCTCGCAGTTACATTCGCGTCTAATTTGACTGCTGTTATTTGCCCCTGATGGAAAAGGGAGGGAGAGGAAGAGTCCGAAGAGTTGAGGGGGAATGGGAGGGAAGGAGAAGGTTAGAGGGGAGGGGAGGGGGGGGCTTCAAAGAGCTGTCCCTACCACTATCCTTCTACCCTAAACTTTTCCTCTTACTAACACTTTCAGGATGGATGTAGATTCCGGGCATACAGTCGTCATGATTACATTTGTCGATCGCCGTGGTTAAGTTCGCATCTATTTTGACAGCGATTTTTTGGGTAATTTGCCCCCTGCTGGCAATATATATGATGATGACAATATGTCATGCTCAACATATTATTGTATCCAAAGGCAGTCAAATTAGACGGGAACATGATGGCAAAGGTCCGACACTACTATGTGTAGTGTAAACAAGGCTGGCGGTACGCCCGCTTTTAACATTCTTGCCACACTTACTGAGCCAGTACCGATAGAAAAGTCAGCTCTGTGGACCAAGACTGAAGCAATCAGCAACAGCTGGTCTGTGAGCAAGCTCAATAGAAGGTAATAACTATGATGATAACAATAAGTCATGGGGGGTGAGTGGGGCGCCCCTCACTCCGTTATTGTATCCCACGGCCAGGTGTTGGATAAATTGTTTTGTTACCGGCCTTGGGATACAATAATGGGTTGAGGGGGGGGGCTTTGCCCCTCTCATCCCCTATGACTTATTGTCATCATCATATATATTACCAGCAGGGGCAAATAACAGGGGATGGATGTAGAGTCCGGGCGTACGGTCATCATGTTTACATACGTCGATCGCCACGATTAAGGTCGCGTCTATTTTGACAGCGATTTTATCGGTTATTTGCCACCTGCTGGCAATATATATGATGATGACAATATGGCATGGGGGGGGGGGGCTTTGTCCCCCCCCTCCCCCCCTCAACATATTATTGTAACCAATGGCAGTCAAAATAGATGGGAATATGATCGCAAGCGTCCGACACCGACGTCTCCGTCATGTTTAGCCTACATGGTCGATCGTCGCAGTTAAGTTCGCATGACAAAGAAATTTACAAAGAAAGAAATAGGCTTGAGAAGGCGAAGAACTCATTTTGTGATAGAGAGGTAAATGAGTGGAACGCACTGCCCCCGTATGTAGTCGATTCCGAATCCATAAGGGAGTTTGAAAGTAATCTTGATAAAGCATGGGGAAGACAAGATTTGAAGTTTGATTATAAAACAAAAATACAGAATAGTAAAAATGTTGCGTCTGCTACCGCCGCCGCCAACACCGTGAACGACCGCAGCAGTGCAAGTACTGGTACTGAGCTGGATACACAGGCATAGTTTGCCTTTTTCCAGAGGATCTACTGTAAGAAACTGTAAATGACAGTAAGTCCTCGGGGGGTCATGGGGGCTTTGCCCCCTCTCAACCCAAAAGCTGTCAAATTAGAGGTGAACGTAACGGTTGTGATCCAGAGTGTGCAAATCAGCACTACAGGTTGCTACTGATGCTTGAATAATAGGCTACCAATGAGACTATGTGGTGATTCTGGCAATAAACTAGAAGTTTACCACAAAAAAAAAACGATAATCTTCAAGGACACTACATCCGCCCTATTAGAAACAATTTATTAGGGAAAATAGGGACCAATAGACTCGCCATATTTTTCTCATTATAGTCCGCATGGAGGAATTTCGTTATCGACACTTGAAAAAACCTGATTACACAGAAAAATAACACGAAAATAATAAGTCTCGACCGTAAACAAAGCATTGTATTTACCTAATTGTATTTACCTAATTGTAGTTTACAGGAGTTGAGCTAAGCTTGTGTTGTCCCGTCTCTCAGTCTACTTTTATCCAATTTTGTCTTGAAAATATGGATGTTCCTTGCCCCTACCACCTCCTCCTCCAGCCCATTCCATTTGTCAATACATCTATAGGGGAAGCTAAACTTCCTGATATCATTCTTGCAGGTAGGTCTTTTTACTTTGTAGCTGTGGCCTCTAGTTATTCCTGTATCCATAATTAATATATCCTCCCTATCCAGCCTCCGGGTGCATTTGTACATCATTATCATGTCTCCCCTCTCTCTCCTCTCTTTTAGACTCGGTAGATTTAATTTGTCTAGCCTCCCTTCATATGGCAGTTCTCTGAGACTTGGAACCAATCTAGTAACTGCTCT
This sequence comes from Paralithodes platypus, assembly GCA_032716605.1. Taxonomy (NCBI): domain Eukaryota; kingdom Metazoa; phylum Arthropoda; class Malacostraca; order Decapoda; family Lithodidae; genus Paralithodes; species Paralithodes platypus. The sequence goes on along the minus strand of CM064482.1, from coordinate 54,221,827 downwards.
CTGGATTCTTTCTAACTTGTAAATATGCTTCTTTAGATGCGGGGACCACACCACTGCTGCATACTCCAATCTTGGTCTAATCATACTTTTTTATAATTTTCGCTACCATGGTCTCATCCAAGTAGTTCAGAGCAACTTTCATATTCCCGGCCATTGCATACATTCCGCTAAAGAGCTTGTTAATATGTTTCTCTGGCGACAAGTTATCTTGTATAATCAACCCTAAATCCTTTTCTTTTTCGGCCTTGCTAATTATATTATCTCCCATCCTGTACTCCCAATTTGGTCTATTCACACTTCTTCCCATATTTAACACATGGCATTTACTTATATTAAATTTAATTTTCCACTTGGTGCTCCATTCGTATATTTTATCTAAATCCCCTTGCAGCTCCTCACAACTACTTTTATTTGTTATTTGTCTCATAATTTTTACATCATCTACAAACATTGACATGTAGGAGTTTATGCCTATCGGCAGGTCATTCACGTACATAAGGAACATGAGAGGTGCCAACACAGATCCCTGCGGCACACCACTCTCAACTTTCCGCCACGATGAGTAAGTTCCTCTAATGTTGGTCCTCATTTCCCTATCTGTTAAATAGCTCTCCATCCATTTCAGCTAACTCCCCCTGACACATCCTAGCATCTCAAGCTTAGATAACAATCTCTTATGTGGTACCTTATCGAATGCTTTGGAAAGGTCTAAGTAGACGCAGTCCACCCATCCGCCTCTTTCTTGGAGTACAGCTATCACCCTACTGTAATAACATAGCAAACTGGTAACACAAGATGTCCCTTCTCTAAATCCAAATTGCTTTGGGGTTATTATCTTCTTTCTCTCCAACATTTTTATCCATCTCTTCCTAATTAGCTTTTCACAAATCTTGCATACAATACTAGTAAGTGAAACTGGTCTATAGTTTAGAGGGTCCACAGGGTTTCCATTCTTGTATATCGGAATGATATTAGCTCTTTTCCATTCAACAGGAACCTGTCCTTTATCTAAGGAAGCTTGAATTATGTCCCTCACTGGCTCCACTAATTGCTCTGCACACTCCTTTAAAACCCAGGCAGACACTTCATCCGGTCCCATAGCTTTCCTTACTTCAAGTCCTCTCATCGCAGATAATGTGCACAATGAATCCTTCGACTTGACCTCCTTCTTCTTCTTGTTTTGAAAGATGCGGCGAGTGCGATTCACCCAATAAATGGAGTGAGCGTTACTCACAAGAACGAAATACCGGCACCCTGTTTTTGCCCCCTTACAGATCTACATACTGTATATGAGGATGACAATTAATCAAGGGCCCATCCAATGTGGTAATGTTCAACAAGACTATATCGGCCTTATTTACCATGTTTTTTGTTTTTTTCTTCAAGGAATATAGTGTTTCATAGTATGAGCGGAGGATTTGCATTAACTTGCCCATTATTCATTAATCTGAAGATACGGCCTCAAATGGCGCCATTTATTGGATGAATCGCGGGGATGGATGTAGTTACCGGATGTACCACTACCGATATACAACATAAATCATCTATAAATACTTATAATAAAATAAATACTTATAAATCTATAATGCTAGGTTAGGTTAGGTTAGGTTGTTTGGTTAGGGTAATGTATTTTCGTATCCAAAGGCAGTCAAAATAGACGGGAACATGATGGTGAGCGTCCGCGTAGTGTAAACAAGACGGGCGGTACACCCGGTAACTACATTCTTGCCGAATCGCGTTTTTACAGTAGGTAAGGGAAATTGTGGGGTAAATTGGATACACGATGGCTTGAGGCGGGGCGTTGCCCCACCTCACCCCCCCTTGATTTATTATCATCCTCATACATGTAGATCTGTACGGGTGCAAACACAGGTTGCCGGTACAGTATTTAGTTTTTGTGAGTAACGCTCACGCCATTTATTGGGTGAATCGCACCCACCACATCCAAAAGAAGAAGAAGAAGGAGAGTCAAGTCGAAGGATTCATAGTGCGCAATGCTTTGTTTACGGTCGGGACTTATTATTTTGGTGTTATTATTTTATGTAATCAGGTGTACGAGAGCGAGGTGGAGGGACAGAGGAGAGGTAGACCGAAGGAGAGGTGGAAGGATGGAGTGAGGAAGTATATGAACGAGGGCGGTGCTGGTTGGGGGGAGGGGCGTCGACTGACTGGGGACAGAGGTCACGGTGCATGGGGGCGGTTCGTTCGTGGCCTTCGGGGATCACGGCGTCAGGCAATAGATAGATAGATAGAATCGTTTTTTTTCAACTGTCGATAACGAAATTCCAGATTTTGTTTATTTAATACCACAAATTTTCCGAGTGTTTTTTATAAACAAAATTGGTCATTTGCATCAATATAGTGTTTGTAATTAATTAGAAATCTCGGGAAAACCTATTTTCCCCATTAGGCCTATCGATCGATGTTGAGACACGCCCCCCGATAGTGATTAGAAAAGACATTAGCCTAACCTAACAACCTTACCTAACCTAACCTAGTATTATGGGTGGGGGCTGCCGCCCCCACACCCCCACTGGTTGAGTACTAATCCCTTAATACAAAAAAAAAAAATTGGCTGTCGATTATACGAAGGTGAAAGAAAGTCGATGAAGTCTAGGTGTTTACTCTGCAATCTTCAGCTTGATTGTACATTGATAACGGGAAAGTACCGTATTGACAACCTTGTTACGAAAATTAAATTTTAGTCTATCTATCTATCTATTGCCTGACGCCGTGATCCCCGAAGGGGTGGCCACGAACGAACCGCCCCCATGCACCTCTGTCCCCAGTCAGTCGACGCCCCTCCCCCCAACCAGCACCACCTTCGTTCATGTACTTCCTCACTCCATCCTTCCACCTCATATTCGGTCTACCTCTCCCCCTCTGTCCCTCCACCTCGCTCTCATACACCCTCTTAGTCATTCTCTCGCTTTCCATACGTTCCATATGGCCGAACCATCTGAAGTTGTTCCTTTTCACACTTTCCAGCACATCTACCTCCACACCACATTAAATTTTAGTACCATACTTTTATATATATTAGGTTTTTCCGAGGGTTTAACACATTTGCATATGATCTTTAGAGCTATCGATGACTGAAAGTACCGTATTGACAACCTTGTTATGAAAAAGACATTTTAGTAGGCCTACCATACTTTTTTATTAGGTTTTGCCGAGGGTTAAAACAAATTTTCTTATGATCTTTAGAGCATATAGATTCAATATTTATCTTCAAATATATCAACAAAATTTGTGGTATTAAAATAACATTAAACCGAAATTCCTCCATGCGGACTATAATGAGATAAATATGGCGAGTCTAGCCTATTGATCCCTATTTTCCCTAATAAATTGTTTCTAATAGGGTGGACGTAGTGTCCTTGAAGATTATCTCCAATGTACCCCACAATTTCCCTTACCTCGATCTTGGGAGTAAATATGAGCAGTGACGCCACTTTTTCCCAGCATATTACCAAAGCCACAACAACAGCAAAACAAATAGCAGGCTGGATCCTGAGAACCTTCCACACAAGAAATGAGAGGTGTATGTTAACACTGTGGAAGTCACTGGTCCTACCACGACTGGAGTACTGCTCTCAGCTCTGGTCTCCCCAAAAAGTAGGAGAAATAACAGAAATTGAAGCCACCCAGAGGACATTCACCAGTAAAATCCATGGGTTTCAACACTTTAACTACTGGGAGAGACTCAAGGAGCTGAAGCTGTACTCACTTCAAAGACGTAGGGGGAGATACATCATCATCTACGTCTGGAATATTTTGGAAAAAAAGGTACCAAATCCAAACATCCAAGAGACTCAACACCAAAGGCGAGGGAGGCTGTGCTTATGTGAGGACTACACCGGGATCAATGCAAAAAATCAAATCCCTGATCCATCACAGCTTTGCATACAATGGAACCAGACTGTTCAACTGTATACCAGCCCCTCTCAGGAACATGACCGGGGTCACCGGGGTGTCTCCAGACACCTTCAAGAAACACTTGGACATGTGGCTTGCCAAAATACCGGACCGGCCACCAACACCAGGATACCCCAGCGCCAACTCCAACCGACTTCTGGAATGGAGAGTGGAAAAAAGAGAGCTGCCTGGTCGCAGTGGAGCCCCAGCTCAACTGTGTCACTAACGGACGGAATACAACAAAGTGCAAAGTGTAAGTGTAACCTACTGTAAAAGCGCAATCCACCCAATAAATGGCACAATTTGACGCTGTATCTTCAGATTGACAGATAATGGGTAAGTTTATGCAAATCCTCCACTCAAACAACTATGAAACACTATAGGCCTAGGCCTAGCCTATTCCTTGAAAAAAAAAAAAAAAAAAAACATGGTAAATAAGGCCGATGTAATCTTGTTGAACGTTACCATGGTGGCTACCTTAGAAATTAGGCCAACGGGATAGGCCTACTTGTACAATAATACCAAGTTAGCTATAGCCTAGCCTAGCCTTTAAAAAAAAAAAAACACAACGCTGAATAGGCCTAGGCTAAATGACCGCTGGCCTGAACGGCAAGAATGTAGTTACCGGGTGTACCGCCCACCTTGTTTACACTATGCGGATGCCTTTGGATATACAAATACATTAGCCTAACCAAACCTAGTATTCATGCAGTAATGACAGGGGGCAAATAGCAGAAAATATAGCATCGAAATAGGCCTAGACGGGAACGTAAGTGCGAGCCCACATGACAACCGTACACCTGGAAACTACATCCTTCCCGCCTGAACTTGCTAAAGGTGATTACCGCCTAGGTTTGAACAACAGTACTGTAGGTATCCTTTATGATTAGCTTACTGATTTATCATTAGGCCTAGTTTAGGCTACCTAGTGATAACACTTCTGAACTAACCTGAAAGTGCCATTATGCAGTTTTCGTCCGTTTCTTATAGTTCGGGATATAAAATTACATGGGTTGTACAATACAGATTTTAACGTCATTATTCCCAAGCTATGACAGCATATTCAATATGTAGTAGCCTAAACCCAAATTGAAGAGGCGACAACCAGCAGAGGTATTGAGGGATAAGCCTTTACAACGGCACTCCAGCGAATGCGACTCGGTCTGTCACGCTGTGAAACCACTGATTTCGGGAGCTGATGAGTGATTGGTGCTTCTGAATGCTTGTATGCTTGCTTTATGTGGGCGAACTGTTATATGTGTTCTCCTGTCACCTCTGTTTCCTTTCTCGTGCCTCTTGCTGATCCTCCCTACCGCTACTACAATAATCAGTGTTCCTCATAACCCTCTGTGTATACTACATAGGTTATGTAGTAGGCTACCCGTCTTGCAACACAATCCCACCCCTACTGTGTACAACTCTCCAACTCTTAAGAGTGAAACGATAGGCTATTCCCAATCTTTCTTCTATTCAATAGCTGAGCTCTGGAACTCTCTCCCTGAATCCATATTTCAGTCCTATGACTAAAATTGCTTCAAACTCCGTGTGTCCAGACATTTTGGCTCGAACATTCTTTGATTTTGGCCCTGTCACTTTCAACTCTGGGAGAGGCACTCGTCACAGGCAGATTTGCCTTTTGTCTCCCTCATCCACATAGAAAAAATACACTATAATACAATTAATTAATTAATAGAATAAACTAATAAATAAGACTAATTGATAAATAAAATTGAAATGCTAGGTTTTTCCAGGGTTAAATAGGAACGGAAATATCCCCAGGCTACCTTTAGGATCAACCTTCCCTGGTACCTGGCGCGGGGTACGAACCTCTGAAGGGAATTTAACCCCCTCTAAAAACCCACAGGTTTTGAGATGCCTTGGGTGGGGTTCGAACCCTGGTTAGTGACGCACCACCATCACCACCAGGCCCGCGCGCTAACCCACTGTACTACCACGGACGTACTAAAAGTATAGCAACCGATTTTTAAGAACCAGGTGATAGTCTCGTGGTGTTATCACGTGATGAGTTTATTGGACTTACCATCTACGACTATTTTACGCTATACCTGACGTCAACTCGGGTTAGTATTATTGTGGGTGCGGGACATTTTCGAGGGCATTACAGAAATATTAATAGAATATATCATATTGTAAGAATACAATGACATGACCTTGTTTATTTTTTATTTTTTATTTTTTATTTTATTTTATTTTTATTATCTTAGTAGGTTTGACAGGATTTATTGAAACATATTTATTTTTGTACAATTCATTTGAGGTAAGAAAATAATTATATACACATTACTTAGGCTAATAACAAACATATATATGTACAAACAACAAATATGCTATAACACTGCCCAGTTCTTGAGATATAGTGCATGCCGTTTCCCAGGAATATACCAAAAGCTATATCACAGGGACATCTTTGGAACTTATACATTATATAATATATATGTTACATTATGAGGTAGCGTGATCAATTAGGTCAGGTCAGGTAAGGTAGGGCGCGAGTCCAGGGCAGGGCAGGGCAGAGGGCGAGTCCAGGGCAGGGCACGGGGCGAGTCCAGGGCAGGGCAGGGCAGAGGGCGACACTCAATAATTCTTGAAGGTGTGGTAGTCCCTGAAGCAGTCACCCAGGCAGAGTGGAACTTTGCACTCGGCACATATTGAGGTGACTCTTTTGGTGACATGGGATTTCCTGACACTGGTGCTGCAGACGGTGCACTGCGCCTGCCTGCGACGAGTGCCAAGCATCTCGGTGTTGATTGGGTAGTGTCTTTCGACACCCAGCTGGATGCGGTCAGGAACGTGATCCCCACGCCATGCCGTACGTCTGTGAGTGGTGGTGCCATACTTCTCCAGGAGTTGGTATGAGACGTTGTACACGAACTCCCGGAATTTCAGCTTCTGGTTTGGGGACATATCCTTCTTCACCAACCACAAGTTGTAGGCGTTGAGCATCGTAATATCAACTAGGTGGAGGAAGAGCTTGTGATACCACTTCACAGTCTTCCTCAGACACTCAACGCCTGACAGCTGACAGTCAGACTTGTCCACCAGGCGCATGTTCTTAGTGTAGTCCACTACCATGTCGGGCTTGTAGATGGTCTTCCTGGTTCGGTAGTGGATTTTGCCAGAATCCATCTGGGCACCTGTGTGGATGGTGGAAAGCAGGTGGACGTCTCGCTTATCCTTCCACTTCAGGGCTATCAGTTTCCCACACTTCTCGAGCTGCTTGAATTTCTGCCCCTTTCGTCGCCTTCTTCGCACATGCCTCTCGCGGTGTTCCTGGGCCAGGTCGTCTTCTGAAGGTGTGTCACTGGAGGAGGCATCTGTGAGAGGAATGACATTACCTGTGAACTTTGGCATAAACTTTCTTGTCTTTCTGACAGTCCCACATGACCCCGTTTGGTTGTCATGAAGAAACTGGCAGAGAGCAGAAGTATACCAGTTAATTGTCAGTGTAGATGATGTGGCCTTTGCCCAGGTAAGGTGCCAACATTTTCCTGACGATGGCACCTGACATGCCCATGGGGTCATTGGCAGCGGCTTTCGGTATGTCAATGTCAGTGCCTGTGTACACGATCATGTCAAGCACTATTCCAGTTTCGCAGTCACACAAAACGAAGAGCTTGATTCCGAACCTATGCCTTTTCAAGGGGATATACTGCTTGAAAACAAGACGTCCTTTGAAGAGCACGAGCGACTCATCAATCACCAAATTGAGGAAGGGGTAAAAGTATTTCCTATACCTCTCCAACAACATGGTGAACACATCCCGAACTTTCCATATCCTGTCAATCCTGTTAGGATTTTCGTTGTCTGCAAAGTGCATAAATCTTAGCAGCAACAAAAATCTGTCACGAGTCATGAACTTATTGAAAGTTGGGGTGGTGATGAGAGGGTCGTGCTGCCAATAGTGTTGCAACACATGCTTCTTGATCAGAGGCATGAGGAACAACAAGGCAAAGAACGTCATAAATTCTTCCACAGTCGTATCCACCCAGCCTCGTATTCTCGCTTTTGGAGAAAGGACGTCCAATCTGCCAAACACCCACCTGTAGTAGGCGTTTGTTTGGGCAACGATGTACGTCATTACCTCCATATCGAAAAAAGCGAGGAAGAAGTCGCTTTCGTTCGCTTGATCGTCACAGGGCCAGTAGTCAGTTGTTCCTGACGTCCCAGGATTGAACTGGGGCACGTCAGGTACAAAATTGACCCCGTCAGACCAATCGAACGAAGGCAGCCCAGGGATCGGAATGTCGTCTGCGTCGCCTTCATCGTCTGAAATATCGCTTCCATGGTCGCGATACAGCACTGCATCATCATCACCCTCCTCTTCACTTGACAGACGATGCCCTTCCTCATTCTCGTCACTGACGTCGGACTCACTCCCACTGTCCACTCCCAAATCCCCCCACCCTTGGTCCCGTGCTAGGGCTTCGTCGTCGAAACCCGGGCTGCCAATGCCCTGCGAATCACCATCAAACAGCAGGGCGGCATACTTTGATGGTGTCAGAGTTTTCCGGGTCACTTTAGCACGTGCGGGAGTCTTATGGACAGGGACAGCAGAGGCGGTGGCAGGGGCGGCGGCAGGGGCAGCAGTGGTGCGTGGCCTTGATGGCAAGATGATGGTGGTGCCTGTCGCCCTTCTCTCTGTTCCTTGGGCAGGGGCAGCGCAGGGGCAGCAGGGCCGGCAGGGACACCAGGGCCAGCAGGGCCAGCAGTCACTTTCCCTCTCCCTTTCCCCTTCCCCTTCCCCTTCCCTTTTCCTTGAGCAGGGGCAGGGGCAGCAGGGGCAGCAGGGGCAGCCAGGCCAGGGGCGGCTGGTGGTGGTGGTGGTGGTAGGGGCACTGTGGCTGGCGTACGGGTTCTCTTCCCTACGCCCGTGCCTTTAATTTTTCCTGCCCCCGCAGGTTCTGCAGCCCTAGGGCGGCCTCCTGCGTCGCTGGTACCGGTGGCAGGGGTGGCAGTGGTGGTGGTAGTGGTTGTTGCAGTGGCCTGGGTCGTGGTGGTAGTGTCCAGAAACACCAATGACCTCTGTACCTTTGTCGTGCTTGCACGTGTTTTTCGTGCTTTGGGTGCTGGTGTTTCGTCCTCCGAGCTGTAGGGCGTGTCGTACTGGTAGCTAGGGTCTTTAGCAGCCACCCTCTGCCTTCCACGGCGGCTAACACCACCAGAAGGAGGGCTGGTTGTGTCATCAGGGAGCGAGCGTGAGGGACGTGTGGGCTCCATCACTAGTGCGTGGTTACTGGCGCGGTGGTGCTTGCACGAGTGCGGGGCGAGCGTTTGGTGGGGTGGTGTCGAGAGTTGACATGTAGTACTATACCCACACCAATTTTCAGCCGCCTGGCTATAAACGCGCGGTTTTGGTACGCGTTCAAAAGCTCTGCTCTTAAGTGTCTCCCCGCAGTCCGCCGGGGGAACTCTTAAGTCTCCCGGCAGCTCCCGGGTTAACACTCCGTGCAGTGGTCTCATTCCACATGTTTAAGTCGTTCAGGCCAAGCAGGTAGATCACTATTCTGTCGAGCCCCCATTCATACCTTCCTAGCACTGCATTCCATTCCTCCGCACCAATCTCTTGCACTATGGATCTTAGCATTACCCGCCTTTCTCCTTCATATTTTCTGCACTTTAGGAGGATATGCTCCACAGTCTCATCCTCCCCACTCTCGCACATCTTGCATGCCTTGTTGCCTTCATTTGACCATCTATATGTTCTGCTGTTCAGCTCAAGTGACTTAGTTCGGGCCTTGAAGAGGAGTTCACCTCCGATGCTCCCATCGTAGAATGGCTCCCTTCTTGGCTGTTGCTTACACATGTACCATTCTAGTGAACTTTTGTTTCTCATATTCCCTGCCCATGCATCCCTTGCTACGCTTTGTACCCGATTGCCGATCTCTTTCTTCCATCTCTCATGGCTCCATATTTCCATACTGTCCCCCATCATGATACCACGCATTTCGTACTTCTCTATCTCTTTGTCGCACATCTTGTTCCACTTACTGCTCTCCTTAGCCCATTCAAACACCTTTCGTGCCCATCTATCACCATTCATTTTTTCCAGTCTGACCCGGTACCGTAGGACTCCTTTGTCTATTCTTTCTTCAAAGGAGCTCCACCCCGCATCACCTCTCAAGGCTTCTACTGCAGTGTACTTGTTCGCTCCCAGTGCGAGCCTTCCGACCCTATTCTGGGCAACTTCCAGCTTTGCCGTGTCATTCGCCGTCCACGTGATGGTTTCCAGACCATACATCAGGCCTGGCACCGCCATACCTTTCCATACTCCTCACACTACTTCATACTTGTTCGCTCTACACCTTGCAGCACTGCCAAGTCTTCCCACCCACTGGCTCGCTCTTGTTAGTCTCTCATCTTTTGTTTTCTCGCATCCTCTGTCATTCCCAGGTACTTGTATTCATTTGTTTGGGTAATAGTATTATTCCCAAGTAGCCACGTCGCACCCACATCCGTTTCATCTCCATTCACTACTAGTACTTTACTTTTCTCCCTGCTAAAGCTCACATTCAGGTCATTCCCATATTCGGACACCACATCTAGCATCCTCTGCAGATCCTCTCGGTTGTCGCTCATGATCACTACATCATCTGCATATAGCAAGATACCCAGACGTTCGTTCCCAATTAGTGTTCCCCTGCCGGCTTCTTTCATTCTTGCAGCTAGTTCCTCTGTGTACATCCCAAACAGGAGGGGGGATAGCCCACAGCCCTGTCTAACTCCCCGCTTGTTTTCGACCCAGTCTGTCTCTATATCCCCCATACTGTATCTAGCCCTGGTATTCTCATACATACTTCTTATGATATTTATTATCTTTTCACTCACACCTACTGTTTCAAGCAGCCTACACAACTTGTACCTGTTCACTCTGTCATATGCTTTCTCTATGTCTAGGAAGGCGAAGTATCCCTTCCGTCCGGACTTTTTCGTATTCTCTATCACTTCTCTCACTACGAACATGTTATCTTCCCCTCTTCTGTCCACTCGAAACCCATTCTGTTCTTCTCCCATCACTCTGTTCCTTTCAAAGATCCCTTTCAGCCTTTCATTCAGCACCCCACAGAACACCTTGGAAATTGTGTCCGTTAGCGTTATTGGTCGGTAGTTTTTCAGCTCTTTCTTACTCTTGTGACCCCCTTTGTGCAGGAGGGTCACCCGGCTCTCGTTCCATTTATACGGTACCCTCTCTCCTGACCACACTTTCTTAAAAAGTCCATACATGCCTTCAATTACTCCATTCCCACCCTCTTTGTAGAATTCATATGGGATCTCGTCGTTTCCTGCGGCTTTACCAGTCTTCAGTTTCTTGACACATTTCATTATCTCTTCCCTACTGATCTCATAATCCATATTTTCATCTACTGGTATCTTTCTTCCTATTATCAGGTTGGGTTCGCCCCTATCCTCCACCTCATTCGCACCCCCTATGTTTTCCCAGAATTCTTTTACTGCCCTAGCTTTCTCCGGTTTCCCTCTCACCTCTCTTCCGTTCACCATTATCACTTCCACATTCACTCTTTCACTCTCCCCTTAGGAAGTCATACCATTCTCTACTGACCTCACCGCCTCTTGCCTTCAGCTCATCTACTACATCCTTGTCGGCTTTTACTCTCGCTTTCCTTATTAAACCTCCTGTTATACTTTTGTGCTTCTTGTATTCCTCCCATGCTTCCTCATATGCGACCCGTTCATTCTTACCGTTGTCCTTGGACCTCCTTAGTCTTCTACACCTTCGGTTGCTCTCTTTTCTTTCTTTTTTCTGGCGGATTCAATGTCTTCTTCTTCTTCTTATTGTTTAAATGTGCAGTTTGCTTGGAGAAATGTGGGTTGTCTCCAGATTACTGCACAGGCGTGTAGATGGGACAGAGTAAGAATAGAAGGGGAAAATCATAGAATGAGGAATGAAAAACTACTCAAAATTAGTCACTGAAGCCCCCCAACCGCGTCAAGGAGAGTAGTATCAGGGGGGATTCGATGTCTTGGTTCCACCATCTCCTTTGGGGTTACCTTACTTGGTCTTGGTCTTGGTGCGAGAGTCACGCTCGACTGGTCGAGGTGTGGCCTTAGTATCGGCTCTCTCTCCTAGGATAAACTTATAAACTATAATGAAAAAGGACAGGTTGAGAATAAAAGAAGATTGTTCCCCCGTGGGCATTCTCACCCCAGCCTCACTATTGTGAGGCTGATCTTTTCCTCCATACTCCCTCTAGGTAGTCCTTAACACTCCGTGCAGTGGTCTCATTCCACATGTTTAGGTCGTTCAGGCCGAGCAGGTAGATCACTATTCCGTCGAGCCCCCATTCATACCTTCCTACCACTGCATTCCATTCCTCCGCACCAATCTCTTGCACTATGGATCTTAGCATTACCCGCCTTTCTCCTTCATATTTTCTGCACTTTAGGAGGATATGCTCCACAGTCTCGTCCTCCCACTCTCGCACATCTTGCATGCCTTGTTGCCTTCATTTGACCATCTATATGTTCTGCTGTTCAGCTCAAGCGACTTAGTTCGGGCCTTGAAGAGGAGTTCACCTCCAATGCTCCCATCATAGAATGGCTCCCTTCTTGGCTGTTGCTTACACATGTACCATTCTAGTGAACTCTTGTTTCTCATATTCCCCGCCCATTCGTCCCTTGCTACGCTTTGTACCCGTTTGCCGATCTCTTTCTTCCATCTCTCATGGCTCCACATTTCCATACTTTCCCCCATCATGATACCACGCATTCCGTACTTCTCTATCTTTCTGTCGCACATCTTGTTCCATTTACTACTCTCCTTAGCCCATTCAAACACCTTTCGTGCCCATCTATCACCATTCATTTTTTCCAGTCTGACCCGGTACCGTAGGACTCCCTTGTCTATTCTTTCTTCAAAGGAGCTCCATCCCGCGTCACCTCTCAAGGCTTCTACTGCAGTGTACTTGTTCGCTCCCAGTGCGAGCCTTCCGACCCTATTCTGGGCAACTTCCAGCTTTGCCGTGTCATTCGTTGTCCACGGGATGGTTTCCAGACCATACATCAGGCCTGGCACCGCCATACCTTTCCATACTCCTCGCACTACTTCATACTTGTTCGCTCTACACCTTGCAGCACTGCCAAGTCTTCCCACCCATTGGCTCGCTCTTGTTAGTCTCTCATCTTTTGTTTTCTCGCATCCTCTTGCATCCACTGTCATTCCCAGGTACTTGTATTCATTTGTTTGGGTAATTATATTATTCCCAAGTAGCCACGTCGCACCCACATCCGTTTCATCTCCATTCACTACCAATACTTTACTTTTCTCCCTGCTAAAACTCACATTCAGATCATTCCCATATTCGGACACCACATCTAGCATCCTCTGCAGATCCTCTCGGTTGTCGTTTACGAAAGGTAAATAAAACTCAAGGATACTATCTCAAACGAATGTCCTTTCCTGATTTACACGTTAAAATACAATCATATTTACCAAAATGCATGGTTTTATACACTCAAAGTAATGAACAAGTTCTAAACATACAATACAACTGCTACATTAGTAATTTACTCAACCTGGTCGTCTCTCCGAAATGCGAGATGGTCTAAATCCTAAAATGAAATGAAATGCTTCAAAAGCATTTTAATCAACTTCATCGTCCTCAATTCTACTCTTAACTGGTGTTCTCGCACTACCTCAGGATTATGTAAAACGGTGAATGACAAACTAGCAAAATAGGCTAGCCTAAGTTTGGTCGGGAATTATGGAAAAACACAAGAATTGGAAGGCCATCAAATGGCGTCCCTCTGACTGAAATTATTACACACGAAGTTAATTTGACGTTAATTTGGGAATAACAAAGTCTAAAATATCAGAATAACACTTAGCAAAGGTGCACAGACTAAGTTTTACTGAACACAATGATAATGGTGGAATTTGAATGGTTGTAGGCACTTGGCAGGTGAGGGGTGCCTGTCGACCAACCCGATGGTAGGCTCGAGTTCACGAATTTGTCAATCACAGTAATACCTCCTACATTACACACCTAGTACTTACTTAACTGAATAAGCAATACCTTATAACACTATAAACCTTAATTACGAACCTCTGAATGGAGGGAAAGGAAGCCCAAGTCCGGAGAAAAAGCGGGGAATGATGACAGAGACTGAGGGGTAGGTAGGTGTCTCTCTCGTAGGCCTGGGGTCACGACAGTGAGGGGCCAAGGGCCAGTGCCAGGGATCCCGCCCAAAAAGGGAAGGGTGACCACAAAGGGTGGCGTCGCTTGGGTAGGAATTGGCGGTCTTTTTACACAAGGGGGCATTACTCTAAATTTGAAAAGGAAGGATTTTTACATGGAATAACAAAAGGGGTGAAAGGAGAATTAGGCTTGAAAGTATTATAGATAGATTTGGGAATATTAGTTCTGATCTAGGCTAATTCCCTCTTTACATAGACAAGGGTTACTTAACCCTTCTTAAACGATACATTTCCCTTAAATATAGGGAAGAGTGAATGAAGGGGAAAAAGTCTTAAAGTTAAGTCAAACCTTACAACATATACCAAAAGGGAAAGTACAATTTCTTCCTGTTACATGTCTTGTTACCGTGTGTTTCTTTTGTGTTCTCTATTCCTCATACCTTGTATTGTGCATGCAGCCTTATATACCCAGTCAGTTAGAACTCACATTACCCAAGTTAAACTTGTAGAAAAACAGGGCATAACACTTATGTTAACCCCAGCAGTGCCCCTAACCCCCTATCGTCTCTCTGCTTTACCTCCTCCCACCCCCTCTCCCCAACTCTATTCCTCATGTATCCCTCCAACTCGTCTCTCGCATCATATCATGTACACTCCGTTATTATATGTTCTATGTCCTCTACTATTGGGTCCCCTCCCATTTCGCATTGATTGCAGTGCGCTCCCATTCCGTTCCATCTCCTTGTTCTCTCATTTGTCTCTAGGGATCCTGTCCTTGCTTTAAACAGCAATTTAGATCCCCATCCTCCATCATAGAAAAGCTCTCTAGCTGGTTTTTCCTTCCCTCTGTAATATGACGTGGCTTGGTTTTCTACCCCCTCCCTCCACTTTCTTCTTCCCTCCTCTTTTATCCCTTTCTCTATCTCTCTGATACATCCTCTCCCATTTTCCAGTATGACCCACTCCTCTCTCATTTCGTTTTCTAAATTCCCCTCCCACACGGTCCTGTTTTATATTTATCCTCCCCAACCTTCTTTTGCACTCTCTGTTCCATTTACTTTCCTAGCTCGCCCATCGGTAGCCTATACCTTCTTTGGCCACCTACTTTCCTCCATCCCCTCTAGCCTCACTTTGTACTTCCCTTTTGCTTTTCCTATCCTTTCTTCAAACGTACTCCACCCCATCTCCCCTCGGATCGCCGCGTCTCCTCTTCTTCTTCTTCTTCTTCTTCTATTGAGCAAAACGCGCTAAATAGTAGCGTTTTTGTGCTATACAAATTGGCAACTCTGCAGAAGGGAGTTTCTTGGGCCCAAAACGTAAACAGGGAAGAGGAAACGCGTCATGATTCAGTTGAATCAGTTTTATTAGCTTTATAATTATGGTTAAATACCTTTTACGGCTGGGCACTCAGGAGAGATATGAACTTGATGAGGCTAAAGATCGGGTAAGAAATTACAGCTTATATTAACAATAGCATGGTTTTAATTAGCCTACAGCTCTGAGTAGGCCTATTGCAAATTGTTGATAGGCTAGGGAGTGAAAGTGCAAAATAATCGGACACGAACTCTAATGGGTATTGTTTCTGAGTACTTTTGCAGCCTTAATCACCTCTAATTTTTAATTTTAATATAGCCTAGCTAGTGTTTTGTTGTTGTTTATCATGAATAGAGTTGAGGATGATTTCCAAATTCCATAACTTTACCCTAGGGTATTTGAACTAGGCTAACCTAAGCTAACTTTAATTAAAGTGTCCAAAGTGGGCGTTGCCACCTCACTGTCCAGCTATTAGCCTCCCGCTGGTTATACTGATGTTTTGGACCGACAGTTAGCCCATCGATCTTTTTAGGCCTAATAGGCTAGGTCCGGTAGAGCATATACATCATTGCTATATGTCATTAAGAGCTGAAATATATTATAAGGGAGAACAAAAAAATGCTAAAATACATAGGCCTACTGTAAAACAATAAGTTTTTCAGCCAGTACCCAACCAGCGGGGGTGTGGGGGCGGCAGCCCCCACCCATAATACTAGGTTAGGTTAGGTAAGGTTGTTAGGTTAGGCTAATAGCCTAGCACAAAAAATAAAAATAAAAACAAAATAAAGTAGGCCTAAACTAACCAGTGGGGGGGTGGGGGCAGCAGCCCCCACCCATAATACTAGGATAGGTTAGGTAAGGTGGAAAATATTAAGGAAACCACCCACCAATTATTTTCATTATTTTTTTTTTAGTTTTAGCCTAGTTTATTTGCATCAATATAGCCTATAGTGATTGACATTAGTTTCAACCTCCGCACAAATCGTTTTCCCCTTTATCCAACGATCTTAAGACACGGCGCCCGATAGTGGGGAGGGCTATGAAGATCAGGGAAAATGTGGGGTTAAAGACATAAAAAGGCGATATAATGGCTTTTATGATGAAAGTTGGCTCGGGTTTTGTTGTTTTTCAACTTTAGAAAACCCCAAAATGAAAAAACCCGAGCCAATTTTGGCAAAAGTTGGCTCGGATTTTAAGATTTTTCAGCTGCATAAAAGACAGCAAGTGCAAAAAAGAAGTTGGCTCGGGTTTTCTTGTTTTTCAACTTAAGAAAACTCCAAAATGAAAAAAAAATCGAGCCAAGTTTTGGCAAAAGTTGGCTGGGATTTTAAGATTTTTCAGCTTCATAAAAGTCAGAAAGTGGTAAAAAAAAGTTGGCTCAGGTTTTCTTGTTTTTCAACTTAAGAAACCCCAAAAATGAAAAAAAAAAAATCAATATACAGGAGGCGCTACAATATAGGTAGCAAAATTCTAATGGTAGTTTTGGGTTCCTATCATCATATGCTTCATTTCTATATACTTTTTATCCCCGGGAAAAAAAAAAAAAAAATCTCGAGTTTTTTTAGTTTTTTCTTGTAGGCAAGGCCCTAGGCTAGGCCTAGGCCTTTTTTTTTTTTTTTTTTTTTTTATTAACCTAACCAAAAAACCTAACCTAAATGTATTTGGGGGCTATTAGGTTAGGTTAATGACCAAAACAAAAAATCCCAAGAAAATAAATGAAAAATCCCAAGATTTTTTTTTTTTTCTTTTTCCCGGGGATAAAAAGTATATAGAAATGAAGCATATGATAAGAGAGTATGGGTCTGTGGGTTCAAGGATTGTGTGGGTGAGAATGAAAGTAGGAATACAAACGTGGGTGATTGTATGCGTGTATGCCCCGACAGAGGATATACTTGAAAGAAAGAAAGAGGAGTTCTGGATGAATGTGGATACGTGCCTGGAGAAGTTTGACAAGAACAAAAGAATATTTCTGATTGGGGATATGAATGGTAAGGTGGGTGATAGGAAAGTTGAGGGAGTGGTGGGAGGGTGGGGGGTACCATCAGAGGTGAATGGGAATGGTAGTGCACTTGTGGACGTATGTGTGGGGAGGGGGCTGTGGATAGCCAACACCTTCTTCCGACACAGAATGATCCACAGGTACACGTGGAAACGGATGTTGACGATGAAGGATAAGACAGTGGTGGAACGAAAGTCATTGATTGATTATGTATGTGTGGATGAACGAATGAAGAAATCTGTGATGGATGCTAGGGTGTATAGGGGTATTGGAGGGGGTCTGTCTGATCATTATGTAGTGGTAGCTAAGGTTAGGATACAAAAGAAGTGGGTGAGGAGAGCGGGAGGGAGGCGAGAGGAGGGTGGAATGGTGAGGAGGGTGGAGAGGTTGCAGGAGGAGGAAGTCAGGGAGGAGTACAGGAGAGCAGTGGAAAGACGACTAGGTGGGTTCGACCTGGAAGTTATGGAGGAAGTGGAGGAGATGAGCAAGGTGTTTAAGGATGAGATCTGTGCAGCATGTGAGGAGGTGTGTGGAGTGAAGAGAAGAGGGAGGGGAGTGAAAGGTACAGCATGGTGGACAGAAGAGGTAAGAATAGCTGTGGAAGAAAAGAAGAAAGCATATAGAGAGTGGTTGGGTAGTAGAGGGAATGAAGATTCCGAGAGACAGAAACGAGCGAGGTACGTGGAGAGTAAGAGGGTGGTGAAGAGAGTAGTGAAGGAAAGTAAGAGAAGAGTAGATGAGGAATTTGGAAGGAATCTGAGTGTAAAATGGAGGGAGAGTAAGAAACTGTTCTGGAAAGAAGTCAAGAAAGTTAGGGAAGGTAGCAAGGGAAACAGTAAGGGTGTGAAAGATAAGAATGGGAGAATGCTAGCCGAGAAGCAAGAGAGAGTCGAAAGATGGAGGGAGTACTTCAGTGAGTTGCTAAATGAAAGGAATGAAGAGCCAGCAAACATAGCTGGATATGGTATGGGAGGGAGAAGAAGAGAAGTAGTGGAGGAGGAGGTGGGGATCAGGAGGTCAGAAGTGTGGGAAGCCATGAAAAGAGTGAAGTTGGGGAAAGCACCAGGAACAGATGGAGTGTGTGGGGAAATGTTGAGGTATGGTGGTGAGATAGTGATAGAATGGGTATGGAAAATGTGCAAACTAGCATGGGAGAAGGGGAGTGCACCCGATGACTGGAAGACTGGCATAATAGTCCCCCTATATAAGGGCAAAGGGGAAAGAGGAGTGTGTGGTAACCACCGAGGAATATGTCTTCTAAGCGTAGTAGGGAAGGTATACAGTAGGGTAGTGATTGAGAGAGTGAGAGTGAGAACGGAGAAATGGATAGGCGACGAGCAGGGAGGTTTTAGGAAGGGAAGAGGATGTGTAGATCAGATTTTTACCCTGAATTGTGTTGTGGAGAAGTATCTGGAGAAGAAACAAAAGGTGTATGTTGCCTTTATGGACTTGGAGAAGGCCTATGACAGAGTGGATAGAGAAGGTTTGTGGAAAGTACTTAAAATATACGGAGTAGAGGGCAAGTTGCTGAAAGCAGTGAAGAGCATGTATGAGGGTGCAAAGGCGGCAGTACGTGTGGAGAGTGAGCAGAGCGAGTTCTTTGACCTGAATGTTGGTTTGAAACAGGGGTGTGTGATGTCCCCGTGGTTGTTTACTGTATATATGGATGGAGTTATGAAAGAAATACTATCAAGAGCAGTGGATGTTGGTGTATCGCTGAAAAGGGAGGGAATTGAGTGGAAGCTACCTATACTGCTGTTTGCGGATGATACAGTTCTGATGAGTGATAATGAATGGGAGTTGCAGGGTCTGGTAAATGAGTTTGGAACAGTGTGCGAAAAACGGAATTTGAAGGTAAATACGGGGAAGAGCAAGGTTATGGTCTTCGAAAGGGGTGAAGTCACAGAGTGTGAGGTGAAGCTGAACGGTCAGGCTATGGAGATCGTCAACTCTTTTAAGTATCTGGGCAGTGTGTTGAGTAAAGATGGGACTATGGATGAAGAGGTGCGGGAGAGGGTACAACAGGGGAAGAGGGTTGTAGGAACGCTAAAAGCAGTAACAAGAAATAGGGTGGTCAGTATGGAAGTGAAGAAGTCCTTGCATGACAGTGTGGTAATCCCGACACTGACTTACGGAAGCGAAGCATGGACGTTGGTTGAGAGACTCAGACCAAGAGTGAGAGCAGTGGAAATGAATTACTTAAGGAGTGCGTGCGGAGTTACATGGAGGGATAGACAGACTAATGAGGAAGTAAGAAGGAGGTGTGGTGTGGAGGTAGATGTGCTGGAAAGTGTGAAAAGGAACAACTTGAGATGGTTCGGCCATATGGAACGTATGGAAAGCGAGAGAATGACTAAGAGGGTGTACGAAAGCGAGGTGGAGGGACAGAGGGGGAGAGGTAGACTGAATATGAGGTGGAAGGATGGAGTGAGGAAGTACATGAACGAAGGCGGTGCTGGTTGGGGGGAGGGGCGTCGACTGATTGGGGGCGGTTCGTTCGTGGCCACCCCTTCGGGGATCACGGCATCAGGCAATAGATAGGTAGATAGATGATAGGAACCCAAAACTACCATTAGAATTTTGCTACCTATATTGTAGCGCCTCCTGTATATTGACCAAAAAAAACAGTCAAGTTTTGGCAAAAGTTGTTGGATGATACATGGGATAGAAAATGAACTTGCCCAGTAAGCTCATTATCCATTATCCAACTATTAAAGATTTTAGCCTAACCTACCAACCTTACCTAACCTAACGTCCTAACCTAGTATTATGGGTGGGGGCTGCCGCCCCCACACCCCCGCTGGTTGGATAGTACATTGGATAGAAAATTAGGTAAATTCCTAGTGTTAATTAGACTGAAAGGCAGGGAGAAAGAGGTCCGCCGTGTCGTGTTGTGTGCCGTCTATGGGGAGGGGAACCCTGGACAAATATCATTACAGGTTACAGGTTCTAGGTTCTGTATCTTCCTTAATAGAATTTTTCGAGGGTCGACACTTATTTTAACATGGAGTATAGGTTATATTACATCCTAAATTATATTTAAAAAATCTGTGAAAATTCTTGGGTTGTTTATATAATAAAGTTAATGTGGGACACGTAATATGTTGAAGGGGGAGTTCTGCCCCCTCTAAACACCCGTCACTTATGTCATCATAATCTGTTGTACTTCATAGGGGGTCCAATTAAGGAGAAAGTGAATTAACCGACGAAATTAGGCCGCAAAGTACAATAACATAGCGGGGAGACTGTTTACACATCATTTTCAATGTTAATTTTCTCCCTTAATCGATTTTTCCAAACTATCAAACTTACATAAAAATTAAGTACAGTTTATAGGGATTCCAACATGCATTTCAAAATTGTCATGAATATTGGTGGGTGGTTTGCTTAATATATACCGGTAAGGTTGTTATGTTAGGCTAATGTATTCCCAAAGTTGACTATTTTTATAACATAAGATATTAGGCTACCCACTCCACCCCGTGAAATCCGAGCCAGCTTTCGTCAAAAGTTGGCTCGGGTATTCACAAAATTGGGTTTTATGGGTTTGCAATTTGGGAAAACCCGAGTCAAGTTTTGATACAAAACGCTATAGGCCTATTATTGTATTTTTACGCTTTTAACCCCTCATTTTCCCTGAACTTCATAGCCCTCCCCACTAGTGGGGGGGCGTGTTTTTAGATTGTTGGATAATGGGTAAATATTTATTTCAGCTCCTCTTCAGTATAAAACAACACTATATCTGAAGGAAAAATAATAAAAAACAAAATAAAACTTACTGAAATCGCTGTTGGTCCAAAAAGTCAGGTTTACCCTACCGCTAACTAATCTCACAAGTGTATTATAATCGCGAATAGGCTATATCCTAGCGATAATAGGCTAGCCTAGGCCTAGCCTCTTCTTAAAGTTAAACCTTGAATAAATTAAGGAATTATTCTATAATTGCACCTAGCCTATATCATCTATATGAGCTAAGCAAATTAGTATTGTATTTAACAGGAAGATACGACGAGGTAAGTGATGTGGTATAGCCTAGGTGGCAATATGCGGAAATGGAATATAAGGGCATTCCCCCCAACCCCCCGACCCCCTTACGAAAATCTGCAGATTTTTTTTATTTTAATAGCCTACCACGAATTTTCCGAGTGTTTTTTATAAAAATAATTGTTCATTTACATCAATAGGCCTAGGCTAGGCCTATATAGTGTTTGTAATTAATTAGAAATCTCGGGAAAACCTATTTTCCCCATTAGGCCTATCGATCCATGTTGAGACACGTCCCCCGATAGTGATTTGAAAAGACATTAGCCTAACCTAACAACCTTACCTAACCTAACCTAGTATTATGGGTGGGGGCTGCTGCCCCCACACCTCCGCTGGTTGAGTACTAATCCCTTAGTAGGCTAAATAAAAATAAAAAAATTGGCTGTCGATTATACGAAGGTGAAAGAAAAGTCTATGAAGTCTACGGTGTTTACTCTGCAATCTTCAGCTTTGATTGTACATTGATAATGGGAAAGTACCGTATTGACAACCTTGTTACGAAAATTAAATTTTAGTACCATACTTTTATATTAGGTTTTTCTGAGGGTTTAACACATTTTCATATGATCTTTAGAGCTATTGATAACTGGAAGTACTGTATTGACAACCTTGTTACGAAAAAGACATTTTAGTACCATACTTTTTTATTAGGTTTCGCCGAGGGTTAAAACAAATGTTCTTATACTCTTTAGAGCATATAGATTCATTATTAATCTTCAAATATATCAACAAAATTTGTGGTATTAAAATAACATTAAACCAAATCTGCGGTTACTCACTCCGGCAAGAATGTAGGGTAACATTCAAGGATACTACATCAGGACTCTTCTTCTTCTTACCTCTGACCAGGTATAGACTATCCTAGTGTTTACTAGCCTATACCCCATTGAAAGGACATTAGCCTAACCTAACAACCTTACCTAACCTATCCTAGTATTATGGGTGGGGGCTGCCGCCCCCACATCCCCGCTATTTAACATCTTTGACAGATTTTTGGTGTATTTTTTCTGTGAAATCTGTTTTTTTCAAGTGTCGATAACGAAATTCGGTTCAATGTTATTTTAATACCACAAATTTTATTGATATATTTGAAGATAAATATGGAATCTATATGCTCTAAAGATCATAAGAAAATTTGTTTTAACCCTCGGCAAAACCTAATAAAAAAGTATGTTACTAACATTTATTTTTCGTAACAAGGTTATTGATACGGTACTTTCAGTCATCGATAGCTCTAAAGATCATATGAAAATGTGTTAAACCCTCGGAAAAACCTAATAATAAAAGTATGGTACTAAAATTTAATTTTCATAACAAGGTTGTCAATACGGTACTTTCCCGTTATCAATGTACAATCAAGCTGAAAATTGCAGAGTAAATACCATAGACTTCATCGACTTTTCTTTCACCTTCGTATCATCGACAGCCTTTTTTTTTTTTTTTTTTATTAAGTACTCAACCAGCGGGGGTGTGGGGGCGACAGCCCCCACCCATAATACTAGGTTAGGTTAGGTAAGGTTGTTAGGTTAGGCTAATGTCTTTTCAAATCACTATCGGGGAGCGAGTGTGTGTCAACATCGATCGATAGGCCTAATGGGTAATAGGTTTTCCCGATATTTCTAATTAATTACAAACACTATATATTGATGCAAATTACCAATTTTGTTTATAAAAAACACTCGGAAAATTTGTGGTATTAAAATAAAAAAAATCCCGAAATTCCTCCATGCGGACTAGCCTAGGCCTATAATGAGAAAAATATGGCGAGTCTATTGGTCCCTATTTTCCCTAATAAATTGTTTCTAATAAGGCGGATGTAGTGTCCTTGAAGATTATCGAATGTAGTTACCGGGTGTACCGCCCGTCTTGTTTACACTACGCGGACGCTCACCATCATGTTCCCCTCTATTTTGACTGCCTTTGGATACAAAAATACAGTACCCTAACCAAACAACCTAACCTAACCTAACCTAACCTAACCTAGTATTTTAGATTTAGGCCTATAAGTATTTATTTTATTATAAGTATTGGTCAATATTTACTAGCCGCACCACAGCTGCGATCTCATTTCTAATGGTAGTTTTGGGTACCTATCATCATATGCTTCATTGCTATATAGCCTACTTTTTATCCACCGGATTTTTTTTTTTCTTGGCTCTATTTTTATTTTTTTTACTTTTTTTTTTGCATTAACCTAACCAAAAAACCTAACCTAACCTAACCTAAATGTATTTGGGAGTTATTAGGTTAGGTTAGGTCAGGTTAGGTTAGATACTCACAGATACTCACCGAAGATACCCGGGTAGGAGGTTGTTAAGCCTATGAGACCCGGCTCATCATTTATTTCATTACTTGGTGTGTGGGGCTTGGGTGGACGTGTCTTAATTTCTTAATTTTGGCTTTAAAATCATTGAACTTTAGCTCTTGGTCACCCCAAACTATATCTAATGCTTTTTCAAATTTTAACACACTGTTCACACTTATCACTTCTTCAGGAAGGTCATTCCAGTTCTCCACCACTCTATTACTAAAAAAGTTCTTCCTGACGTTGAGTCTTGACCTCCTCTTAAACAATTTCTTGCTGTGTCCTCTGGTGCGAGCATCCTCCTGCAGCGTGAAGAGTCCCCTACTCGTCTCCTCCTCATACACCCCTTGTAAGATTTTGTAAGTGTCTATCATTTCCCCTCTGGCTCTTCTATATGCCAACGTTGGTAAATTTAGCTTCCGAAGTCTCTCTTCATATGTTAAGTCCTTTAAAGATGGTACCAACTTAGTCGCTCTCCTTTGCACTTTTTCAATAGCCGTGATATCCTTAATTTTGTAGGGACTCCAGACAGGACTTGCATACTCCAGAATTGGTCTGACCAGGGCCACAAACAATGGTTTCATCCAGACTAACAATACCGGTAGTACCATGATGTCGAATAAGCCCCACAATCCTATTAGCACAGTTTATTTTTTCTGCCATATGCTTTTCAAAGGAAAGGTCATGATCAATTATAATTCCGAGATCCTTTTCTGCCGAAGTAAGCTTCATACTCCCATCCATACAATAATCTCCATCAGGCACCTCAGATTTTCCAATTCTCATTGTTTTACATTTGTCAGGATGGAACTTAAGGAGCCATTTGTCTGACCATCCCTTCAGCGCAGTAATGTCCTCCTGCAATCTTCTACAGTCCATAATGTTCTCGACCTTCCTAAATATTTTTGTGTCATCAGCGTAGAGAAATATGTCGCTATTATTTTCTGTAACCCCGGGCATATCGATTATAAACATGACGAATAACAGAGTCCAAGTACGGAGCCTTGCGGAACCCCACTTATGACATTTCTCCAACTCGACGTTTCACCATTAACTATAACTCTCTGCTGCCGTCCATGCAAAAACTATTTGATCCACCCTAAATATTTTGGCCCCAAATTGTACATCCTTATTTTTTCTATAAGTCTTCGGTGTGGTACCTTATCGAACGCCTTCATAAAATCGCAGTATGCAACATCCACAGCAAGTCCCTCGTCTAATGCCTCTGTCCACCTTCCGATCACTTTGAGCATCTGTAGAGTTGTTGACCTTCCTGATATAAAACCAAACTGGTTTGGGCTGAACAAATTATTAACTTTCATATGGTGCATTACATTATCTTTAATAATAGATTCCATGATTTTGCCAATTATGCAAGTTAAACTCACCGGTCTGTAATTGCTTGGGTCACTACGATCTCCTTTTTTTTTAAATTGCTGTGATGTTTGTTAGGTTAGGTTAGGTTTTTTGGTTAGGTTAATGCTAAAAAAATAAAAATAAAGCCAAGAAAAAAAAAAAAAATTGGTGGATAAAAAGTATATAGCAATGAAGCATATGATAATAGGAACCAAAAACTACCATTAGAAAGGAGATCCCAGCTGTGGTGCAGCTCGTAAATATTGACCTAAGTATTTATAAATGATTTAAGTTTATGTCGGTAGTGGTACACCCGGTAGCTACATCGTTCCCCTCACTCCCTCCCCAACTGGATTTCTACCGTTTTACCCAACCAGCGGGGGTGTGGGGGCAGCAGCCCCCACCCATAATACTAGGATAGGTTAGGTAAGGTTGTTAGCCTAGGTTAGGCTAATGTCTCTCTGAAACATTGTAAAATCTGTATCACATCTAGATTGATAGACTTTTGTCAGAGGGGGCGGATTGCCCTTACAATCCATTTCCGCATATTGCCACCTATACCACATCACTTACTTCGTCGTACCTTCCTGTTAAATACAATAATAATGTTTTTAGCTCGTATAGGTGCAATTATAGAAATTTACCTAATTTAAACGCCCGGATACTACATCCTTCCCTTATTTGTTAGCCTATTTGCCCCTTGCTGACAATACATGGGATGATGACAAATTGACAATACATCCTGGGCGGATGAGGGCCCTCAACCGAAAAACGGTCAAGTTAGAAATTAACGCAGCGAAAGGTTGCTTGAATACTACCTCAACGTCATCCTTCCACCTCACTCTTGGTTTGCCTCTTCCTCTCTGCCCTTCCACCTCACTCATACACTCTTGTATTTGCCATACTCATAACTCTCTACATAGGCTAACTGATTCACCTCAAGGTGTTCCTCTTCACACATGCCAGCATGTCCTCATCCACACCACAATGCTCTCTGAGTCATTCGTCTGTCTATTTCTCCATGACGTGACTCCACATGCACTTCTCCAATAATTCATTCCCACCCTTCTCACTCTTGATTCTTGTCTTTCCAACAACGTCCATGCTTCACTTCCGTTTATCATTGTCAGTACATACTATAGACCAGTTTCACTTACTAGTATTGTATGCAAGATTTGTGAAAAGCTAATTAGGAAGAGATGGATGAAAATGTTGGAGAGAAAGAAGATAATAACGCCAAAGCAATTTGGATTCAGAGAAGGGACATCTTGTGTTACCAGTTTGCTATGTTATTACAGTAGGGTGATAGATGTACTCCAAGAAAGAGGCGGATGGGTGGACTGCGTCTACTTAGACCTTTCCAAAGCATTCGTTAAGGTACCACATAAGAGATTGTTATCTAAGCTTGAGACGATAGGAGGTGTCAGGGGGAGTTTGCTGAAATGGATGGAGAGCTATTTAACAGATAGAGAAATGAGGACCAACATTAGAGGAACTTACTCATCGTGGCGGAAAGTTGAGAGTGGTGTGCCACAGGGATCTGTGTTGGCACCTCTTATGTTCATTATGTACGTGAATGACCTGCCGATAGACATAAACTCCTACATGTCAATGTTTGCAGATGACGTAAAAATTATGAGACAAATAACAAATATAAGTAGTTGTGAGGAGCTGTAAGGGGATTTAGATAAAATATACGAATGGAGCACCAAGTGGAAAATGAAATTTAATATAAGTAAATGTCATGTGTTAAATATGGGAAGAAGTGTGAATAGACCAAATTGGGAGTACAGGATGGGAGATAATATAATTAGCAAGGCCGAAAAAGAAAAGGATTTAGGGTTGATTATACAAGATAACTTGTCGCCAGAGAAACATATTAACAAGCTCTTTAGCGGAATGTATGCAATGGCCGGGAATATGAAAGTTGCTCTGAACTACTTGGATGAGAACATGTTAGCGAAGATTATAAAAAGTATGATTAGACCAAGATTGGAGTATGCAGCAGTGGTGTGGTCCCCGCATCGTAAGAAGCATATTCACAAGTTAGAAAGAATCCAGAGAGCAGTTACTAGATTGGTTCCAAGTCTTAGAGAACTGCCATATGAAAGGAGGCTAGACAAATTAAATTTACCGAGTCTAAAAGAGAGGAGAGAGAGGGGAGACATGATAATGATGTACAAATGCACCCGAGGGCTGGATAGGGAGGATATATTAATTATGGATACAGGAATAACTAGAGGCCACAGCTACAAAGTAAAAAGACCTACCTGCAAGAACGATATCAGGAAGTTTAGCTTCCCCTATAGATGTATTGACAAATGGAATGGGCTGGAGGAGGAGGTGGTAGGGGCAGGGAACATCCATATTTTCAAGAAAAATATTGGATAAAAGTAGACAGAGACGGGACAACACGAGCTTAGCTCAACTCCTGTAAACTACAATTAGGTAAATACATACAATGGTTTAACATAATTTTCCATTACATGCACTGTAACGGCTTAGACGGGGTTGCCTTTCAGTAGTTGGAGTGTAGTGTATTGTACTGTAGTACAATAAAGTCCCGCCACAGCACTGCCCCACCAAGTCATCACTGTGGCTGATTTTGGTATAGTGGTAACCGTGCCTCAGCAAGACTTGCAGCACTTGCACCTGCAGTATCTGCAACCACACCAGCCTTAACAGTGTTACAAAAAGACAGCACCTTAACAGGACTCTAGGCCTACTGTATATTAGGCAATTGGACTACAGTATAGAACAATAAAGTCTTGCCCCAATTACACTGCTCCAACATGCAAACACTGTTGCCGACACAGGTGTGGTGCCAAACAGTGCCCATGTAAGACTCAGTCCCCTGTGGCACCTATCCGTACCCCACCAGCCTCGGCAGTGTCATACTAAGACAGTGCTAAGATAAAGACTTTATTGCATAGTAATGGCTGTTTGTCCACAAGTCTATCGCCATCCCCCCTATTAGTCGCCTCGTACGACACGCAGTAGCATGTGTGAGGCATATTCTTGTTTTCCTCCACAATTAGATGAAGGCCCCCTTACCCCCTGGGGGCCAAACTAGTACCGTACCAAACTATCATGCAGTGACTTCTTTACTTTCATGCTCACCATCTAATTCTTTATCACTACTTTAAGCATTGCTGCAACCCTCTTCCCTTGTTGTATCCTCTCTCACAATTATTCCTCTATATTCCCATCTTTACTCATCACAATGCCCAAGTACAATAATTAAATGAGCTGACATTCTCCATTACCTGACCATTCAACCTCACCTCACACCCTGTGAATGCATTCCTCTGAAAGACCATAACTTGACTCTTTACCACATTGACCTTTAGGTTCTGTTTCACATGCACATCTCCAAACATATTTATCAAACCCTGCAACTCCCACTCATTATCACTCGTCAGAATTATATCATAAGCAAACAGTAGCACAGGCAGCTTCTTCTCACTCCCTTTCCTTGACTCAGGGGTACTCCAACATCCACTGCTCTTCTTTATATTTCTTTAATGACTCCATCCATATATACAGTATATTGAACATCCACAAGAACTGTCTTGTCCCCGCGGCCAACATCCCTCTGACAGCACAGAACAATGAATACTCCACTGCCCAGCACTTGCCCAGCATAGACATAACTTCAACATCACTTCACTTGGAGATCTCTGGACCCGCCTAAGGGAGGTGGCGGACTACCTGGTCGCCGCGGGACCCATGAAAGGGAAGCTTGGGGCTACTACAACAACAACAACACGTGGCTGTTCGGCCAGGCAGCCTAGGGAACAACTAAAACAACTGAAC
Organism: Paralithodes platypus; assembly: GCA_032716605.1. NCBI lineage: Eukaryota > Metazoa > Arthropoda > Malacostraca > Decapoda > Lithodidae > Paralithodes > Paralithodes platypus. Next base: position 54,192,901 of record CM064482.1, on the reverse strand, counting down.
ATCCATGGGACATCACACACCCTTACTTTAACCCAACAATCAGATCAAAGAACTCTCGCTCTGTTCATACTCTACATGCTCTGCTGTCCTTGCACCATCGTACATGCTCTTCACCGCTTTCAGAAGTTTACCAACTACTCCATATATTCTCAATACTTTCCACAACCTGATCTATGTGCTCTGTCATAGGCTTCTTCAAGTCCATGAATGCAGCATACAACTTTTGTCTCTTCTCCAGATATTTTTCCACAATATATCTTGAGGAGAAGATCTGATTGACGGACCCTGCTCCACACCTACCCTGTCTCTCTGTTTTCATTCTCACACACTCGACCACTATTCTACAGTACATCGTCCATACATTGCTAAGGAGCCATATATTATAAAGATTTTTTTTATAGGCAACTGCAATGTAGCTTGCAGACTTAAAAATATTACGGTAGTGTACTTCAGAAATTCCTTTTCGTCCAATATTCAAAGCCAGGGCTTTTGAAATTTTAACAAAGCTGTTATGTGTCTCCAAAAGAAGGCTGTCCACTATATCACTGACTTTTAATATTTTCTTGGTAGCCTTATATTTCTATGGCATGAGATTTCAGAGCTGGGCTCTCCTGGGAACTGCTATATGCAGATGACATAGTACTTATTGCAGATAGTGTGCGGGATGTCAAGGCCAAGTTCAGAAGATGGAGAGAGGGCATGGCAAGTAAAGGATTAAGAGTTAATGTAAATAACACTAAGGTTTTACAAGATAGATTAGAGCCTGGAAAGGTATAACAAAGTGGTGTACAGTTGTATACACATGCAGAGTACAGTATGCAGAAAAGGGGTGGACGCGAACTCTATTCAGTGTAGTATTTACCGCTGGTATGTACACCACGGGAAGAAGCGCTGCACTAGAATTAAAGCTAAAAGTGAAATGTATCAAGGGATAGTTATACCAACAGTGATGTATGAAAAAATGAACAGAAGTAAGTCACCGGGACCGGATGGGATACACCCAAGAATCATAAAGGAAGGAGGGGAGATGTTAGTAGAGCCATTGAAAATGTTATTTGAGGTATCGTTTAATACAGGACAAATCCCGATGGACTGGAGAGAGGCGAACATAACAGCTATATTTAAGAAGGGAAAGAGAAATTACCCAGGGAATTATAGACCAGTCAGTTTGACAAGTGTTGTGTGTAAACTAATGGAAACGGTAATTAGAGAAGGAATAATGGATCATATGAAGTCAAACCAACTTTTCAGTGGGAGACAGTTCGGATTCTTGCCGGGGAGGTCGACGGTACTACAGCTAATTAAGGTGGTAGATGATTGGATGCAAATTCTAGAAGATGGTGATGTAATAGATGTGGTACATTGCGATTTTATGAAGGCCTTCGATAAGGTCCCACATAAAAGGTTAATAGAGAAAGTTAGAAGCTATAATATAGGGGAGAAATGTGTGAAATGGATAGAAGCCTTCCTGAAAGATCGGAGACAGAGGGTACTGGTGAATGGAATAGGCTCGGGGTGGAGGGAAATTACAAGTGGGGTACCTCAGGGATCTGTGTTGGGACCACTCCTGTTCGTTATATTTATCAACGACTTGCCTGAAGTTATAACTAATGGAAGTGAGGTATACCTGTATGCGGATGACACTAAGCTGTATAGAAGAGTGAGGAGTAAGGAAGATATGGGTTTGCTTCAAGGAGATGTGGAGGACATGAAGGGATGGTCTGAGCATTGGTTAATGCCTTTTCATCCAAAAAAATGCAAGTACATGCGGATTGGGACCAGCAAGATAGACAAGGTAGGATACAGTATGTATGAAGCGATGGAGGAAGTGAGTGCAGAAAGGATATAGGAGTAGTGATAGACAATAAGTTAAATTTCTCAGAACATTTAGCAGAAAAGATAAACAAAGCCATTAGAATTGTAGGGCTGATAAGGAGGACATTTGTGTCACTTGACGAAGAAATCTTCAGGAATCTCTATACAGCGCTGGTTAGGCCGCACCTGGAATATGTGAACCAGGTGTGGGCTCCATATATGGTAAAGGATATAGAAGCAGTGGAGAAAGTGCAGAGGAGAGCTAGCAAGCTGGTACCAACGTTGAAGAACGCGGGCTATGAGCAGAGGTTGAGGACACTGGGGCTTCCGACACTGGCATATAGGAGAAAGAGAGGGGATATGATAGAGACTTTTAAGATAGTGTCAGGAAAGTACGATGAGGATGTGTGTGAAGGTATCTTCTTGATGCGGGAGGGAACAAGAACGAGAGGACACTCTAAGAAAATTTACAAAGAAAGAAATAGGCTTGAGAAGGCAAAGAACTCATTTTGTGATAGAGTGGTAAATGAGTGGAACGCACTGCCCCAGTATGTAGTCGATTCCGAATCAATAAGGGAGTTTGAAAGTAATCTTGATAAAGCATGGGGAAGACAAGATTTGAAGTTTGATTATAAAACAAAAATACAGAATAGTAAAAATGTTGCGTCTGCTACCGCCGCCGCCAACACCGTGAACGACCGCAGCAGTGCAAGTACTGGTACTGAGCTGGATACACAGGCATAGTTTGCCTTTTTCCAGAGGATCTACTGTAAGAAACTGTAAGAAACTGTAAGTATGGGGCTGAGACATGGGCTCTGAAGGCAAAAGAGAGAAAAAGCTGAATGTGATGGAGATCAGCTGCTTGAGGAGTATATGTGGAGTGACTCGTAGAGACAGATTGAAGAATGAAGAGGTAAGTAGGAGAGTGGGACAGCAGGAACCTTTGTTGGCCAGAGTGGATAAAAGGGTGCTGTGCTGGTATGGACATGTTGAGCGAATGGAAGATGAAAGGCTTACAAAGAGAATATATGAGTCAAATACAAGGGGAGGTAGAGGGGTAGGAAGACCTCCGTTGAGATGGAGAGATTGTGTAGTACAAGTGTTGGAAGATAGAGAGATGACTGTAGAACAGGCAAGAGAAGTGAAAATAGGAATGAATGTAGAATGCTTGTGAATAGATGAGTGATAACGCAGTCGTTGGGAGAGGGGGCCGGGCGCCATTTGTACTAGATAATAGTCCGTCAGGCGCCTGGCCCGGGGAGCCGGTATATATGAAGGGTCATGCCTGGATATGAGATGGGCGGGCATTGTGGTGTGCTCCGCTGCGTGTCTGCCTGCTGAAACCGGAACCTCTCCGGGAGGTCTTGGGCTGGGAGAGTGCTGGAGGCCTCTAGTGATCCTTGGTCTCTGGGTCTTCTCCTTGGTGACCTAGATGTGTGTAAATTTATATTTTGTTTTTTATGTTGTGTTGTGTTGTCCCTGTTCGGCCTCTGTCTCGAGTCGGCCACCCCCAGCTATGGGGTATGGGGTACATACATACTGTACATACATTATTAATAATACAGGTGCCGGTACTGTACTCTTTTTATTATTCATAATATTTAACTCACTTGTTATTCTCTTCAGTTTGTGATAGGTCGTAATGAGTCGTGTGACATCCACTTCCCCAGCCTGTACATCTCTCGCAGCCATTGTGAGATACAGCGCCTCCAACCCAATGGCATCCTCATCATCAAGAATCTCAAGGTTAGTTAACATACACACAGTATATACCGGTACATACACAAATTTAAAGACCGAGTGCTCCACACAAAGTCCGGTTCCGGTTTTACATCCTAATGGCGGTGCTCCAGGCAACCCTGTTAAGAGCTGCCTCACTTGTCAGGTTCTTTGATTTTACCCTTCTCGCCCGGGTGGCCTACATACTGTACCTCCATATCGACTCTTACGAGCTTTTTCTATGACACACGGGTGGCCTACATAGCTCCATAGCCTTATTTCATGGCTTCAAGCCATTTAAAACCGCACTAGAGAAAATGTTGTTGTCTTAGCGGATGGTCCGTATAACCAACAAGAACAAAAACAGATAGCCAGTCAGTCCTGTGACTCCTGCTTGCATTCAGGCCCAATGAAAGCTTGTACAGTACTGTATTGCTTTTCCTGAGTCCCAAACGATGCATGAAAGCAGACGACAGTGACTTAGGAATGGTTATAATGGTGAAATAAATCAGTAATCAATAACTAATATATTAATAATAATAATAAGCATGTTACTTATTTCTCACAAGCGCCAATTTTTCCGAAGAATTCACTGGCGCTCGAAAAAAAAAAAAAATCGCTTAAATCAATGCAACACAAAACCTATACGCATCACCCAGCCACCAGCAGCGGAAAATAGCTTACACCCTATAGCCCTCCATGATGACACCCCCCTCGAGATCGTATCGTCTTACAAAGAGAAAAGTCTTAACCCTTTGGCGCACGATGACTCTATGTGCGTCATTAGGGTATTTTTCCCTAAGTGCAAGATGACTCTATGTGCGTCATTAAACTTAAAAATATTTGCCAAAAATTAAGTTTTCGTCTGACGCGCGTCATATTTGGCACATATACTCAGTATTAAGTCTAGTTCAATGGGTACAATTGGCAACCCCCTCAGTTTAACGGTTGACTCACGGCTGGCATGGGAAGAGAGCAGAGTACAGCTCAGTCTTTTTTCGATACTTTCACTTTTATTCGTGTATCTCAGTAACTATTTGGTTTATAGTAATTCTGAAGTTACCAGTGGAATCCTCATAAAATTCCGCTTCCACATATGTATGCAAATCAAAAATGTTGTGGGCAAAATTTTGAGCTAGCGCGAGTTGGAGATATGGTATTTTGATTTTTTGTTTACAATTCTTATTTCGGAGTGCCCCAATGTGGTTGTTTTGTATGTATTCTATGTTTTTACTTGCTTATCTTCAACTTCAATCAATACCAAAGCCGATGGTACCTCATTCATCCAAATACAAGGATTTTTTGGTGGATAAAAACGTCACAGAAACAAATTATCGCCAGGCACAAAACTGGCTCTGAGTGAGCTGAGATATACTTTGGGAGTGGGAAAAAACTTGTTTGGAAACTATAGGTGCACCTAAGGGTTAAGTTGTCTCTTGAAGCACTCAACAGAACTTAATTGTCTCATGGTCAGTGGCAGTCTGTTATATAACCTTGGAGCCATGTAAGAGAATGATCTCTCAAAGAAAGATGACTGCCGGAAAGCCCATGGCTCATCGTCATGGTGCACGACTACACCATGGCGTGCCGGTGGACGCCTGAGCAGCTCTGCAAGATACCCGGGCTCACCAAATTTGAGGACCTTGAAAGTTACCAGACACAACTTAAATTCGATTCTAGCTTTTATTGGTAACCAGTGCAGTTCGATGTGATAAGAAGTGGTAGGGGTTCCAGGTGGAATTCCAAAAATGAGTCTTGCAGCTCTGTTCAGAACAGATTGTACTTTCTTTAATATGTAATTTGGAAGACCCACAAATAAGGCATTGCAATAATCAACAAGAGAGAATATCAATGAGTGGACCAGTGTCAGAAGGCAACGGCTAGGTATAAACTGCTTCACCGAGTAGAGATTTCTGATGTGTAGGTAGCAACTTTTGACAATCTGATTTACGTGCTCCTTAAAATCCTGTCTTGAGTTCAGATACACTCCCAGATTCCGAACAAAGTTTACTGGTTGTAGCTGTGAGTCACCCATATCAATGGAGAGGGCATTTACTGCGTCTGTAGCCCTTCTGTTTCCTCGGATGATGAGAATTTCAGTTTCGTTATCATTTAGTTTAAGTTTTCTTGTCCTCATCCACGTCTTGATATCGGTCATCAGCATCTCCACCTTCCTCTGTGTGTCAGCTATACCTGTGATCTTCACATAAATCTGGGTGTCATCAGCATAGAAATGATAGGTGACACCGTGTGCACGAAGCAGAAGAGACAAGCCACTAGTGTATATCGTGAACAGGACAGGACCCAACACTGATCCCTGCGGAACACCATAGAGCAGGGGTGCCGAGTCCGAGACTATCCGATTCATCATCACACTCTGGGATCTACCTGACAAGTATGACCTGAGAAGCAAGAGAGCAGAGTCACGCACACCACAGTCATAAAGATCACTCAATAGCAGCTCATGATCCACTGTGTCGAAGGCTGCAGAGAGATCAAGTAAAACCAACAACGAGATCTCGCCGTCGCAAGTGTTATTGACTAAAGCATTATGTATTCTAATCAATACTGTCTCAGTCGAATGATGCTGCCAATAAGCAGAGACTATTACATAATACATAATCAATAATCAATTGTTGAATGAATGTAAATAGACCATAGCTGTGGCCGTTGCTACTGCGTCACCGCATTGAAACAGTTCTCAGTACCGGTATCATAAGAAAACACTGAGTTTTATTTCTCACTTCACACAATAACCGCTTAATGTACAGTGTTCTAATCTTCACGCATCGCAAGATAACACAGATTACTGCCTCTGGATCATATTCTTTCATTAGTTTATTTTAGTGCATTGGGATTTGTAATGGAAGATTAATGTTAAGAACGGGGTGTTCCTTCATTTCTATACAGTAGGTTCAGGAACTAATGTCTAGCGAGGCCGGTCCTAGTGATCTTGGTACTGTAGATAGATGGTGACTTATATCGAGTTTCATTATGTGCCATATATTCTACTCTAAATCAGGTAATAAGGTATAAATATTAAGCTATTAATTACTAGTTCAGTTATCCATTATAAAATACTCTTTCCTTATCGTATAACTTTTACTCAGTCTCATATCTTCTTACAGTTACTTACAGTAGATCCTCTGGAAAAAGGCAAACTAGGCCTGTGTATCCAGCTCAGTGCCAGTACTTGCACTGTTGCGGTCGTTCACGGTGTTGGCGGCGGCAGTAGCAGACGCAAAATTGTTACTATTCTGTATTTTTGCTTTATAATCAAACTTCAAATCTTGTCTTCCTCATGCTTTATCAAGATTACTTTCAAACTTCCTTATTGATTCGGAATCGACTACATACTGGGGCAGTGCGTTCCTCTCATTTACCACTGGAGGTGGAACTGGGTCAGGGAAGGGATGGAGGAGGAGGAGGTGAACCTGGTAGGAGAATAATTGCAAAATATGAAGTAACAACAGATTTAAACAAAGAGTACTCTTTTAACAAGAACAATATAATAATAATAGAAAAAGAAAAGATAAACAATAAATACAGACAAAAAGTAAGCAGAGGTTATACAAGAAACTTCAAGTTAAAAATGCTTGATTAAAATTATTGATGTCAAATTTTAGAATACAGTCACAATAATTGACCCTAAAAAGATTAAATTTATGGAACAATTTACTTGCCTCAAAACCTCTGTCCACTAAGAGTCTGTATAGTAACCTAGCTCTAGCCCAAAAGTCATCTACTTTAGTGCAGTAGGGACTAAGGGAGTAGATTGGGATCTTATTTTGAAGGAACGGGACGTACAAGGTAAATATAGTAGATTCCTCGAAATTTATAGAGTAGGAACCAATGTTTGTCCCAAGATATAAAACTGGAAATTTTACTAAGCAGAAAGATTATTTGAAATGCAACGTGATGCAGCTTGGGCTAGATTAAGAAGGAACACTGAGAGTAATCGGAATAAATATAAACAGGAGAGGAATAGATATGTTAACATAATTAGGCAAGTTAAAATGAACTATGAGAAGAACATAGTAAATAAAAGTGAAAGTGATCCTACAAATTACTAAATGAGTTGATGCTAGGACGTATGAAAGTGTGAGGTAATGAATAACAAATTGGGGTCAGTTTTTACTAGAGATGAAGTGTCTGCCTGGGTTTTAAAGGAGTGTGCAGAGCTAAAGGACAGGTTCCTGTTGAATGGAAAAGAGCTAATATCATTCCGATATACAAGAATGGAAACCCTGAGGACCCTCTAAACTATAGACCAGTTTCACTTACTAGTATTGTATGCAAGATTTGTGAAAAGCTAATTAGGAAGAGATGGATGAAAATGTTGGAGAGAAAGAAAATAATAACCCCAAAGCAATTTGGATTCAGAGAAGGGACATCTTGTGTTACCAGTTTGCTATGTTATTACAGTAGGGTGATAGATGTACTCCAAGAAAGAGGCGGATGGGTGGACTGCGTCTACTTAGACCTTTCCAAAGCATTCGATAAGGTAACAGATAGGGAAATGAGGACCAACATTAGAGGAACTTACTCATCGTGGCGGAAAGTTGAGAGTGGTGTGCCGCAGGGATCTGTGTTGGCACCTCTCATGTTCCTTATGTACGTGAATGACCTGCCGATAGGCATAAACTCTTACATGTCAATGTTTGCAGATGACGTAAAAATTATGAGACAAATAACAAATAAAAGTAGTTGTGAGGAGCTGCAAGGGGATTTAGATAAAATATACGAATGGAGCACCAAGTGGAAAATGAAATTTAATATAAGTAAATGTCATGTGTTAAATATGATGATGTACAAATGTACCCGGGGGCTGGAGAGGCTGGATAGGGAGGATATATTAATTATGGATACAGGAATAACTAGAGGCCACAGCTACAAAGTTAAAAGACCTACCTGCAAGAACGATATCAGGAAGTTTAGCTTCCCCTATAGATGTATTGACAAATGGAATGGGTTGGAGGAGGAGGTGGTAGGGGCAAGGAACATCCATATTTTCAAGAAAAAATTGGATAAAAAGTAGACTGAGAGACGGGACAACACGAGCTTAGCTCAACTCCTGTAAACTACAATTAGGTAAATACTCTATCACAAAATGAGTTCTTTGCCTTTTCAAGCCTATTTCTTTCTTTGTAAATTTTCTTAGAGTGTCCTCTCGTTCTTGTTCCCTCCCGCATCAAGAAGATACCTTCACACACATCCTCATCATACATTCCTGACACTATCTTAAAAGTCTCTATCATATCCCCTCTCTTTCTCCTATATGCCAGTGTCGGAAGCCCCAGTGTCCTCAACCTCTGCTCATAGCCCGCGTTCTTCAACGTTGGTACTAGCTTGCTAGCTCTCCTCTGCACTTTCTCCACTGCTTCTATATCCTTTACCATATATGGAGCCCACACCTGGTTCGCATATTCCAGGTGCGGCCTAACCGGCGCTGTATAGAGATTCCTGAATATTTCTTCGTCAAGTGACACAAATGTCCTCCTTATCAGCCCTACAATTCTATTGGCTTTGTTTATCTTTTCCGCTAAATGTTCTGAGAAATTTAACTTATTGTCTATCACTACTCCTATATCCTTTTCTGCATTAACTTCCTCCATCGCTTCATACATACTGTATCCTACCTTGTCTATCTTGCTTGTCCCAATCCGCATGTACTTGCATTTTTTTGGATGAAAAGGCATTAACCAATGCTCAGACCATCCCTTCATGCCCTCCACATCTCCTTGAAGCAAACCTACATCTTCCTTACTCCTCACTCTTCTATACAGCTTAGTGTCATCCGCATACAGGTATATCTCACTTCCATTAGTTATAACTTCAGGTAAGTCGTTGATAAATAACGAACAGTAATGGTCCCAACACAGATCCCTGAGGTACCCCACTTGTAATTTCCCTCCACCCCGAGCCTATTCCATTCACCAGTACCCTCTGTCTCCGATCTTTCAGGAAGGCTTCTATCCATTTCACACATTTCTCCCCTATATTATAGCTTCTAACTTTCTCTATTAACCTTTTATGTGGGACCTTATCGAAGGCTTTCATAAAATCGCAATACACCACGTCTATAACATCACCATCCTCCAGAATTTGCATCCAATCATCTACCACCTTAATTAGCTGTAGTACTGTCGACCTCCCCGGCAAGAATCCGAACTGTCTCCCACTGAAAAGTTGGTTTGATTTAATATGCTCCATTATTCCTTCTCTAATTACCGTTTCCATTAGTTTACACACAACACTTGTCAAACTGACTGGTCTATAATTTCCTGAGTCATTTCTCTTTCCCTTCTTAAAAATAGCTGTTATGTTCACTTCTCTCCAGTCCATTGGGACCTCAAATAAAATGTTTAATGGTTCTACTAACATCTCACCTTCTTCCTTTATGATTCTTGGATGTATCCCATCCGGGCCCGGGGACTTACTTCTGTTCATTTTTTCTATAGCCCTTCTTATTCTAGCATGGGAAAATTCTATTAGTTCTAGTGCCGGTGCCTGTTTGATGGGAATAGTAGGCACTGCATCATCCGACTCCACTGTTAGTACCTCCCCAAAGTATTTCCCCAGCACCTCTGCTTTCTCCTTATCAGTTTCTGTTCTATTCCTATCATCCAATTCTCCTATCAATTCTGGGATGCCTACTCTTCTTGTTAACTTTTCCTGAATGTACTTCCAGAATATTTTTGGATTATCCTTCACATTTTTTGCAATCTCTCTCTCCCTCTCCTTCACCCCCCTCCTTGTCTCCCACCTTATTTTATTGTTTATTTGTCTATGTTCCAAATCCACTTCTTTAGCTTCTATACTAGACCCTCTGTTCTTTTTTAACACTTTTAGTCTATCCCACAATCGTTTCTTTCTTCTTATCCATGTCCAAAGCTTTCTTTTCATTGGTAATTCTGGGTTCGTTCTTTTCCTCAATTTTGTTTTGTCCTTATATTCCCTTACTGGTACACATTTGGATATAGCAGTCTCCAGTTTGACTCTAATCTTCCTCCACATTCCTTCAGTGTCTTCACCGTTCAAGTATTCCCCCCAGTCAATGTCCAAACACCTTCTCAGCAGCTCATAATCTGCTCTATCATACATGTATATTTTTTTATTGCTTCTATTATCCCTCTCTGTTTTAATATTGTAACTAAAACTTATACAGGCATGGTCACTACGACCTATAGGGCTATCCACATTGACATGTTCTACTATATCCTCCTCATTGCTAAAAATCAAATCAAGTACACTCCCCTGCATCCCATCTCTATATCTTGTCATCTCTGTAATATGTTGCGTTAAAAAACAATCTCTCACTTTCTCTATAAACTTGTTTTCCAGGCTACACTGTCCCGCTGGAGTAGTACAATTTGCCCAGTTGATCCTTGGCAAATTGAAATCTCCAATCAAAATCTTATATTTGTTCTCGCTTTTATCTATTTCTTCCATTGCTTTCAGTAGGTTATCATCCTCTTCCCTACTATTATTTGGGCTTCTATATATAGAGGCAATTAGAATTGACCCTCTTGCACAATTTACTTCAATACACAAATACTCACAATACTGCTGTCACATATCCATCTCATTTACCTTGAGCTCTTTTCTTACATAAATAAACAGTCCTCTTCCAACCTCTGCTCTAATAGCATTCCTCTCATACAACTCAAAACCCTCCAAACTATACTCCACCAGTTCCCTTTCAATTCTAGCATTTATTGGTCTTACTTCCTGACATCAGGTTTTTCCTCTTCATCCTGCAACCTAAATATCAGTTCTCTTTTCTTGTCCTGGGTAAACACATCAACATTGCTAAACATAATCCTTAATCTTTCTACCATTCCTTCAGCAGCTACATCATCCCGCTCCTCCTGTCCGTGCCCTACTCCCCCCCTCACACTACCGGTATCTTAGTAACTACTGTAGTCTAATAACTCTATATAGACTTAATATTATATGATTGGTATTTTGCCACCCCTGCACATAGGGGTGGACCTAGAATGATGTGGGCTCGGGTACTCCGGTGCGATCTAAAAATAAAGAACTTGACAACAGAGGCAGCCCTTGACAGGGCCGCCTGGAAAGCCGCCATTTAGGACGTGAGACTGTAACCACATTCTCTGCGGACAAAACGGTCTTTAAACTTGTATGTGTTTATGTACTTAATATTATATATGGACCAAGTTATATTTAGAATTAACATGCAAGTGTAATTCCTATGTACTGTACAATGAGTCCGGAATGAAGTACTGTACTGTATTATTATTATTATACAAACAATGCATCAGATCAGTGATGGAATATGCAAGCCCTGCCTGGGCTTCTACCCGAGCAGAAATACACCATAAGACCTTACAGCGATCATGAGGTCTGGGGGCGCACGTCTATTCACACTGAGTGTCAGCCGAGAGAGAACGAATCTCGCAAGATGGTGAGTGAGCATGGGAATCTGCGAAGACAAAATAGAGGACTCATAGCAAAACAGGCGCGCTGTTCAAACTGAATACTAGTTCATTATTTTTATTATTTCACTTCTAATGGCTCTGCAAGATGACGTTCCTTAGGAACTATTAAAGGGTACCCCCTAAGAATGATTATGGTTCTCGACCGACAGTTGGAAGGTTAAACCATGCTCATAGAGACCCGGAAGAGGCCATATACAATATCATATAGTCTCTCACATCATTGACGGAGAGAGCCACTGCTAAATTAGCTATATTGATGACATTTCCATTACCGGTATCTTTGCAGGATACAAACAATACCTACGTTGATGACCTATCCCTGAGGAGTAAGAATCAAATTGCTGTGCTAAACAATGGCTGTAATATTGGAATAGGTGTGCCGCTCAACTACCTTGAAGAAAATGGCCTCGGAGATAGTAAAAAGGTGTTCCTGCGCCTTTGTGAAGATGAGAATGTCCAGGAAAATAAGGTAAGATACAGAGATATTTTTAATTTTTTTTTAGCATTGTTTACATTGCTTATTTGGCATATTATTATGTGCATGTATATCTACTGTATATTTATCTATTGTTGTTGTTGTTGTTCCCCAGGCTGTCTGACCGAACAGCCCCAAGGTCTCGAGCAAGGCCAAGGCCATAACTGAGCACCCCACAGAACCCTCCCTGCTTACCACTAAGAAAGCCCAGGTGACCAAAGCCACTCCCAGGCGAGGAGCTGAGGAGGGTGCGGAAGCACCCAGGACACCAAAGCCCCACCCAAGGCCCTGTGCCCCTCAGCAATTATGAAGGGATCGTTGAGGGACAAAGGAGTTCGCCACCTGCAAGTGGCACCTAATGGGAGGGTGGAAGTTGACTGAGAGCAGTGTTGCCAAGGGTTTCATTCAGTGTGTCACTAGCAAAACTTATTGTAGCCCAATTTATGCGCAATTTGTGTATTTTAGTTTTATTCAATTGATTTCTAAAGTTTCCAATACTGTACTCTAATTGCGTATCCGTACATTTAGGGATACCCTTCATGAATACGCGAATCGTGGTTCTAAGCCTGAGAGGGTTAAGTTTCTTGGAACTTATTACCACTACCGTTCACTCTCAAGCGCTAATTGCACTACCATGAGACGAAACACGTATGTTACCACTCTGTAATAATCGCCTCTACATGCAATGTATTATACATCCAAGGATAGAGCAAGACCCACACTGTACTATTATAATACCGGAAAATAAAAATACTCGGCTGACGTCATGTAAAACATGTAAATAGGTACAGTAAACCTACAGTATACTACCACTGTACTGTAGTTGTGTCCATAGTGCACATAGGAATTATCTGTTAAATTTTTAGTGCTTGACTTGTAACACTGTTTCGCTACATTTCTGAATATGCATCTATCTCCCTAATAAAGCATTTTGGGGAATACAGTAAACTCCCTTTTATCCAAAATTTATATATCCAAAAATTTAAGTTAACCAAAGTTTTTGCTTATTGCCTCTTTGAGTGCTTAACCCTTCTGACCCGGGGTCGTCCTCCTAAGGACAGTGTCAGGTACCCGGGCGATTTGGCCGAAAAACGTCTAGGCCTAGGCTACCGTATCTTTGTTATTTTAACTGCTAAAAATTTCCCCCACATCTTTAAACGTAGTGCGGTTTCCAATCTGTAGACTGGCGTTGAGTAGAGCTCTGTAAGTCAACTGGTTCAGTTGTGATGACGATTTCCGTGGAGCGAATTTTTCCGCGATGTTGACAATATTGGAGCTTTTCAGACACTAATTTCGTCATACCATACAACAACAACATTGATCCGACGTCTCCTTGTTTTCGGAGGTGCGGTGACGCAATGACCGGCTTTGTTTACATGCGTCGGACGCACGGCGTTCAGACCAAGCTGAATAGGCTTTCAAGCTTACTGCCTGTTATAAGGACACCCGGGGTCCTGCCCAACTTCCGCGGTGTCCTTATAACAGGACAGCCGGGCTGGAAGGGTTAATTGCATCAATTTAACCCCTCTGAAGTAGACATAGCTTGAATTAGATAATAATTTGAAGCTAAGACAACCTAGAAATGGTTTTAAATTCATTGAAAACAGTATACTGTATTTGGCCATTTGTACACATATTTAGCTCTATATAGAGGGACTCATTTATCCATCAGAGGTGAATGGGAACGGTAGTGCACTTGTGGACGTATGTGTAGGGAGGAGGCTGTGGATAGCCAACACCTTCTTCCGACACAGAATGATCCACAGGTACACGTGGAAACGGGTGTGGACGATGGAGGATGAGACAGTGGTGGAATGAAAGTCATTGATTGATTATGTATATGTGGATGAATGAATGAAGAAATCTGTGATGGATGCTAGGGTGTATAGGGGTATTGAAGGGGGTCTGTCTGATCATTATGTAGTGGTAGCTAAGGTTAGGATACAAAAGAAGTGGGTGAGGAGAGCTGGAGAGAGGCGAGAGGAGGGTGGAATGGTGAGGAGGGTGGAGAGGTTGCAGGAGGATGAAGTCAGGGAGGAGTACAGGAGAGCAGTGGAAAGACGACTAGGGGGGTTCGATCTGGAAGTTATGGAGGAAGTGGAGGAGATGAGCAAGGTGTTTAAGGATGAGATCTACCCGTCAGGATCTCCCAGCGGACTATCCCTTATTCTTCAACAATACAAAAATCAACCCTTCATCTTCTCTCAATATTCTTGGTGTCTCTTTTTCTTCTGCTCTCATTTGGAAGGACCATATTACCAGTCTTGCTAAGGCAGCCTCCCAGAAGCTGGGTGTGCTCAACCGCCTTAGGGGGTTCTTTTCCCCTGTACAGCTTCTTGCTCTGTACAGGGGCATAGTGCACCCTTGTATTGAGTATTGTTCACATGTGTGGGGAGGTTCCTCTCACACCGCTCTCCTAGACAAAGTTGAAAGGAAGGCCTTTCGTATCATTAACTCCCGTCCACTCACCAACTCTCTGCAATCTCTCTCTCTCCGCCGTAATGTTGCATCTCTCTCGCTATTCTATCGCTACTATAATAATCAGTGTTCCTCAGAGCTATCCCAGTGCATACCACCTCCTTTACGTAGGGCACGTGGTACCCGTCTTGCAACTCAATCCCACCCCTACTCTGTGCAACTCTCCAACCCAAGAGTGAAACGTTACTCTCAAACTTTCTTCTACTCAACAGCTGAGCTCTGGAACTCTCTCCCAGAATCAGTCTTTCCCTCTTCCTATGACTTAAGTTGCTTCAAACTCCGTGGGTCCAGGCATTTTGGCTCGAACGTCCCTTGATTTTGGCCCTGTCACTCTTTCAACTATGGGGGAGGCACTCGCTATAGGTAGTTATGCCTTTTGCTTCCCTCAATCACATAAAAAAAACAAAAAAAAAAAACATGAGAGGTGTGTGGAGGGAGGGGAGTGAAAGGTACAGCATGGTGGACAGAAGAGGTAAGAATAGCTGTGGAAGAAAAGAAGAAAGCATATAGAGAGTGGTTGGCTAGTAGAGGGAATGAAGATTTCGAGAGACAGAAATGAGCGAGGTACGTGGAGAGTAAGAGGGTGGTGAAGAGAGTGTGAAGGAAAGTAAGAGAAGAGTAGATGAGGAATTTGGAAGGAATCTGAGTGTAAAATGGAGGGAGAGTAAGAAACTGTTCTGGAAAGAAGTCAAGAAAGTTAGGGAAGGTAGCAAGGGAAACAGTAAGGGTGTGAAAGATAAGAATGGCAGAATGCTAGCCGAGAAGCAAGAGAGAGTCGAAAGATGGAGGGAGTACATCAATGAGTGCTAAATGTAAGGAATGAAGAGCCAGCAAACATAGCTGGATATGGTATGGGAGGGAGAAGAAGAGAAGTAGTGGAGGAGGAGGTAGGGATCAGGAGGTCAGAAGTGTGGGAAGCCATGAAAAGAGTGAAGTTGGGGAAAGCACCAGGAACAGATGGAGTGTGTGGGGAAATGTTGAGGTATGGTGCTGAGATAGTGATCGAATGGGTATGGAAAATGTGCAAACTAGCATGGGAGAAGGGGAGTGCATCCGATGCTGGAAGACTGGCATAATAGTCCCCCTATATAAGGGCAAAGGGGAAAGAGGAGTGTGTGGTAACCACCGAGGAATATGTCTTCTAAGCGTAGTGGGAAGGTATACAGTTGGGTAGTGATTGAGAGAGTGAGAGTGAGAACGGAGAAATGGATAGGCGACGAGCAGGGAGGTTTTAGGAAGGGAAGAGGATGTGTAGATCAAATTTTTACCCTGAATTGTGTTGTGGAGAAATATCTGGAGAAGAAACAAAAGGTGTATGTTGCCTTTATGGACATGGAGAAGGCCTATGACAGAGTGGATAGAGAAGGTTTGTGGAAAGTACTTAGAATATACGGAGTAGAGGGCAAGTTGCTGAAAGCAGTGAAGAGCATGTATGAGGGTGCAAAGGCGGCAGTACGTGTGGAGAGCGAGCAGAGCGAGTTCTTTGACATGAATGTTGGTTTGAAACAGGGATGTTGTGATGTCCCTGTGGTTGTTTACTGTATATATGGATGGAGTCATAAAAGAAATACTATCAAGAGCAGTGGATGTTGGTGTATCGCTGAAAAGGGAGGGAATTGAGTGGAAGCTACCTATACTGCTGTTTGCGGATGATACAGTTCTGATGAGTGATAATGAATGGGAGTTGCAGGGTCTGGTAAATGAGTTTGGAACAGTGTGCGAAAAACGGAATTTGAAGGTAAATGCGGGGAAGAGCAAGGTTATGGTCTTCGAAAGGGGTGAAGTCACAGAGTGTGAGGTGAAGCTGAATGGTCAGGCTATGGAGATCGTCAACTCTTTTAAGTATCTGGGCAGTGTGTTGAGTAAAGATGGGACTATGGATGAAGAAGTGCGGGAGAGGGTACAACAGGGGAAGGGGGTTGTAGGAACGCTGAAAGCAGTAACAAGAAATAGGGTGGTCAGTATGGAAGTGAAGAAGTCCTTGCATGACAGTGTGGTAATCCCGACACTGACTTACGGAAGCGAAGCATGGACGTTGGTTGAGAGACTCGACCAAGAGTGAGAGCAGTGGAAATTAATTACTTAAGAAGTGCGTGCAGAGTTACATGGAGGGATAGACAGACTAATGAGGAAGTAAGAAGGAGGTGTGGTGTGGAGGTAGATGTGCTGGAAAGTGTGAAAAGGAACAACTTGAGATGGTTCGGCCATATGGAACGTATGGAAAGCGAGAGAATGACTAAGAGGGTGTACGAGAGCGAGGTGGAGGGACAGAGAGGGAGAGGTAGACCGAAAGAGAGGTGGAAGGATGGAGTGAGGAAGTATATGAACGAAGGTGGTGCTGGTTGGGGGGAGGGGCGTTGACTGACTGGGGACAGAGGTGCATTGGGGGCGGTTCATTCGTGGCCACCTCTTCGGGGATCACGGCGTCAGGCAATAGATAGATAGATAGATAGATTTATCCGTAAAAATCACTTATCCAAAATTTCAAACGACTCATGATTTTTGGTTAAAAGGGAGTTTACTGTAATGTTACACTTTGATAATTATGTTAATTTTCCATTTTAAAATTGATCATGACATTTTTAAAGTGTTGTTCAAAAACTCAGTGTATACTGTACACAGTGTTGTATATATTTTTCAGACTGAAGACTTGGATGAGACTCTGGAATATTCTCCTACAAGCAAGAAAGTGTGTTCAGGTGCCTCAGGTACAGGCCAGCCTCGACTTCTCAATAACCTAAATAGTGGCTCCACATCACAACAAGCTCACTCTAGTCGTGAAGCATTGCCTGGTCACCTATCATCACACGCAAGTATTTCAGGACACACCTCATCTTCTGGTCCACCTCTACACCACCACGATCACCACCAACCACATACCAGTCGACTCCAACCACAGCAAGACCAAAGTCATTCAAATGCCAGTCAACTTCAGCCTCAGCAAGACCTTTATCAACCACATAGTAGTAGACTACAACCTCAAGAAGATCATCGTCAACCACATAGCAGTAGACTGCAACCTCAGCAAGACCATCCTGAGCCTTATAATAGTAAACTACAACCTCAGGAAGACTATCATCAGACTCATAGTAGACTAGAACCTCAACAAGACCCTCGTAAAAAACATACAAGTCAACTCCATCCTCAGAAAGATCATCAACAGGATTCCAGTAGACTACAACCTCAGCAAGACCACCGCCAGCCACATAGCAGTCGATTACAGCCTCAGCAAGACCCCTATCATCCACCTACCAGTAGACTTCAACCACAGCAAGATCATCACCCACCATCTATCAGTAGACTTCAACCACAGCAAGATCATCCACCCACCAGTAGACTCACACCACAGCAAGATCATCATCCACCCACCAGTAGACTCACACCACAGCAAGACCATCGTGAACAGCATACTGGTACCAGCCTACTTCAGCCTAAGCAAGATTATCATCAAGATCATACCAGTCGACTTCAACCTAAGGCATACCTTCAACAGCCACATAGTAGTAAACTACAACCAGAACAAGGCCCTCATCAACATAGTCAACTCCAGCAAGTCCATACCAGTCACCCTCCTCAGCCTCATACCAGTCAAATTAAGCCAGACCCCCATAAGGCGAGACCATACACCTCATCAAGTACACCTTTCATAAATCCACAGAATTCCGTAGCTTCATCTTCTCAAAATGCCTCTGCAGTTCCACCTATCCCTAAGACATATACCTCTGTAACCACATCCTTCCCCAGTGCCCCTGTATCAGCTGTTCCGAAGCTCCCCAATACTCGCGTCTCAACAGACACCCCTCAGAGTGTGCCAGGCCCTTCCTGTCCCAGCGCTCACACCTCAGTAGTCTCGTCTATTAAGAGTGAGCACACTTCACTAGGTCCTTCATGTGCCAGCTCTCACACCTCCACTGCACCTTTACCCAATCCACATTCATCTCCAGTTTTGACGATTGGGAACTCACACACATCGGCAGCCAAATCATTCACAAATTCCCACAACTCGGTAGATTCTCTTTATCCAGCTCCTCACAACGCAGACCCACATTATCCTATTCAGAGCACCGCAACAGCATCCACTTTAGTCAACCAACACACCTCATTGAACACCTTGCAACCCAGGCAGCACATCTCTGAAGAGCCACTCTCTAAAAGCATTCAAGAATCAAACCAAAAAAATTCAATCCTGTGTGCTACAAAATCTGATCCTCCAGCTGCCTTTTGTGCTCCTAGTCAACACTCTTCAGCAGTCAAGCCAACCACTTCCCTTCCACAATTGCTGCTGTTAAAACAAGAAGACCACATTCAAACAAGAGATGATGTACTAACTGTTCAAAAGCAAGCAGGTGGTAATACTAAACCAGTTCATCATGACCAAGAGCCAACTGCTGTTATACTAAAAAAGGAAAGTCATGAGAGTTTACCCGTGCCGGTTGTCAGATTGGGGAACCAGTTATCCAAGGAAACTGTCAGAGATAATCCTGGTGAACAAGGAGCCAGTACTTCAACTTGTGGAAACATAGCACAAAATCCATCATTATCTGTAGATCATCACCAAGAAAGAAGTGATCTGAGTAAAAGACCTCCCAGTGGGGCTGTTGTGGATACCTTTGCAGTTCCAGACAAGGCTAGTTCTAAAAGGGCACCTCCGAACAAAGATATTACACCTATATCCGATATTCAAGATGTTGACAATGCTTCCACTTCTTTCATTGATCTTGATGATGACCCAGATTCACCAGTTATTGACCTCACCCAGGATGATCCAGTCTCTCCTAGAATTAGGGAGTGGGAGGAAATGTCTTTGTCTTGGAAGAAAGGGGGTGTAGATGTCAATTTACCTGAGCTAAAGGAAGTGTGTATGATTAATAGTTCAGATGATAGTAATACAAATGATAGTAATTCTGGCAAGATAAAAAGGGACATGGATACAGTCCCAGGTGAAGGTGATAATAGCCTTAATCAAGCAAGAGAGACTAATCAGGAGAAAGGTGCTAACAGTTCAACTAATTCTCCAGCTAGTGAGTCTCTGCTACAAGACATTATGGAGAGTGAACCTGTATCACCCATTACTGAGAAGAAGGTGAAAACAGAGGAGAGCTTAATTATAGATTCCTGTACCGGTACTGGCAATTCTAATGATTCCTTGCCTGAAAGAAGGAAGCCAGAGAAGAAGACAAAATCTAAGAACTTAATTATAGATTCCAGCACTGACAATTCTAATGATTCCTTGCCTGAAAGACAGAAGCCAGAGAAAAGGAAAATATCTAAGAACATAATTATAGATTCCAGTACTGACTGTTCTAATGATTCCTTACCTGAAAGACAGAAGTCAGAGAAGAGGAAAAGAGACAAGAAATTAATTATAGATTCCAGTACTGACTGTTCTAATGACTCCTTGCCTGAAAGACAGAAATCAGAGAAGAGGAAAAGAGACAAGAACTTAATTATAGATTCCAGTACTGACTGTTCTAATGATTCCTTACCTGAAAGACAGAAGTCAGAGAAGAGGAAAAGAGACAAGAACTTAATTAAAGATTCCAGTAGGGACAATTGTAATGTTCCCTTACCTAAAGTGCATGAACCGGAGTCTAGCATAACGGTAGGTATTGTAAAGAGTGGAACTATGAAGAAAATAATTTCTGATTCTGGTATTGAAGATTCCAACGATTCTCGCACTACTGCCCCCAAATTAAAAAAATCCGAAACCTTAATTGCAGATTCCATTTGTGACAAATCTAGTGATTCCGTACCTGATAGACATAACCTAGAGTCTAATGTGTGTGCTGTAAAGAAGAAAAAAAGCAAGAAAAGAATTTTTGATTCCAATAGTGAAGATTCAGATGATTCTGCAGGAGATCAGCATCCTGAAGCTAACAAGAATAAAGATGTACCTACAATGCAGAATAAATTACTACCAACTTTTGTGGACTTACAGAAGAAGGAAATGTTATTTACAATGAAGAATAAATTTCGAGCCACTTTCGTGGACTGTAAGAAAGAGTGCAGTGTTGTTGTTCCCAAGTTGTCGCCTGAAATTGTGTCTGCTGCCTTAAAGGGAAAAAGTGTACATGAAGATAGCAACTCAAGCCTGGTTCTTCAGTCCCCAATATTGCCAGCTCACCAAGATATTACACCATTTTCCAGCACCCCTTGTGGCAAGTCTAAAGTATCAGGTAAAAGGAAGTTTGAAATTGATGATGAATTACCGGACTTGTTTCCATTGACTGAATCACCATTTACCTCTTCATCATCATCTACTAAAGTCACAAAATTTAGTCATCACACAGAAGTAGTTAATCACAATAGGAAAAGAAACTTGAGTGAGAACATCCGTGGAAGTTGCACCGGTACCGAGAAACCTGGCATGAAGAAGCGTAGATCTAAAAGCTCTGATGCTGATGTTTCTCCTCAGAACACTGTAATTGCTCAAAGTACAAGTAGTGAAAAAATCCTTCCTGTCAACAATCAGAAAAAAATTAAGAGTAAAGATCCAAGTTTGCCAACAAGTGCCAAAGAAAAGGCAAATAATGTTGCTATAGAAATAGGTAGTAATGCTCAGGGACCTTCTAAATCTATAAAAGAAACAAAAGCCAAAGATGTTGACAAAGTTGTTTGTAGACCAAAAGAGTTGTCTAAGAAATCAATTGAAGTAGACAATGTCTCTTCTGAGAGAGCAGATAATTTTTTGGTACCTGCAATCCCTGAGATAAAGAAGGAGAAATCAGATGATGATGGCAAACTTATTCGCATTAAAAAAGAACCAGTTCACATTAAGCAAGAACCCGGTGCAAATAATGAAGCAACATCAACAAACTATGATTATGATGACGATAATGATGATTTAATGATTACATATTCGCAGATTAATGACACTATATGGGTCTCCAGTGATGAAGAGGAGGAATCACAAAAAGAATCTGAGCAGTCCTTTGGTCCCTTACCATCAAGTCCTTCACTTGATCTCAGTGACTTTTTCCGTGAAGATGTTGCTGAACCTCAAAGCCAAGAGGCAACTGACTTGGACGTAGCGGAACACATCTCGCCGGTGAAGAAAGAACCAAAAGAAGTTGAAGATGATCAGTGGTTCCCCGTTCTCTCTCAGGCATTCTGGGGTGACGATGATGATGACGTGGAAATTATTGAAGATGCTGCTACTCCGGAGAGCTCGTCCCCTGCAGCCAGTTCTTCGGCACTTTCCCCCGACTCGAGCCTCGCACCCAAAAATGTGGAGGAGAATGAAGAAGACGAGCTTGATGAATGGTGGCCTCAACTGTCGCAGGGTTTCTTTGGTGGTGATGATGTAGAGGAGAAGGAAAATGAGAGTACTGAAGATACCTCACACACGGACCATCAAGTGCCGTCAACTTCTACGGGCAGTTCTAATTATCTTGAATCAGTCGTTAGGAAATTGAAGGGTAGTAAGCAGAGGATGTCCTTGTTAACTACGCCCAAGAGCCCTCCTCCACGAAAAAAAAGGAGAGGCTCAAATTGTAAAGAGTTTTACGGAAAGCCGGTGGAAAACAAAAGGACAAGCCCATTGAACAAAGAGCCCCCAAAAGAACATGTTAGATCAAAAAGGGTAAACAAAAGGAGTCCCAAGATATCTCCACCAACCTCAAAGAAAGATAGAAGGCAGCAAAATCTAAGGGATAATTTAAAATCAAGGTTTAACCTTGACCCTTACAAGGCAACTTTGGAGAAAAAACATCATCTTGTTCCTAAAACTAATGAAAACAGTAGAACTAGTCATGCTTCTAAGATAAGAAATGACAGAGATAGTAACAAGAAAGAGGAGAGTAGTAGTAGTAGAAGTCATAGTCGAAGCCATAGCCATAGCTCTAAGGGACGAGGGGACAGTGACAGTAGCAGGACAAGGGAAAGCAGCAATAAGAAATCTTATGATAAACTGCCAACTTCAGCCAGCACAAATGAAAACATATCAATTCAGAAGAAAACCAAACAGAAGACTTCGGAAGGAGAGGAAAAACCGCGAACCAAGGTAGCAGCTAAAGTAACCAAGAAAACACGGTCAGAGAAACTCACAGACATTGACATATTTTCTAGTATGCCACCACCTGTGCCCAAAAAGTCAAATTTCAAGATTCCTAAAGCGTCAAAGAAGCAAGGAGAACCCCATAGTGAGCCATCAACGTCAGGTATTGCCGGAAGCAGTAGGTCAATGGTTAACAATGATAAAAGGGAGTTATCAGGCTGCTCTGCAAACACCCTGTCTCAGACGCTGCAGAAGGTACACATCAAAGAAACTAGTAATGAGGATAGTGCTAATCAGAGGTCTGAAGCCATTAACAATAAAGATCAACCAATGAATACAACTAGCTCTAATCAAATACCGGTCATTTCTAGTAATGAGCATGAATCCACTGACACCTCTGGCAGTTCTAAAGGAATACTACGGATATCTACCTCATATACCAAGAAGCACAAGAAGAAAGTACACTTTCCCACAAAGGAAGAAGACATGGTGAAAATTCTAGTGATATCTCCCCGCAAGAAACATGATCACTTAGGTCTTCCAGCAGTGAGAGTAAGCGAGGTTCGACCAACAAGTATGGATCATATCCCAGAGTACTATATGGAGGAGTTTATTCACCACATCTGCACATGGAATTTTGAGTGGCTAAAACAGTATCATGCCGCACTAGAGCAATACGAGTCAAGCAAAAAAGGTAAACCTGTTCCGCCTCCCCCTGTTGGGTCCTCAAATAACTATCCTACTCTTATTCTCTACAACAACTTTGCTGATTATAAAGAAATTTTCAGCAACCTGATATATCTTGAAATCTGGGAGAGCGTCTATAAAGATTGGTTAAAGTTTAGAGAAGCTAGTATTGGCTTACCAGCACAGGTTCTTGACTTGCAGCCAGCATTTATCCCTACTTCATCTCGTGTTCTAAAGTTTTGGATTATCAAATTAACTACCCTGATCACTGAACATCAAAGTGCCTATGGATTGCACCCCCGGCAGGGCTCCTTAGTATCACTTAGAGTCCATGAGGGTTCCAAGGGCTCCAAGATTTTTGGTTATGTAGAGTATGTGGCCAAGAACTTGAGGAGTCCAGTAAGTAATGAATTGAAGCATGCTAACCCTCAAGGCTGTGTGTGTATGATGTTGGGAATTAGAGTTACAAAGGAGATCATAAATAAAACTCAGCCAGGGAAAATCATCTCCATCAACAATGTGTCCTATCTAAAGCCTGACACTCGGGTATGGGAGGGCCTGTGCAAGTTACCGTTTTCACCACTCTGCAAAGATATCTTGCAGCCAAACTTGCATGTATTTAAGTGCCACCATAGAACAGAGTATTTAGTAAAAGAAATGGGAGTGAATGACATGCAGCTGAGGGCAGTTGTTGAAGTTAGTAGCAAGTGCCTTTATGACCCACACATTCCCAAAATCAGCCTTATCCACGGTCCCCCCGGTACTGGCAAGACACGTACCATTACTGCCCTCATTGCCCAGATGGTCAAACAAGGTGAGCAGATGGTGAGAGGGGGATATAGCAAGGGCTGCAGGGTGTTGTTATGTGCACCGTCTAATGCTGCTGCTGATGAGCTCACTCTCAGGCTAGCTAAGCTGCGAGATGTGGGAATAAGTTTGCGTGTTGTGCGAGTTGGTGTAAAGCAAAGTATAAGAAATGAAGTAAAATGCTACACATTGGATGCTTTTGTAGAGAAACAAGTAAGGATGGAACTGTCAACTCCTAGGAATAGGTCCACAAATGATGAATGGGAGAGGAGAAAAGACATGGTGGAAAAGGCTGCAGAAAGCCTGGAGAATGCCAGGAAAAACAATTTACCAAAGAAAGATATTCAGAACATGGAAATGAGACTTGGAGATTTGGCAAGATCTAAAGCCGAGTTTGAGAAAAGTTTCCATACTCAGCCCAGCACACAAGAAATGCAATTCCTACAGCAAAAATGGCAAAACAAAATTCTACTGAATGCAGAAGTAGTGACAACAACACTAGGTTCATGTCTGTCAGGACCCATGTCTGATGTGTTCATCAGGCAACAGGAATACTTCACCTGCTGCATCGTGGACGAAGCTGGTCAGTGTCAGGAGTCAGAGACATGGCTACCGCTCATGTTGGGGGTCAGGAAACTGGTTCTGGTGGGAGACCATAAACAACTGCCAGCCACTGTACTCTCACGTTTGGCCCATGACAAAAACCTCAAGCAATCTTTGTTTGAGCGATTCTACCAGAGAGTGGTGGTGGAATTGCAGATGGAGAAAGCTGTTCATTCACTTTCTATGCAGTATCGGATGCATCCTGATATTGTGATGTGGCCCTCTCAGCATTTCTACCAGGGAAAGCTGACCACCTGCCCCGGGATCACTGCTCAGCGCACTCACGCCTTCAAGCCTTACTTGATCTTTGATCTTAAGGTCAGTGTTTCATATTATAGTACTGTACCGGTATTACATTTAATAATAATAATCTGATTTTTTTTCTTTTTCAAAAGTGCCAGTTCTTCCAAAACACAGGAATTCACTATACTCTATTTTTTCCCAGCTGATGGTAAATTGAATCCCTTGGTAGCTGATTTCTCGATACTTAATGGATATATATGAAACTACTATGGCGATGGGCTGGTCTATCAGAGTGAGACCTGAGCGATCTCTGCCATACCCATAGCTTACTCTGACTGTTCCTTTTCCTTATATATTTTCTAGATCTCAAGTGACGGCGTGTCTTCCGTGGATTGACCTCCCAATCTACCAAGATTGGAAGCTAAAGCATCACATTATCCCTTTGCCCCTCAACTTTCTCTTCATAATTGCTGAGGGGCACAGGGCCCTGGGTGGGGCTTTGGTTTCCCGGGCGTTTACGCACCCTCTCCGCTCCCCGCCATGGAGTGGCTTCGGTCACCCAGGCTTTATTGTGGTCGGCAGGGAGGGTTCTGTGGGGGCGCTCGTTTATGGCCTTGGCCTTACTCGGGGCCTTGGGGCTGTTCGGCCAGGCAGCTTGGGGAACAACAACAACAACAACAACAACAACAACTATGGCTGTGTGTCGTATTAATGCCAAGTTTTCATAATTAACGTCATATTTCACTACAAAATCTACCTTATAGCTGAGTAACAAAGATAGAAACATGACAATTTACCCTCAGCTGGAAAAAAATAGACTATAGCGCTTAAGACGCTAATTTAAAAGGAATACAGTACTGTACAGTATTTATATATATGGGCTTTTATGGATTTGGAAAAAGCGTATGACCGTGTGGATAGAAAAGCAATGTGGAAGGTGCTAAGGATTTACAAAATTGGAGGAAATTTGTTAAGAGCAGTCAAGAGTTTTTATGAAGAGAGGAGAGAGTGTGTTAGAGTAGGGAATGAGTTGAGTGAATGGTTTGTGGTAAATGTAGGTCTGCGACAGGGTTGTGTAATGTCAATGTGATTGTTGTTATTGTTGTAGTTACCCAGACTATCTGTCCGAGCAGTCCCAAGTTCGGTAGACCGAAGCCGCGCCAGATGCCAGGGTGAGATGAGCTTTGTCTCTGAGAAGGCAGTGGGGGAGGGGACCATCAACCCACGGGCTTGCACCCCCGGGTGGATGACTCGAGGCAGAGCCCGAACAGGGACATCACAACACATCAGAAAAACGAAACAAAACACAAAATCACACAAAATCACACAAATCTAGGTCGCCCAGGAGAAATACCCAGAGACCCAGGCCCATTTGGGGTCCCCAGCAAAAGATTCCCAGGTCCCAGATCCCCCGGAGAGGCGCTGATTTCCGCAGGCAGACCCGCAGCGAAGCTGGACCACCACAAGCCCGCCCACCATGCTTCCAGGCGCATCCTTCATTACCACTGGCTCTCCGGGCCAGGCGCCTGATGAACTATTATCTAGTCCAACTGGTGCATGACTCTCTCCCAAACGCAGAAATAACTGCTATCATGGCATAAGCAAAACTAGTTTTACAGGAATTATTAAGGATAAGTGATGCGTCTTATGTGGCTTACAATGCGGAACTTGAATAATTTCTAATGTTTCTGTAGTTGATACTGAAAATACTGTTATGTTGTGGATATTCTTAAATGTATGTAGGCTATGTATGTATACTGTATACTCTGGCACTTGATAGCATAATGCTTAGTGTGCGGAATTTTGGTGTGAGTATCTTATGTTCGAGTCCTTGGATTACCACATGTATTCATAGCTTTCATTGACTTCATTAGTTAGGTTTATTTGTAAATTAATTGGTGGGTTGGTGAAAACAAATATGAACTTACCCCAGTTTTCCTTTTCTTTTTCTTTTTTCTTTTTTTTTTAATGTACCCGGTATATATATATATATATACAGTATATATACAGTATATACTCAGGCCCAATCCCCACTTTTTTCTTTTTAATGTACTGAGCTATAATTCTCCACTAGACATCGCGAGAGAAGAGGCATGAGGGTCGTGAGCTTTACAACCCTTCTGAAGCCTCCCTGATCTTCAAAATGTGTGAGGTGCTGGAGAGCTTCAAGTGTCCGGACAAAATCGCCATCATCACTCCTTATCTCCGCCAGAAAATTCATCTTCAGGAGAGGCTGGCCAAGTTCTTTGGGCTTATGAATCTTGTCATCAGCACTATAGATGCCTTCCAGGTTAGTGTTAAAAAGTTACCTCGGTACATAGCTTCGACTTTTCAACTTTGTATACCAATTTGCCTTTAGATTTAGTATATTCAGAGCTTTGCTTTATTATTGATTTGCACTTTGACAGGTTCGTTGGGAATGGTAATGATTTCATAAATGTTTATACATATTTTAATAATGCATCACTTAGCTCTACGCCCACTAGTTCTGTATATTTTGATAGAACTAAACTTAAAGATGCCCTTAAATTCCTCCTTTTCAATACTTATGTTAGATTCGGGCCTTACATTTTCAAACAAATATTAGGAATTCCTATGGGTGGAAATGCTAGCCCTTTAATTGCAGATTTATTCTTGCTTGCTTTAGAATTTAAATATATAAAAGACTTAGTTGACAGTAGCAAGAAAAAGAAAATCCCAGAAAAATTAGCACTTGCTAAATTGTTAAGTAATAATAGTAGATATATTGATGATATTCTCGTTTTCAATTTGTTAAATTTTAATCAAGTTGCTAAACTTATTTACCCTAATTCTATTCCCCTCACACAATGCAACGTAAATTATAAAGTTGAAAATTTTCTTGATATAAATATAGAGATTGTTAATGAACAGTGCATACTTAAAGTATATCACAAAGTTGATGATTTTAATTTTAACGTAATAAACTTTCCTTTCCCTAGTAGTAAAATCGATAGTAAAATAACTGATACTTGTTTTTATTCCCAGTTAATAAGATTTTGTAAAATTTGCACTAAAGTAGATGACTTTTGGGCTAGAGCTAGGTTACTATACAGACTCTTAGTAGACAGAGGTTTTGAGGCAAGTAAATTGTACCATAAATTTAATCTTTTTAGGGTCAATTATTGTGACTGTATTCTAAAATTTGACATCAATAATTTTAATCAAGCATTTTAAACTTGAAGTTTCTTGTATAACCTCTGCTTACTTTTTGTCTGTATTTATTGTTTATCTTTTTCTTTTTCTTTTTCTATTATTAATATTAATATTGATGATTTTTTTAAATTGATTGTTCTTGTTAAAAGAGTACTCTTTGTTTAAATCTGTTGTTACTTCATATTTTGCAATTATTTGTCTTTATATTATATGTATTCATTGTCGATAGTATCAATTGCTTGCTTTTGCGATTTCCTTAGTTTATTTGTGCGATAAATGTAGGTTATTTGTAGGGTAGTTATTGATAGGGGTCACTTGAGGCATGCTATGCTTACAGGTACCTACCCGATAGCACTATCGTTAGTGAGTGCTGTACTGTATTTTATATATTATTTTGTAATAATATAGATATCTTATCAATATTTGTATTTTGTACTATTGTTAATGTCTTGTCATGTTGCAAATTTGATTTTAAATTAATATTTTGACATTTAACATGTAGTTTCTTTATTCATGCAGAGTTTAGTCAAAATTTACCAGAACGTCCCGGACTTCCCAAATTTGACTAATTCCTTGAACGTGACGATAGTGCGTTGTTATGTGTGCGATTAGTTTGCTTGGGAAACAGATTAACTTGCTCATGTAGTAGTGTACACCCTATGTGGTGGATTGTGTTCTTTTATTTCATAAATTTCATTTTATTAAGCGTTGTTTCCACATAGCGATTTTGATAATTTAATTTGACTTTATATTGTCCTTGTCCCAATTTTGGTTTGTTTAGTTTGCAAGTTTTACATTTTAATTAGAATATCAATAGCAAGATCTTATTCATATGTTCACTTATATACATTTTCGTCATGCATGCATTTTTTTTTAGCTGGGGGTGGCCGACTCGAGACAAGAGTCCAAACAGGGACAACTTTAAAAAAAAAAAACACACATACACACACAAATTCACACACATTGAGGTAAATACAATTAGGTAAATACATGTCAATGTTTGCAGACGACGTAAAAATTATGAGACAAATAACAAATAAAAGTAGTTGTGAGGAGCTGCAAGGGGATTTAGATAAAATATATGAATGGAGCACCAAGTGGAAAATGAAATTTAATATAAGTAAATGACATGTGTTAAATATGGGAAGAAGTGTGAATAGACCAAATTGGGAGTACAGGATGGGAGATAATATAATTAGCAAGGCCGAAAAAGAAAAGGATTTAGGGTTGATTATACAAGATAATTTGTCGCCAGAGAAACATATTAACAATCTCTTTAGCGGAATGTATGCAATGGCCGGGAATATGAAAGTTGCTCTGAACTACTTGGATGAGACCATGGTAGCGAAAATTATGAAGAGTATGATTAGACCAAGATTGGAGTATGCAGCAGTGGTGTGGTCCCCGCATCTAAAGAAGCATATTCACAAGTTAGAAAGAATCCAGAGAGCAGTTACTAGATTGGTTCCAAGTCTCAGAGAACTGCCATATGAAGGGAGGCTAGACAAATTAAATGTACTGAGTTTAAAAGAGAGGAGAGAGAGGGGAGACATGATAATGATGTACAAATGCACCCGGGGGCTGGAGAGGCTGGATTGGGAGGATATATTAATTATGGATACAGGAATAACTAGAGGCCACAGCTACAAAGTAAAAAGACCTACCTGCAAGAACGATATCAGGAAGTTTAGCTTCCCCTATAGATGTATTGACAAATGGAATGGGCTGGAGGAGGAGGTGGTAGGGGCAAGGAACATCCATATTTTCAAGAAAAAATTGGATAAAAAGTAGACTGAGAGACGGGACAACACGAGCTTAGCTCAACTCCTGTAAACTACAATTAGGTAAATACAATTAGGCAATTAGGTAAATACACATAGGTCGCCCAGGAGAATACTCAGAGACCAGGGATTACTAAGGGCACTCCAGCACTCCCCTAGCCCCCGACCTCCCGGAGAAGTTCCGGTCTCAGTAGGCAGACATGCAACGGAGCACACCACATTGCCCACCCACCACGCATCCAGGCATGCCCTTCATATATACCGGCTCTCCGGGCCAGGCGCCTGACTGACTATTATCTAGTCCAACGGCGACCGACCTCCTTTCCCTAACAACCGCGCTATTCGCTAGCATTCTCCATTAATTCCTATTTATGTATCTTAGCCTTTCAATTTTAATTATTTGATTTTTGCTTGTGGATTTGAGTGAGTCTTTTGCTAACTTGTGATCCTCGTTTCATTAATTTTGAAGGTAGACTCATACTATGGTGATTGATTATGTATCTATAGCTTAGATTATGTTAAACTTGACAAGTAGCTGATAATCTGTTAATTGATAATCGTAGGCGTGTGCATAAACCTTTAACCGTTCTGGTGGTGTAATGGTTAAGGTGGCAAAAATCTGTGTGTGATAACCCGGGTTCGAATCCCGGTGGATCATATATACTTTAATTAATTTCATTGGGGGTGTTGTGGTGAGATTAATAAAAATAAAGATTAATAAACTCATAGGAGGGCAGTTTGGAAAGAAGGGATTTATTCCAGTATACCGGTATCAAAGGGTTTAGAAAGAGAGAGAAAAGCGAGAGAGCACCGTGATTTATTTACAGTAGAACCTCTACTCGGTCAGGCTATGGAGATCGTCAACTCTTTTAAGTATCTGGGCAGTGTGTTGAGTAAAGATGGGACTATGGATGAAGAAGTGCGGGAGAGGGTACAACAGGGGAAGAGGGTTGTAGGAACGCTGAAAGCAGTAACAAGAAATAGGGTGGTCAGTATGGAAGTGAAGAAGTCCTTGCATGACAGTGTGGTAATCCCGACACTGACTTACAGAAGTGAAGCATGGACGTTGGTTGAGAGACTCAGACCAAGAGTGAGAGCAGTGGAAATTAATTACTTAAGAAGTGCGTGCAGAGTTACATGGAGGGATAGACAGACTAATGAGGAAGTAAGAAGGAGGTGTGGTGTTGAGATAGATGTGCTGGAAAGTGTGAAAAGGAACAACTTGAGATGGTTCGGCCATATGGAACGTATGGAAAGCGAGAGAATGACTAAGAGGGTGTACGAGAGCGAGGTGGAGGGACAGAGAGGGAGAGGTGGAAGGATGGAGTGAGGAAGTATATGAACGAAGGTGGTGCTGGTTGGGGGGAGGGTCGTCGACTGACTGGGGACAGAGGTGCATGGGGGCGGTTCGTTCGTGGCCACCCCTTCGGGGATCATGGTGTCAGGCAATAGATAGATAGACCTCTTCTTCTGTATTAACTGCACTTCTTGTTCACATATTCAGGTTTCCTTCTTTCTCTGCTGACATCTATTAGTATATTATTCTTCTTATTTCCAATTATTCTATATCCTTTATTACTTTAATCACTGCTGGGATATATATTAATATAATTATATTGTTCATGTTTCAGGGCCAAGAGCGAGATATAGTGATCCTGTCGTTTGTCCGTGGTAACGACTCCTCACAGATTGGGTTTCTGGCTCAGCGACAAAGAATGAATGTTGCCTTGACACGTGCTAGAAAATCCTGCTTTGTGGTGGCCAACCTCCATTCTCTCTCTGACAACAAGGATACCTTGTCTCTCATCAGAGACGCCACAGCTAGAAAACTTGTTTTTCCTGTCACAGAGAAACAGGAAAATGACAAGAAATGTATTGAGAATTTGATGCGTAGATAGTGTGTTATGTGCCTATGATAATCTGTAGTCTATTCATTGTGACAAGTATAGAAACCCCACCACCAATTTCTCGTAAATCAAAAAGGACTAGAGGAATTGAGTGATAAATCTACTGTTTAGGAGGAGTCTTAACAGTAAATAGGTGTGGATTATACAGCCTGTTTGTTCCTTCCCTCCCTTAGTTACAAGAGACTTCAGAATAGACGATGGGTTCACCTATTCTCTTGTGAAAATGAAGTGTTAAATATGTGAAGTGATAAATATATTTTTATATCTACCTGAGTAGTTGTATATAGCTGTAGCTGTAAGTAAGATAACACATTTGTGTAATTTAAGGGGACGCAGACCGTTTTTCTGGACCCCCTTCTCCCTAATGTTTAACCCCACTAGTTTTGATTTTGGGGGTGTTTGGTATTGTGGTGAAATTAATAAAATTAGATTATAAGACGTTTGGCCCATTAGTTTAGCGATTTTAACACCTTTCGCCCCATTTCGTTGTCAATTTTAAGACCTTTCGTGCCATTTAGGTGTCAATTTTTTCCTGGCGAGCGAAAGCGAGCCTGCAATTTTAAGAAGAACCGGCCAAAGGCCGGGAAATTTTTCTACCGAAAAATGTAAAAATTTATCTTGAAGGGGGGTCTAGGTTTTTTTTCTTCTAAGCTTGATGGAGGTCTAGGGAGGAAACTAACAAAATAAATGAATTAATAGACCAAACAAACGGCCAGCCTCCCTTTAAGCTTAATATTTCCTTTGCACCAAAGCTTTTTTTCAGTGTTATATTAACTACTTCGACTGGTCAATGAATTGACTACATGACTGGTTAATGAATTGATGTGCTATATGTATTTATATACACGGTAGAGCAGTATTATTGATGTGCTATATGTATTTATATACACGGTAGAGCAGTATTATTCAGTACAGTATTTAGTACTGATAACTAGGAAATGGAAATTGATATATCAATATTGTTATAGTACCGATACTAAAAATTGTGCATTGCTTTTGTATGAAACTTAAGTTGTATATACAGTCCAGTCCAGTCCAGTATATCGGTACAGTATTGGTACACATTTTGTTTACCACTAATTATATTGTTTTTGTTTTTATCTGTCATTTGTTAAATAAAGTTTTCGCCAGTAACAACATTCCATGCATCTTGTATAGGTTACTTATTTTTTACAAACAATGTTTATATCAAATATAGTACCGATATGCTTTTAAGTTTTGTGATCTGGCTGGAAACTAACCAATAATGTTGAGTGTTTGCCATATAAACATTAACCCCTTCTGTACCGGCGACGTCTGTTGTATTTTTTTCTAGCTATATTTAAACGATTTTGTGCAGTTTAAGAAGGATCTGTGGTAGTAAAAAGGGTTGTTGTTGTTGTTGTTCCCTAAGCTGCCTGGCCGAACAGCCCCGAGTCCCTGAGGAAGGCCATGGCCACGATCGGGCTTTCCCACAGAGCTCTCATTGAGTGTAGATTGTGTTGTTGGCATAAGTGGTTGTGTGAAATGCAGTCTTCTATGATGTGTTTAATGGTATGGGGTGCTGTGTTACATCCCGGGCAGGCGTCGACAACGGAGTCATCCAGTCTCTTCTGATAGCTCAGGAGAGCTCGATGGTGTCCGCATCTCAGCCTGGCCAGGTGGACTCTGTCCTCGCGAGGAAGGGAGGATTCGGAAGGATGGATTTCGGGAGGTCGTGCATGCAGCTGCGTGTTGTCTGTGAGTGAGTGGATGGATCGGTGAGAGATATGAGTATGGATGTGCTTCTGGAAGTTGGTTCGGGGTGGGCTGGGAGGGAGAGAGGGTTAAGTGAGATAGTTCAAAGCCTTTTAATTGCTGGAGACCCTTCTTAAACTGAATAAAATCGTGTAATAGTAGCCAGAATAAAGTTAGTAGGACGTCCCGGTACTGAAGGGGTTAAAACTAAAACTGAAACATTACGCTTTCCTTAATGCAGTTGGGTCTGAGTACATGATTAGATTGATATCCAAAATTTGAAAATGGATATTAATCGTGATCGTGTACTCAACCTTTTAACTGTGTTGGTGGTGTAATGGTTTAGGTGCTTATGTTCTGGGTGTGGTGTCCTGAGTTAGACTCCCAGGAGGATCATATGCTTTTATTAGTTTATTCAAGTACATTGGGGTTTGTAATTGATGATTAATGTTAAGAACGGGGTGTTTACCATATGACCTTATTAGTACCTAGACAACTCAACCAGTAGATATCAACCAGAGCCTACTGTACCAGTACCAACATATTAGCCCTAACCTGAAGCCTTTCTGTACTGGTGGCATCTTTTTAATTTTATTTAATTATAATTATTATGTTCTATCCAACAACCAACTCTACTCCTAAAATCGATTAATGAAATATTACAAACACATGTGGCAGTCCGTGGATTCGAACCCAGGACGCTCACACCGAATATCAACAGGATTTTATTTTTGTGCAGTTTAAGAAGGATCTGTGGTAGTAAAAAGGGTTAAGTGAGATTATTATTATAAGATTGAGAAAACTCTATTTCTGATTGTTAATCGGCAACCCCTGCTTCCACATGTGCATGAAAGGGTTAATTGCTGGAGGCCCTTTTGAAACTGAATAAAATCGTCTAATACAGTAGTAGCCAGAATATAGTTAAAAGGACGTCGCCAGTACAGAAGAGGTTATTATCCTAATCTAACCTAACAGTATTGGTTGAAATGGTCCACTGCTTGCGTTTTCCATTAACCAAACCTATTCACTTGATTTATTTTTATTTTGCAAGTTTTACATTATAATTAATTATCAACTTTGAAAGCAGTGAGTCACTCAGCCAGCGGGTATATAGCTACTGTATCTTATATTATTTACCTTGCATATTACAACCTACTAACTGGATTATAATTAGTATTGGAAGATGTATGTATGTATATACTCAGGCACATACCCCATATGCTGGGGGTGGCCGACACGAGACAGAGCCCGCACAGAAACAATATTTAAAGTTCCTATTCTCAGGGTCTGGGACCACTTTCGCATTCTCTCGCCCCTTTTTCTGTCTCGTCGAGTAGGAGAATTTTACAAGGGGAAGAGGATTCCTACCCCCCTGCACCCAGAAGAAAAATAAGACAGTATAAGAGACAGAAAGAAACAGCTAAGGTTAGGTAGAGGATGCCAAACCTCACTCTGGATAGGAGTATTGTAAGATAGTTTAACCATACCGGAATAGTCCCTCAGTAAAAAAAAATGGTATGTAATTAAAATGTAAAACTTTCAAAACAAACAAACCAAAACAGGGATGACACAATATAAATTAAAATGTAAAACTTGCAAACAAAGTCAAACCAAAACTGGGACAAAGAACTTATCAAAATCGCCAAGTGGAAATAACGCTTTAGTAAAATACAATTATGAAATTATAATGTAAAACTTGCAAAATAAACAAACCAAAATTGGGACGACACAAGATAAACACAAAGGAACTAATCAAAATCGCTATGTGGAAATAACGCTTTAGTAATTATAATGTAAAACTTGCAAAATAAACAAACCAAAACTTATACGAACACAGTAAAAAAAAAAAAATAACTAAACAAAATCGCTATGTGGAAACAACGCTTAAGTAAAATAATATTATAAATAAAAGAACACAATCCACCACATAGAGTGTACATTACTACATGAGGAAGTTAATCTGTTTCCCAAGCAAACTAATCGCACACATAACAATGCTTTAGTAAAATAGAATTATGAAATACAAGAACACAAAACACACAGAACACACAGAACACACATGTAATTAAAATGTAAAACTTGCAAAACAAACAAACCAAAACAGGAGCGGCACACTATGAAGCCAAAAGATCTATCTATCTATCTATATACTCAGGCCCAATCCCCACTTATCCTTTTTTGAGGGGGGTGGACTCAAGACAGAGCCCGAATAGGGACACCACAACAGAAAACAATGAACACACAAAAACAAAATACAAATTCACACCCATCTAGGTCATCCAGGGGAAGACCCAAATACCAGTGTATTAAATTTAAGTTTGTGGTGCTTGTTGTTGTTGTTCCCGTTCCCGTTCCCTAAGCTGCCTGGCCGAACAGCCCCGAGTCCCTAAGGAAGGCCATGGCCACGGTCGGGCTTTCCCACAGAGCTCTCAAGGAGTGTAGATTGTGTTGTTGGCGTAAGTGATTGTGTGAAATGCAGTCTTCTATGATGTGTTTAATAGTATGGAGTGCTGTGTTACAACCTGGGCAGGAGTCGACGACAGAGTCATCCAGTCTCTTCTGATAGCTCAGAAGGGCTGGATGGTGTCTACATCTCAGCCTGGCGAGGTGGACTCTGTCTGTGATTGGCTGTGCTTTGCCATACAGGTGCTGGCCTTGTCTCTGCCCTTGAGACCCTGTGGTGAATGTGTTAACCCCTTAAGAATTATGCCGCATTTTGACAGTTTCTTCTGGCTAACATTAGATGATTTTATGCAGCTTAGAAAGGATCTGTGGGCATTAACCCGTTCTGTACCAGCAACGTCATTTGCATTAAATCCTGACAACTATTAGACTATTTAATTCAGCTTAGGAAGGAAGGCTGCAGACTATCTCAGTTAATCCTTTTAGCTAGATTAAACCCTTCTACAGCTTTACAAAATCATATAAATGTAGTTGAAATCAAATTAAAAAAGACATCACCAGTCCTGAATGGGTTAAAAGGGTAAAGCCTATCTCAGATAATTCTCTGACTTTCATATACCCTTCCTAATCTGAATAAAATTGTCTATTAATAGCCAGAAAACAGAAAATAAATGTGTCATTGTCTGTTATAAGGGATACCCAGCCTGGTACACAGAGGGTACTGCATATTATCCAGGTGTCCACAGTATGCCTTCCCAGATACAACATCACATATTTCTACTTATTCCTGCTAGGTGAACAGAGGCATCGGGTATGAGGAGATTGTCCTTCTGTACTTATTACAGTAATTATAATGTAAAACTTATAAAAAAACTAATAATAAATTGTAAAATAAAAACACACAAAACTTCATGCCAATGTCAGTTGCTCCATCCACTGCTTAATAGCGAACCAGGAATCCTTTGGAGAAATATTAAAAAACCTTGATGATCATTTGTGTGAGATCTAAAGACAGGTACAATCGCGCTAATAAGTGATGTCTCGGCACCAAGTATATTTTGATCAATAATTGGTATCAGCCATATCTAAGCTTCATTTCTTCATATCGAGTGAAATATACAAACATTTTCCTACACTTACCCACCCTATTCAACATATGACAGACATTAATAAAGCACAGAGCAACCCAAATATAATGACAGCTGGGACATGACTTATTAGCGCGACCGTACATTAACCCTCTCCGACATATGACGCGAATTTGAGCCTATTAGGGATACTTTAAAGCCTTTGTTACCATCAGGGGTATTTAGAAACCTTTAGTTTAGTTACTTCAACCTCTGCAGTTGTCTTTGAGTTAGCTGTGGGCAGAAAACTAATTTTGGAAAGGTAATTATAAGAGTGAGAGAACTCTATTTCTTATTGCTAATCTGGCAACCTCTGTGTCATATGAGTCTGAAGGGGTTAATTAGACACTTCTACATCATGAATCAAATAGTACTAATCACAAGGCTATTAGAAGTACTTGCACCTGGTGAATCCGTACCACACCAGCCTTAACCCTTCTATACTGGGGACGTCTTTTGTATTTTATATCAGCTACATGAAAAAATGCAGGCCTGTGATTGTGGAGGGAGCTGCACCGAGGAAGACCTGGGATCGGACTATATGTGCCGATCTCAAATCCAAAAACTTGACAAGTGAAGCAGCCCTTAACAGGGTTGCCTGGAACGCCGCCATTAGGATAAGATTCTGAAACTGCACGTATGTGTGGAGCACTTAGTCTTAAAATTTATGTATGTATGTATGTACATTTAGACAATTTTATGAAGCTTAGGAGGGGTATATGCTAGCTAATATGATGAACTGAGATAGTCTGTAGCCTTTTCATGGGTAGACGTCCTTCCTAAGATGAATAAAATCGTCTAATAGTTGCCAGAATATATTGCATAGGCTGTCACCGGTACTGAAGAGGTTAACCGTGCTACAATAAGACAAGAAGTCTTCTTATTCCCCCCAATAACTGTTACTAGGTAAGCAGTGACAAGAAATTACTGTAACTGCTACAGAGGCTGACTGCACAACCGAAGTGGCGGGCGGTAGGGTCGCTGCATCCCTACGCCAGAGAAAA
The DNA here is from genome assembly GCA_032716605.1 of Paralithodes platypus. Lineage (NCBI taxonomy): Eukaryota > Metazoa > Arthropoda > Malacostraca > Decapoda > Lithodidae > Paralithodes > Paralithodes platypus. The sequence continues at coordinate 54,154,501 of CM064482.1, read as the reverse complement.
AGGCCGACTTGTGCCAGTAGGCTGTGAGAGTGAGACAATGGGGCACACCATTATGGCCCCATTGCCTTCACTACTCTCAGGAAAAAATATAGAAATAAGAATGATGAAAAAGGTAAAGTCAGAACTGGAAGTATACTGGAAGTATAGGACACCAACCCTCACTCTGACAGATCCAGCCCACCACACAATATACAGTATAAATATATATTATACAGTATATATATACCGTATTTTATTTTTTTATTTTTTTTATTCTATATTCCAACTACTCGCTCTCGGGCATAGGCTGAGAGCCTTTACACTACACCGCTGAACACGGTGAGGCCCGTGAGGTCTTGTTCCAGTCTAGGGAGTGAGACATGCGAAGCAACTCCATCTCTGAAGCTGATCCGCCTCTGCGCTTCACAGCCTCATCCCCCACACTCGGACCCTCACTCTCAGAATGCCACTTATTGAGCAATTAACTCGCTAGGCATTGCCCCCCTGTAACATATTTTTTAATATGGGAATATTCATACAATGCTATTTAATCAGGGAACAATGAGGGTATTTTGGGGGCATTTCGGTGTGCTGTGGTAATGCACTGAAACTAGGTACAGCACAAATTCCATCCCAATAATATCTTCCCATTGACATATTGGGATTCGAACCCGGGTCCATTGGATTACCAGTCCAGTGGCAAGACCACTCTGTTGTTGCTGTTCCCCAGGCTGCCTGGCCGAACAGCCCCAAGGCCCCAAGCAAGGCCAAGGCCATAACCGAGCGCCCCTACAGAACCCTCCCTGCCTACCACAATAAAGCCAGCCTGGGTGACCGAAGCCACTCCATGGCAGGGAGCTGAGGAGGGTGCGGAAATGCCCGGGAAACCAAAGCCCCACCCAGGGCCCTGTGCCCCTCAGCAATTATGAAGAGAAAGTTGAGGGGCAAAGGAAAAATGTGACACTTTGGCTTCCAATCTGCCAACCTCTAGGTTGGCAGATTGGGAGGTCAATCCACGGAAGAGACTACTGTATTTCACTTGAGATCTAGAAAATATATAAGTAAAAGGAACAGTCAGAGTAAGCTATAGGTATGGCAGAGATCGCTCAGCTCTCACTCTGATAGACCAGCCCATCACCACATGACTAGAACCCAATCCTCTCAGCATCAGCTAGGAAAGGCCCTAGAAAGCCGCCTTTGGCGGGCACCCGCCTTAGATATAAATGTAAACTATAGTCGTTGATCATAATTATAACGAAAATAGGACATGAAGAACATCAAACAAAAATGTAAACTATTCGGGATCAATTTAAACTCATCTTCCTTCGATTTTTTTAAAATCTATTTATTCAGTTGTTATAGTGTAGCCTTTCCTATTACTTTTCATGTATAATACATTACAGTAGACGCGATTGTTGTGGATTAAAACAGCGACAATACTGTATATGTTTTCGGTCTCGCGTCTAGCCTTATAATAATCTAGTTTTCCTTAGTTGTTGTTGTTGTTGTTCCCCAAGCTGCCTGGCCAAACAGCCCCAAGGCCCCGAGCAAGGCCAAGGCCATAACCGAGCGCCCCCACAGAACCCTCCCTGCCGACCACAATAAAGCCTGGGTGACCGAAGCCACTCCATGGCGGGGAGCTGAGGAGGGTGCGGAAACGCCCGGGAAACCAAAGTCCCACCCAGGACCCTGTGCCCCTCAGCAATTATGAAGAGAAAGTTGAGGGGCAAAGGAAAAATGTGCCGCTTTGGCTTCCAATCTTGGTAGATTGGGAGGTCAATCCACGGATGAGACGCCGTCACTTGAGATCTAGAAAATATATAAGTAAAAGGAACAGTCAGAGTAAGCTATGGGTATGGCAGAGATCGCTCAGTTCTCACTCTGATAGACCAGCCCATCACCACATGACTAGAACCCAATCCTCTCAGCATCGGCTAGGAAAGGCCCTAGAAAGCCGCCTTTGGCGGGGGGATAGCTCCTCTATTTCAACCCCTTTCGGGGTTGGGCACCCGCCCAGTTTTCCTTAGTATGAGCATATGACATTTTGGGCTGGGAATATACTGTTAATTCATAGGCTTGTTATGCAGAAAATCCACATGGAAGGAAGTAAAACACGGAGTCCCAAGCGCTTTCGTGTATTACATCTTCAGGGGAGGTCAGACAGAAGAAACAAAACCCTGAAGATGTAATACACGAAAGTGCTTGGGACTCCGTGTTTTTCTTCCTTCCTTGTGGATTTTCCTGCATCTGTTGGTTCACGTGTTGCTGTAACTTTGTTGCATAGGTTTGTTTTGTCTGAATCACCTTAATTTGTTGCATCTTTGAGTATCCAGACCGTGTTTATTAGATAGGAGGTTGGTTAGCTTTCTAATAATGATTTATGTTACAGTGTGGGGTAGGCTAGAGATCGTGTAGTAAGAGAGAACAGCCATATTTATCATTAGATGCCATATTGGTGCTGTAATTTTCAAACCATAAATATGATCTTGTACAAATATATAATCCCAACACCAAGCTCTATATATCCTGTACCAGTAGTTCCGAATGTTACAGTCTATTCGCTGTAAGTAGGCGAGAAATCATGACCTCTATCCTCTGTAACTAAAAAAACGACTAGAGTAATCGAGCTAATGTTGCTACCATTTGGGAAAAGTCAGTCAAGGAATAGATGTGTAAATTTATATCCAATTTGCTCTAGCCCATTTTGAGTTACAGAGGATAGAGGTTATGATTTGTAGCTTACTTACAGCGAATAGATTATAGTTATGGGTATGAACTTATTTGAGCGTAAAGAGAGGCTAATGAATAGTAATGACCCCAGTGACTCCAATATGGTGGAAGTTGGCCGATTTATGGTACAGGTCTCCCTCGAATTATGATTGGGTTACGTTCCTGAAAACCCGATCTTAAATAGAAAAGTTGCAAAGCGAGCCCTAAAATTAATGGGGTAAATGGGGATGCGTTCTCGGATCAACCAAAACCCAACCACAAACACCTAAAAACCTATAATAATACCATAAATCGGGGCATCGGATAGTGAGGGAGACCAGTACTTCAGTGTCTTAAGTCGTCTCTGAGTAATGATTTGTGTTTGTTTTGTGGTCTTACAGAACCCTGAACAATGACAAGAGGTGGAAGTTCATAAGTTATAGTACCTGGATAACTCAACCAGTAGACTATTTTTAACCAGTAGCTCTCAACCAAGGTCATCTAAACTATGTATGTATGTATGTATGAATATACCCCGGCACATACACCATAGCTGGGGGTGGCCAACTCGAGACAGAGCCCGAACAGTCGTAATTTATCCTTGCACAACTTAACCAAACCTAGCTGTATTCGATGCATTGGTTTGGTTGAGATCTATTGGTTGAAATGGTTTACTGGTTGCATTGTCTGGTCACATGTTTTTACTAAGGATGTCTTACAGAAAGTGAGTCCTTATATAAAATCCTTTCCATCATGTGGGTATGCTTTCTCCAATCCTAGGAGAGTAATCTAGTGAGAGTGATATGATGGGATTACAAGGCTGTGTATCTTACAGTATCTTACAGTAGATCCTCTGGAAAAAAAGGCAAATTAGGCCTGTGTATCCAGCTCAGTACCAGTACTTGCACTGCTGCGGTCGTTCACGGTGTTGGCGGCGGCGGAAGCAGACGCAACATTTTTACTATTCTGTATTTTTACTTTGTAATCAAACTTCAAATCTTGTCTTCCCCATGCTTTATCAAGATTACTTTCAAACTTCTTTACTGATTCGGAATCGACTACATACTGGGGCAGTATCACAAAAAGAGTTCTTTGCCTTTTCAAGCCTAGTTCTTTCCTTGTAAATTTTCTTAGAGTGTCCTCTCGTTCTTGTTCCCTCCCGCATCGAGAAGATACCTAAAGAAGATAGTGTACACCATTCACATTAACTTGGCATGCCAGACCTATGAGAGTTCCGTATGGAGCTCAGTGGTCTGGTTAATCTGCTCTACATAACTAACTAACACATTAACTTGGCAGCAAATCCTTACCAGTAGTAGAATTATGAATTAACCCATTAACTGCTGAAACAGGTGCAAAATAATACGCCAAGTTAAGGGAAGGCAGACTGTTTTTCTGGACCCCCCTTCTCCCTAATGTTTAGCCCCACTAGTTTTGAGATTATAAGACGTTTGGCCCATTAGTTTGGCGATTTTAACACCTTTCGCCCCATTTCGTTGTAAATTTTAAGACCTTTCGTGCGATTTAGGTGTCGAAAGGTTTAAAGAGAAAGCGGCCTTCGGCCGGGACATTTTTCTACCGAAAAATGTACAAACATATCTTGAAGGGGGGTCTAGGGGGTGTTTTTCTAAGCTTGATGGATGTCTAAGGAGGAAACTAAAAAAAAATATATGAATAAATGAATTAATAGACCAAACAAACGGCCAGTCTTCCCTTAAGGGGGGAAGGAGTCGAGGATGTGGTATGGAAAGATGCCACTACTTTTTATGTGTCACCCAAATTTCAGATATTTCCTGGCACTGGCATGGTTTTTGAAGGGTTATTTTTACACGTTTCAATACCATGGCTTCCGAGAGGACCTTCGCAGTCCATGGGTTCATTGTTCTTTCCGCTCACTAAAACATTACACTTTCCATAATGCAGTTTGGTCGAGTACATGATTAGATTGATATCCAAAATTCGAAAATAGATATTAATCGTGATTGTGTATTCAACCTTTAACTGTGTTGGTAGTGTAATGGTTTAGATGCTTATGTTTTGAGTGTGGTGTCCCGAGTTCGAATCCCGGGACCATATGCTTTCATTAGTTTATTCAAGTGTATTGGGGTTTGTAATTGATGTAGTGGATTGTGTTCTCTTATTTCAAAATATTTTATTAAGCGTTCTTTCCACATAGCGATTTTGATAAATTTCTTTTATCGATTTGTTGTCCCCAGTTTTAGTTTGTTTATTTTGCAAGTTTTACATTATAAATTAATGTTAAGAACGGGGTGTTACTCATAATATTATTGGTTGTCAGTGGTCTGTGGAGTGGGCCTTGAAGCAGGATAATGATCTTCTAGTTCATGTCCAAAACATGAAATTAAATTGAAGGAATCAGACGCAACTGTAAAGAGAATGGTGGAATAAGCTGCCAATTTAATTTGAACAGAGTATTGTATTCTCCATGGTAAATGTGTTACGGTATTTGAAACATGTACAGTACAGGTCTCCCTCGATTTACGATTGGGTTACGTTCCTGAAAACCCGATCTTTAATAGAGAAATCATATAGCAAACCCTAAGGTTAATGGGGTAAATGGGGATGCGTTCTGGGACCAGCCAAAACACAAACACAAACCCCTAAAAGCCTAAAATAATATCGTAATTTGGGGCATCGGATAGTGAGGAAGACCTATATCTACATTTTTAGTTAGCATAATTATACGTTTTGACCCGTGGCATGTGTTTAGAAAGTATATCCTCTGACACCAGCTGTATCTCCCAGCTATCAAAAACGAATAGTATGAAGTCGGAAAGGATTTGATAATATCGGTTGGTGGAGGTAACATAATATTAATATATTTAGATTTTTGTAACTATCAAGGGTGCTTCACCACAGTATTAAACTAGTGTATGTATATAATATTTATTTTCTTTCATTCCAAGTTGACTACCTATTTTTTTTCCCTATAAAGAAAATGGCAGAGTCATTTGGCCTGCTACTTAGCCACCAATATATATATATATATATATATAGATATATATAGATATTTTTTTTCCCAAGTTTTATTGTAATTTTTAACCCATTTTTCCCTATCTCAAAGAAAGGTATAGGGAAAAAACTAATAGACACCAACAAATCCTCTTTAGCTTTCTTCATCTTCCCTTGACGATAAGTTGAATAGTGCATGTAGTTCTATGTTTTTATGTGGGGTAGAAAACTATCAATGAAGCATTTGGGATGTCTGGTGAAGGTGAAAGTCAGGAGAGAGTGTCCTTGATTGTGTAGGTGAGTCTTGATGGAGTAATGGTTAGAGCATGTAAGTTCTATATGAAATATCCTGGGTTTGAATCGTGGGAGATATCACATGCTTTCATTCATTTCATTTGGGGGGATATTGGTAGGAACGATGTAAAAAATATTATCTCATCCTGTCGTACCATCTAACATTATTTTGTGTATTCAGACACTTCATGTCCAGCATTTTCACCTTCCTACACTCTCAGGCATTAACTGTTTTGGTGGTGTCATGGTTTAGATGCTTATGTTCTGGGTGTGGTGTCCCAAGTTCGAATTCCGGGAGGACCATATGTTTTCATTAGTTTATTCAAGTGCATTGGGGTTTGTAATTGATGATTAATGTTAAGAACGGGGCGTTATTTAATTCAGGGACCGTGCCTCATATCCATACAGTAGTGTTGGTCCTACCATTCCTTCAAATACTGTGTTCTTTTATTTCAAAAAAATATTTTGCTAAAGTGTTATTTCCACATAGCGATTTTGATAAGTTCTTTTGTCTTTATATTGTGTCGTCCCTGTTTTGGTTTGTTTATTTTGCAAGTTTTGCATGATCATTTAGGGGAAGGTGTCGGGCGCAAGTTGGACTAGATAATAGTCCATCAGGCGCCTGGCCCGGGGAGACGGTTTATATGAAGGGTGCGCCTGGAAGTGTAGTGGGCGGGCTTGTGGTTTTGCTCTGCTGCATGTCTGCCTGCCGAGATCGGAACCTCTCCGGGTGGTCGGGGGCCGGGGAAGTGCTGGAGGGACCTTGGTGACCCTGGTCTCTGGGTCTTCTGGATGACCTAGATGTGTGTGAATTTGTATTTTGTTTTTGTGTTCATTGTTTTCTGTTGTGTTGTCCCTATTCTGGCTCTGTCTTGAGTCCCCCCCCCCCCAAAAAAAAAAAGAAAAGAAAAAACGGAAAAGAGGAAAAAAACGGAAAAAAGAGGAAAAGTGGGGATTGGGCCTAAGTATATAGATAGATAGATAGACATGATAATACTCCCATCTTAGCCTGTGTCGACATAGATCTATTTCACCACATTCCTCAATGCCCCCAATACGTTTACTTCCTCTCCCACCCTCTGGTCTACTTTTCACCCATGGTTCCCACTTTCTGCGATATCTACTCCTAAATATCTGAATATTAACACCTTTTTCTTTTCCTCCCTATTTATGCATATTCTCAATCTACCCTGATATTTTATCTCATATCTTTAGTCTTTGCTACAGTAGGTTAACCTTTAGCTTTCTCCTATCACGTGCCACTCCAAACTCTTGACACCAATCTCTCATATCTCATACAGTATCTCATTCCTGATGTGATTTTCATTACTACCTGCTTGACCTAAAAGGTACAGTATTATGCTTTTCAGTTCTGTCATTACCGGGCATATATTTTGTTAGTTTTTTCTAGTGCATTGGGGTTTGTAATGGAAGATTAATGTTAAGAATGGGTTGTTCCTTAACCTGGTGTACCCCAAGCGATTTAATATAAATGTACACTCCAGGACCAGCCACTTTACTTCAAGGCTACTTAACCCTTTCACGCATATGACGTGATTTTGAGCCTATTGGGGATACTTTAAAGCCTTTTTTACCATCAGGGGTATTTAGAAACCTTTAGTTTAGTTACTTCAACCTCTGCAGTTATCTTTGAGTTAGCTGTGGGCAGACAACTAATTTTGGAGAGGTAATTATAAGAGTGAGATAACTCTATTTCTTATTGCTCATCTGGCAACCTCTGCGTCATAATTGCGTGAAAGGGTTAACATGCACTATTTTATAAACCAACTTAACCAGTACAATTGCTCTTATTTCTTGCATCTCTAAAAGTTTTTAAACTATGCTGAATTAAAAATGTTTGAAGCATTTGTCTTCCCATAATATACTTTCAGATCCACAGTATGGTTTCCTTAACCAGAGAAAGGCGCCAGAATTCTTAAGAGGTTTTACTGGGCAAAGGTGCTGGGACTGTACTATTCAATCCCTTTTCATCCATCTGATCACCCAGTCTCCTTTGTTTAGTTTGCAAGTTTTACATTTTAATTTAACATATTCATAGAAGTGCTATTAACTATCTCCTCTGGCAACGAGTTCCAGAAATCTACAACCCTGTGACAGAAAAAGTACTTACGTAAGTTTAGCCTTTAGTTTTGTTTCTTGATTTTTGTTTGTCCTATTGCCTTCCTCTAACAAAAAGAACTTGTCAACATTTAAAATATCTATACCAGAGAACATTTTAAATGTCTGTATTGTAATCCCTCTTAAACTTCTTTCATACAAGTACATTTGAAAGAAGATTTTTAAGGATACCGCCATTAGGGCATGAGACTGAAACCTTAGCTCATGTGGATCATTAGGTATTTAAAATTATGCATGTGTGTATGTGTACAGTCGAGGTTGATAAGTGTTGTCAGATATTTCACAAAGTTTCGGACACTGACTAATACTCTGAGGGATAAGCACTTTTCCCAGTAACTATAAAGATACCAATAACACTTGTTGAGCGAAAACCACTGGAATCTATGACAACACTTAATACCCCCGATCGTACCTACCTAGATATGCTATGGTGCTATTGAGTATTATTGATTGATGTCCCATTACAACACCTCTTGCTCATGTCTAGAAATATGTGCTGCAAGGATATTGAATATCTGTCGGCTACTGTATCGTATGAAATTAATAATCAGTATGGAGGATCTATTGACCAAGGTTTTATTTTTCCTAGTTAGAGTATTTGATATTATAGAATTAGGTTGTAAAGATGATAAGTGAGTACAGTATATATACTGTACAATCTTCAATATAAAAAAATATCAATTAGACTTAATTAACATGTGTCATATCTATTCTATTATGAAAATCTACATGGACCATGCAGCATGAAGAGCGGCTATCAGATGACCCTTTCTGTTTCCACAGCCACCTTTGGGTAATCTGGGCTCACACATGCATGCATGTCTGCTGTGTGCATGTACTGTATCTAGGCCTTTTAAAATATATCATTGATTTTTCCTAATGAATTTTGAGCAGATCCTCTTCTGGAGTGTGTTCCTCACCTGGTTGACTTGAAGGGTGGTCTCGTGCCTTGGAACTTGACCATGATAGGATTGCATTTGTGGCTGGGATTGTAGAAATACTGTTGGGGAGTTAATTATTTATGTTAATAAACGTTATGTATGTGCAGCATGTACTATGTTAAGATAGAGGGACAGAGGTGAGTGCTTTTGTTTTGGTGAAAAGTGGCTGTAAGATATCAAGGTAACTATTGGCAGAAAATTAAGAATTTCATAGAGTGGTCGCCGACTTTGACAGGACGTATGAAAAGTAGAAGTTCAAGATCAATGTAAGGAAAAGTTAGGTAATGATGTTTGAGAGAACACAAGCCAATCTTAATTTGCACTGCAAGGCAAAATGTAGAGTCAAGAAAGCACATGTAGGCTCTCTCTCTCTCTCTCTCTATATATATATATATATATATATATATTTTCTTTAATACATACGAGGTTGAAAGAAATGGCAATTTCTGCGTTGGAAATTTTATTATTCAAAGTTTCCAGGTCTCTGATGAGTTTACGCTGGGTGGCAGGAAGTAGATGAAGGAGATGAGCAAAATTCATGGTGGTACAGGGTTACATTAATGTACATGATGATACAGGATATACGACGCGTTTCACTGGACAACCAGCATTATCAAGTAAGGATAGAATGATATAAAAGGTAAACAGGAAGGGTATATATAAGAGAGTGGAGGATCAGAAGAGGCGAAAATCAGGGGGCAAAAGTCTGCTATTGGTGGAGGGGTATTCTAGGAGAGAGAAAGAGAGAACCGCTTCACGCATGCGCACTGGATGCGGGATGGTGGTTGGTTGGCGGGGTCGAAGCTGATTGGCTGCGTGTCGAGGGGCGTGGCCTAAGTTGCGTAGTACGTGTGGCGCCTGCGGAAGACGAAGCTGAAGGAGGTAGCGCGGGGGGCTGCGTCAAGGGCACCGGGGGGCGAGGGGGGGCGTTAGGTCCTGTAGGAAAGTGCCTTTTGGCAGAAGGAAGGATCTGAAGGTCCAGAGTTTGGTTGTTGATGTTGGGATGTAAGGCTTGGATATATAATGCTTCGAGTATAGGTAATCTCCTTGGGTCACTTTCTTTATCGAGTATGGTGGTGTGTTTCTCTAACTCGTTGCGTGTGATGTGGGGGTGGTTAGGGGTGAGATAGTGGTCTTTGATGGCTCCAGCCTGAAGGTGAAGAGTTAACCGACGTGAAAGACGAGTCTGCGTCATACCAATATAGGAATGAGGTCCACAGTCCTCATAATTACAGGTATGTTGGTAAATGACGTGATCGTCGGTCATCGGGCTCTTTATCTTGGTGGAAGCTGGTTTGTTTGTTGCGGAGAACGAGGTTGGAGGTCTTGGGGGATTTGTAATATCTCCAGCACCATCAACCACCATCTTGAAAAATGGTACACCCAAAGCCCTCCCAACATTGACCCCCCCAATGAAATTAAGATCTACCGCAATTTTATGTCCTCTGAACACAAAAATGACGAGGCCGTCTTAAAAGAAATAATCTCCAAGCATGTCCACCCAACCAACCCGGAAAACAAAATCAAATTAATAATTTATTACAAATCCCCCAAGACTTCCAACCTCGTTCTCTGCAACAAACCAGCTTCCACCAAGATAAAGAGCCCGATGACCGACGATCACGTCATTTACCAACATACCTGTAATTATGAGGACTGTGGACCTCATTCCTATATTGGTATGACGCAGACTCGTCTTTCACGTCGGTTAACTCTTCACCTTCAGGCTGGAGCCATCAAAGACCACTATCTCACCCCTAACCACCTCCACCTCACACGCAACGAGTTAGAGAAACACACCACCATACTCGATAAAGAAAGTGACCCAAGGAGATTACCTATACTCGAAGCATTATATATCCAAGCCTTACATCCCAACATCAACAACCAAACTCTGGACCTTCAGATCCTTCCTTCTGCCAAAAGGCACTTTCCTACAGGACCTAACGCCCCCCTTGACGCAGCCCCCGGCGCTACCTCCTTCAGCTTCGTCTTCCGCAGGCGCCACACGTACTACGCAACTTAGGCCACGCCCCTCGACACGCAGCCAATCAGCTTCGACCCCGCCAACCGACCACCATCCCGCCTCCAGTGCGCATGCGTGAAGCGGTTCTCTCTTTCTCTCTCCTAGAATACCCCTCCACCAATAGCAGACTTTTGCCCCCTGATTTTCGCCTCTTCTGATCCTCCACCCTCTATATATACCCTTCCTGTGTACCTTTTATATCATTCTATCCTTACTTGATAATGCTGGTTGTCCAGTGAAATGCGTCGTATATCCTGTATCATCATGTACATTATTGTAACCCTGTACCACCATGAATTTTGCTCATCTCCTTCATCTACTTCCTGCCACCCAGCGAAAACTCATCAGAGACCTGGAAACTTTGAATAATAAAATTTCCAACGCAGAAATTGCCATTTCTTTCAACCTCGTATGTATTAAAGAAAATTTATTACCTGGCTTTACTAACATATATATATATATATGGCTTGTAAAACATAATATCAGCTCCTTGTCTATCTTAACACAAACTCAGCCATAAATGTTATTGTCACAAGGCCAATCTCCAAGGCTAGAGACCCTCTTCTAAGATACCCAAGCAAGAATCACATATGTTAGCAGAATTCCCATTGAAAAGGGAAAGTTAATAAGGAAGAATGGAGAGTGATATAAAAGAGAAAAATGTTCAAGGGACAAAGTCAATTTGACCACTTGCGAGTTTCAGGCTAAAAAGAAGTTCGGCCTGTAAACATCGATATTCAACATAAATACAGTAATGATGTAGGTTTCTGATGGATAAACAGTATGTTGAATTTGGTTTTATGTATTTATAAATGTACTAAAACCCCATTATAACTGGTTATTCTGCTAATTATCGATGTATACGGCTAAAACTTCCTTATAGAATGAAACTCGCAAGTAGTCTATTGGAGAATTATTTTGTATCCTGGAAGGATGTATGGTCAGCCAAGTGGAAGAACTCACTGACTAATAGCCATGGAGGCATTTCCATCATGACTATCTTTTAGTGAGGTTTTCCCAAAGCAGCTGGATGTCAGAGATGCTGATGAATACTTGAGAAGTTTATCTACAGACAGACACAATCAGAACAGAAATACACATACACATACAGGTAGACATATGACAGACATGTAGCCTAGAGATACATAGGCAGACACATAGACAGCAAAAGGTGTAGTATACATAGAAAGGCAGACATATGCATCTATATATACACACAGCTTGACACAGACACAAACAGACATGTAGACAGACATACACAATCAGATAGACATAGACAGACATATAGACAGACATAAACAAACAGACATATAGACAGACATAAACAAACAGACATATAGACAGACATAAACAAACAGATAGACATAGACAGACATATACAGTAAATAAATAGATAATATATATTAGATATATACACACAAAAATATATGAAAACAATAGACAGACACAGCCAAATAGGCAGACAGACATGTAGATAAATAGATAGACAGATACATATAGATAGAACAAATATAATCAGCGACAATTAAAATTCTGGCAGAAATACACATAGACAGACAAACAGGCATAAAGACGAAAAACTAAATGAGTAGATGAACAGACATAGATAATCAGAACTAGCCTACATGTAGATAGAAATATATAGATACTGTACTCAGGCAGACACATTGATAGACATATATAGCCTACAGACCGACATAGCCTACACATTTAGACAGGAAAACACAGACATAGGGCCTACACAAAGACAGGGAAACATAGAGATCAGCAGACAGGCAGATAAGCTTGCACACAGAGACAGATGCATGCACAGGCAAACACATGCACAAAGATGGACAAAAATACACATAGGCAGGCAGTGTCTGGCAGACATATAGACATACAAACTCAAACAGATAGCTACACATATAACAGACAGGTTGATACATATAGTAATAATAATAATAATAATAATATTTATTCAGTTAGCAATTTACAGAGTTGGTACCACATAGTATGTTACAAATATGACATGTAGGCCTACCAACCTTGCATAATTCCAACTAAGGATAGCCCAATAAGGCCGTTAGGCGTATTTCCATTGGGGTCCTTGTGGGATTAGGTTAGCTGGGGAAATGGGGAGGATAAAGAAATAGATACTTTAGAGAAAGTATTTCTAGGGGGTTATTTTAAGATACCTTACATCCTATAGTAAATATCAGTAATCCGTAATCAGTAATCATTTCAGTTTGGTTTGTCTATCTCTTATGTCGTATTTAGTAGTAGACATAAGCTTGGTGCTCCCTTCTCGCAGCTGTCCGGTTCAGGTGTTCCTTCAGGCTACGTCTGAAGGAATACAGTGTTCTCTTTTCACGGACTGACTGGGGTAGGTCGTTCCAGTCTTTGATGGCAGTGAAGAAGAATGTTTGCTTACCCTGTCCTTGGATTCTCGGGACCTTAAAATTAAACATCCTGTTTCTTGTATTATGTCCACTCCTCTCATTTGCTTTAACAAAATCATTCTTTAGATACTCTGGAGCTCTGTCATAAAAAAATTTGAAGGCATTAGTGAGCCTGATTTGTTTGGCCCTGTCAGAGACATTGAGCATACCTAGTGACTGAAGTTGTTCCTGGCCAACATGTGATCTGGGTCCTAGGTTCAGCATGAACCTAACCATTTTATTTTGAGTGACCTGAAGTTTGTGCTGTGCTGATTTAGATGATGCAGAGTACCAGGATGACACAGAATAGTCAAAATGACATTGAACAAGCGCTTGGCAGGTCTTTTTGGTCGCCGCGGGCAAGCATCCCACCTGTCTATACAGGTATTTTATACGTGCTCTACACTTACTCAGGATAGATTCCAAAATTGTTTCACCTGACAAACTCACGTCCAGTTTTAGTCCGAGATATTTAACTTGTGACACTGTTGTTATAGGAATATCATTACAGTTGACCGAGAAGCCCACAATGTCTTTCAGTTTGCGTTTTGTTCCACATAAGATGGCTTCCGTCTTGCCCAGGTGAAGAGATAGTCTATTGTCCACTAGCCATTCACTACATGATTCTAGTTCTATGGAAAGTGAAGCGGCAATACTTATTGGGTCTTTTCCTGAAACCAGAAGCACGCTGTCGTCTGCATACAGTAATAATTTACATGAGACGCTCAGTTCCATGTCGTTCACATAACAGAGAAAGAGTAAGGGACCAAGGATGCTTCCCTGCGGGACCCCACAGTTAATTGGCATAGGATCAGATATATTATAATCAATTTGGACTCTTTGGGTTCTACCACTAAGATAAGATTTAAACCAGTTCACAGAACCTATGCCCATTGCTTGTAGTTTATTACATAGGATATCATGGTCTACTGTGTCAAACGCTTTTTGTAGATCAAGAAGAACCATACCGGTGTAGTTACCTTTAGACATTTCTTTACGAATGTGATCCATTAAGTGGATGAGACAGGAGTCTGTCGAGTACATGCATCTGAAACCTGATTGAAACTTATAGAATAGATCATTTTGTTTGAGGTAGTGTTCAATTTGGGTGTATACCGCTCTTTCAAGGATTTTAGATACAATACATAATATGCTAACTGGTCTGTAGTTGCCAACTTCTAGTTTATTTCCTTTCTTGAATAGAGGGGTTACAATAGCTTCCTTCAATTCAGCAGGTACAGTGTTGGTGTTAATTGACAAGTTGATGATAGACTGACAGACACAAACAGATAGATAGACATATAGAAACATACACAAACAGATAGACATAGACATACACAAACAGATAGACATAGACAGACACAAACAGATATACACAAACAGATAGACATAGAGTCATAGACAGAAACAAACAGATAGATAGATATACAGACAGACATACACACACAGATAATAAGACGTATAGACAGACAGACACATAGGAACAAAGATGGACATACGTAAAACCAGACACACATACATATACAGGTACAGTACTGTAGGTAGACCGCGCTTATAATATTTAAATTACCCGCCATAAAGTTACAAGTCTTGTTATGGTGCATTTCTTAGTGTAATATATTGTTCATAATATTAATATTTCATTAGATAACCCTTTTCAAATTAAAAATGGTTCATTAAAATATCCAATATCAAGTTTATAGTGTTTAATGATGATATATTGCTTGTTGAATGAAATATATATTTTCAGTTTATATAAGCGACAACACTTATTAACTACTATTCATGATGAGTATAGCTTGAAATGTATTTATTAACATATAATATGAGTACAGACAGATTAAATAGGTGTTATACAATGGCTGAGCCAAAGTGACAGGAGCAGTAACGTATCCCTGCTGGGGGTGGTTGGCAGAAGAAGAAGAAGGCTTCAACTTTTAGTAAATCTCCTAGCCTATGTTTACATTCTTCCATCAACGCTTCAAGGTGCTTTTATATGTTGCAGCATTTATTGAGTATGTTTTGAAATAATTTAGCTTACTAGGCCTACACTTAGCCTAGGCTATAGGCTAGGCCTAGCCTATGCTTGTTAGCTTCGTTAGTATTTTCGCGGCCTAGCCTAGGATAGGCCTAGGGCCCTAGGCCTAGCCTATTTTGCAATAACCTATTAAAGATTTGAGATGATTTACACTGGGGTCAAGTCACTGTGGCTCCATTGACTTACGTGCCTCGACCTTCCCTCTATCGTTACAGAAACAGCCATGGTAAGAGTTGTGTTAGCGGGCGTACCGTCCGTTTTGTTTACATAATTGCACGCTCGCAGTTACATTCGCGTCTAATTTGACTGCTGTTATTTTCCCCTGGGCCCTGCTGGACCTGGTAATAGGCCTAGGCTATATAGGCCTATGAAGGCTATGATGATGACAAAGTCATGGCGGGTGAGGGGGGCAATCATGGCAATGCCCCCCTAACCCTTAACCCATTAGGCTATTGGGTAAATCTACAGTTATTCTACCCCTCCCCCACTACCCCCCACCACCTCCCCCCTTCAAAACACGCCTTTTAGCGTGTTTTTGGATGGTTCAGCAGACGCGGAAACTGGAAAAAAACTTATTTTGATAAAAATTCATCACCAACCAGATACGATTTTTTCAGGTAATTTGTTGTTGTTTTTTATTTTTTATTTGATATAGGGCCTAGGCTACAGTGTTGTTTAATACCGAGGACCGTCGCATTTTAGTATTTTTAACATTAGCCTAACCTAGGACCTAACTTAACCTAACCTAACCGAAAACTAACCTGTCTCGCGACCGGTCTAAACCCAGCTCACGTTCCCTGTTTATGGGTTCACAAAGGTTTTTAATACTTCAATGTATCTATTTCAAGTCAAATATACATTTCCGTGCATCATCAAACCATACTAAGTCTACTACTAATAATATTAACCCGTTAGTACCAACAGAATAGCGACAAAATAAGGGTAGTATAACTGTAGATTTATCCATTATTGTATCCCACGACTGGTAGCAAAACAATTTACCCAACGCCTGGCCGTGGAATACAATAAGGGGTTGTGGGGGGCTTTTCCCCCCTTAGGCCCCCTAGCAAAAGATTAAGAAGACTTCGACGGTACAGAACAAGTTAAACACCACCATTGTTGCCTAGGCCTAATAGCGGCCTGAAAATTTAAACTAACTTTTAATGGATCACTCAGTCTTTAGGCTAACTATAATATGTATAGGCCTAGGCCCCTATAGTGGATAGTTTTATGTATTACTTTATGCTACCCACCGAGGCCAATTACCAGTAGGCCTAGGTCTAGTTTTTCGTAGAAAAATATTGAAATTCTTCCAAGGGAATATTATGTGTGAGAGAATATGGCAAGAATGTAGAGTTCGGGTGTAACACCCGCCTTCTTTACACTACGCGGAGCGGCGGCGGACGCTTGCCATCATATTCCCGTCTATTTTGACTGCCGTTGGATACAATATGTTGAGGGGGGCCATGACATATTATCATCATCATATATATTGCCGGCAGGGGGCCAGTAACCTAAAATCGCTGTCAAAATAGACGCGAACTTCACCGCGGCGATTGACCTATGTAAAAATGACGACCGTACGCCCGAACACTACATCCATCCCGAGAATATTTAAAATTGTATATTTGCTTTTATATAATTATTTATTCCTAGTACTGTATTGTGTATATTTTTTCCAGTAATGATTCATAATGAGCCGTGGGCGTCGTCTGGCTCTTGGCATCTTTGTCCTGCTGCTGGTTGATGTTATATGGGTTGCATCATCAGAAGTCACAGAGGTAAATGGCGTTATTGAACTTATTGTTTTTATTGAATTAAGTTGGTCTATTTTTTTTTTTTTTTTGTTTTTTTTTTCCTATATTCCAACTTGCTTCCTCTCGGGCATAGGCTGAGAGCCTTAACATTCACCGCTTTACAATGAACAGTGAAGCCCGTGAGGTCTTGTTCCAGTCTAGGGAGTGAGACATGTGAAGCACGTAGAGTACAATGAGCACCTGCCATCTTGCCTTCACATGAGGCACGGTGTTCACTCATGGCCCGAAACGACTCCATCTCTGAAGCCACCTCGTTCCCGTGCTTCACAGTCTCACCCCCTACACTCGGACTCTCACACTTACACACACACACAACGCCACCTGTTGAGCAGATAACTCACCAGGCATTGCACCCCTATAGCATATTTTGAATATGGGAATATTCATACAGTGCTATTTAATCAGGGAACAATGAGGGTATTTTATTGACGTTTCGGTGGGCTTGTGGTAATGCACTGATACTAGATACAGCACAAATTCCATCCCAATAATATCTTCCCATTGATACATCGGGATTTGAACCCGGGACCTTTGGATTACCAGGCCAGTGGCAAGACCACTCCACCACACCTCCCCTATAGTGTAATTAGGGAGATTGTAGGCACCATTTGACCACTTGCGAGTTTCAGGCTTTAAGTAAGTTGGAGCAGTAGACATCGATAATATACGGATGTAGGTTTATGGTGGCTAAAGTGTATATTGCACTGATTTTTTTTTTTTATATACACACACCCAGTATTCCAACTACTCCCTCTCGGGCATAGGCTGATAGCCTTTACACTCTACCGCTGAACACGGTGAGGCCCGTGAGGTCTTGCTCCAGTCTAGGGAGTGAGACATGCGAAGCTTCACGGCTCGAAGCAACTCCATCTCTGAAGCCGCCTCGCCTCTGCGCTTCACAGTCTCATCCCCCACACTCAGACCCTCACTCTCAGAACGCCACCTATTGAGCAATTAACTCACTAGGCATTGCCCCCCTGTAGCATATTTTTGAATATGGGAATATTCATACAATGCTATTTAATCAGGGAACAATGAGGGTATTTTTTTGGCATTTCGGTGTGCTGTGGTAATGCACTGATACTAGGTACAGCACAAATTCCATCCCAATAATATCTTCCCATTGACATATTGGGATTCGAACCCGGGTCCATTGGATTACCAGTCCAGTGGCAAGACCACTCCGCCACACGGTATGTATTTATAAATGTACTCCAATAGTATTTTAGCTGGTAATTCTGATAAATATCGATGTCTACAGCTCCAACTTCCTTATGTAACGAAACTTGCAAGTGGTCAATTGAACTGGACAGTACCCAGAGGAGGCCACATAGGCATACCCGTTATGATAAGGAGTTGCTGGAACTCCTGTTTCATTTGCCTGGCTTCTTCCACCGTTTCTATTTGTGCCTCACCTACACAGAGTACCGTTAATGCAGCTAACTCTCACAAACACCACCTCCTATTAATTTCACTACACTTCACAAGCACACCAGACATCTTTCCAAAACATCTAAAATATCTGTAGGCCTAATGTACCTTGATTTTGGCTCTCTGTCACTCTTTCAACCTTTGGGGGAAACTCTTGTTACAGGCAGCTTTGCCTTTTGTCTCCTTCATACACATAAAACAAAAATTAGTAACATACAGTACTTGATTCACAACCAAGAGGACCCAGGTTCAGAGTCTGGGCAGGTAGAGATGGGCAATCCTTTGTTGTAGTTGTTGGTGTAGTAGCCTACCTATAGTCTATTCGCTGTAAGTAGGCGAGAAATCATGACCTCTAACCTCTGTAACTCAAAAACGACTAGAGTAATCAAGCTAATATTTATACCATTTGGGAAGAGTCAGTCAAGGAATAGATGTGGAAATGTACAGCCAAATTGCTCTAGCCCTTTTTGAGTTACAGAGGATAGAGGTAATGATTTATCGCCTACTTGTAAACAGCGAATAGACTATACAGTACAGTACTGTAGTAGTAGCCCCAAGATGCGTTAATGGGACTCTTGCAGCGTCCAGGTAGACTACCACACACCGTGACTATGACCATCCCTGGCTCGAACGTTCCTTGATTTTGACCCTGTCACTCTTTTAACTCTGGGGGAGGCACTCGTCACAGGCAGTTTTGCCTTTTGTCTCCCTCATACACATAGAACAAAAATAAAAATAAAAATGGTTCTGTTCACCTAACAACAAATTAAACAAGGTGTCAAACGAAAGCCGAGTCCATTATTTTAAGTCTTTATTGTTGCATATGTAAAGATAAAATTATGGTTTATAGTTTGAATTATGTCTATGGAAGTGATAAAATGGTCAAAACAATGATAAAATGGTCAAAACAATGCTATTTCATGGAATTTTCTTGTATTCTTTCTTCTATTCATTCAAGTTTTCAAACAAAGATTAACAAGATTAACAAGTTTGTTGTAAAATTATTTTTTGTTAGGCATTTACCGTAGTACTCATATGTCTTATAGAATTACTGAAGAAAGGCAAGTGGAATTATATTACCAGTATTGTATCTTTAATTATATATCTATCTGTCTATATACTCAGGCCCAATCCCCACTTTTCTTTAATTATACTGTTCTATATATTTTTCATTTAATTTGTATTTTGTTTCAGTTTATCTTCAATGACTTCGGGTACGACAAGCCATTCTTTAGTACGTACCTGAAGACGACCATGTTTACCCTCTACCTTCTGGGGTTTGTATTCTGGCGACCATGGCGACAACAATGTGCCTGCTCCTCCTCCTCCCATACCGGTACCGGTACCAGTACTCCTCAGCATGTATACCAGGTTAGTCACGAGGGTCTCTTTTAAGGGGGGTCACCTGCTTTTTTTTCTCTCTCTGGGTAGTATCCATTCGGAGCCCCATTCAGCCTACTGTTATAAGACGTTTATCCCCATCCACCCCATTTAAGTTCTTGGGATGGCCTTTGGGTGACAACTGCCCGGGGTTGCCTGGAGCTGGATACCTGGGGATAGTGACCTCCAATGTTGGGAAAAAATACCAATCATGACTAAAAACAACTACCAAAGAAAACGTAAGTCTGTTGATATTAAATCGCAAAAGGACACTGCTGCAGATTCTTCCCCCAAGTTTAGGTTTGGAAGTGTGAATGTGGGTACTATGAAAGGAAGGACAGATGAGATTGCGGAGATGCTAGAGAGACGAGGAGTTGATGTATGTTGTGCCCAGGAAACCTGGTGGAAAGGGGGGAGTGCAAGGTGGATTACGGGTAAAAACGAACGCTTTAAGTTTATATGGAAGGGAAATGAACATGGTACGGGAGGGGTGGGTTTCCTGGTGGCAGAGAGGTGGGCAGATTGTGTTATAGAAGTAAAAAGGTTTAATGAAAGACTGATTTTACTAAGAATGAAAGTCGGGGCGAGAGTCATAGATGTTATATCAGCATATTCCCCCCAAGCAGGCTTAGCTAGAGATGTCAAAGAACGGTTCTGGAATGAATTACTAGGGGTGGTTGTCGGATGCAAGGAAGGGGAGGCAGTAATTGTGGGAGGGGACTTGAATGGACATGTCGGGGCAGGTGCCGATGGATATGAGGGCGTGCACGGAGGACAGGGTTATGGCCGTAGGAACCTGGGAGGTGAATACATACTGGAGCACTGTACTGCCACAGGGATGGTGGTGTGTAATACTATGTTTAGGAAGAGGATGAGCCATCTGATAACATATGAATCAGGTGGCTCCAGTAGCCAGATAGACTACTTCCTTATCAGCAAATCTGACAGGAAGTGGGTGAGAGACGTTAAGATCATACCAGGTGAAGAATGCATCCCCCAACACAAGCTTCTAGTATGTGATATGTGCCTAGGTAGAGTTCCTGTCAGAAAGAAAGTTCATTTGCCAAAAAGGAAAGTATGGTTGTTGGAAAAAGAGGAGTACAGAGACAGATTCCACAACGAAATGATGGAACTCGAAAGGAGAATGGGCGTTAGGCCAGATGTTGATAGCAAATGGAACTTTATAGAGCGCAGCCTCCTCGATACCACAGACAAAGTCTGTGGCAAAACAAAGGGGCCACCTAGACATAAGTTCTCCTGGTGGTGGAACAATGATGTCGAAGCGGCAGTCAGAGAGAAGAAGAGATGTTTCAAAGTATGGAAGGAAGGTGGCAGCAAGGAAGAATACCTGTCCGCCAAACGAAATGCTAGAAGAGAGGTCTACAGGGCAAAGAAAACCATACAGGATAGCGTAATAGAACAAGTTTGAAGCACTAATAATACCAATGGAGTTTATAGATTAGCTAAGAATGTAAGGGACAGTAGCCAGGACGTCGTGGGTGTAAGATGCATAAATAATGACAGTGGCACGACTGTTTACACATAAAAAGAAATCAGAGAGGCGTGGAAGGAGCATTATGAAAGACTGCTTAATGTGGAGTTTGAATGGAACAGGGAACAGCTCGACACTGTAGTCCCAGTACAAGGCCCTCCGCCTTTGATAGGGTACGACGCTGTTAAAAATGCTATAGATAAAATGAAGTCAGGAAAAGCCTCTGGGAGCTCCGGCATTGTCGCTGAGATGCTAAAAGCAGCTGGAGATACTGGGGTAAAATTGGCCACAGAGTTGATTAATGCTATCATAAAGGAGGAAAAAATTCCCTATGCTTGGCAGAAAGTGTTATAATAAATATATATAAAGGCAAGGGTGACTCCTTAGACAGGGGAAATTATCGGGGTCTGAAAATGCTCGATCAAGTCATGAAAGTCAGCGAAAGGGTCTTTGAATGCATGATCAGGGAAAGTGTTGCTATCAGCGACATGCAGTTTGGATTTATGCCGGGACGTGGCACAACTGATGCTATCTTCACTCTTAGGCAAATGCAAGAGAGTTACCTACAGTAGAGAAAAACAGGGAGTTATACCTAGTTTTTGTAGATCTGGAGAAGGCCTTCGACCGGGTGCTCAGGGAGGTACCGGTAGTGCAGTGGGCTATGAGAAAACTTGGAGTAGAAGAGTGGTTGGTGCGTGTGATAATGAGAATATGAGGGGTCACGGGCAGCAGTTAGAGTAAACGGGGGCCTGAGTGAAGAGTTCCCAGTGAAAGTTGGAGTTCACCAAGGCTCAGTTCTGAGCCCATTACTGTTTGTTTTAGTCTTGGAGACTCTGTCAAGGGAATTTAGGTCAGGACTCCCATGGGAGATGTTATATGCAGATGATCTAGTTCTTATCGCAGATAGTGCGCAGGAAGCAGAGGCGAAGTTCAAAAGATGGAGGGAAGGTATGGCAAATATGGGTCTAAGAGTTAACATAGATACTGTAAAACAAAGGTCATGATTAGTGGAGTAGGGCGTGGAGCTATGGAAAGAAGCGGCGACTATCCATGCGCAGTATGTGGGAAGGGGGTGGGATGTAATTCAATTCAATGTTGTGTCTGTAGTGACTGGGTACACAAGAGATGTAGTGGAGCTAGAGGACCTTTGACAAGAATCATAGACTTTGAATGTGCAGTGTGCAAGGGAGATCTTGTATTAAATGACCCGCCTGTCAGTGTTGATTTCGACAGTGTAACGCTGGAGCGTGTGAAAAAGTTCTGTTACCTGGGCGATACAGTTTCCGCTGGAGATGGCGCTGAAGCTAGCTCTATTGCTAGAGTCAGAAGTGGCTGGGGAAAGTTTAGAGAGCTGTTGCCACTCCTGACCATGAGAGGGCTCCCACCCCACCTTAAAGGGAAGGTGTATACCTTGTGTGTTAGGAGGGCGATGCCGGTTAAAGCGGAGGATGTCAATAGAATGGAACGGAATGAGAAGAGAATGGTGAGATGGATGTGTGGGGTTAATCTTAGGGACAGGGTATCGAGCGAGGAATTGAGAAGGCGTCTGGGCATTAGGAGTATCAGTGAAGTGATGCGCACTAGCCGACTTGGTTGGTTTGGACATGTGGAGAGAATGGATGATCAGAACTGGGTGAAGAAATGCCGGACTGTGAACTTGGGGGGAGCTGCACGTAGGGGTGGACCTAGAATGACGTGGGCTCGGGTACTCCGGTCTGATCTCAAAATAAAGAACTTGACAACACAGGCGGCCCTTGACAGGACAGCCTGGAAAGCTGCCATTTAGGACGTGAGACTGTAACCACAGCTTCTGTGGAAAAACGGTCTTTAAACTTGTATGTATCCAGGTGTCGATTTATACCTAGCGAGCGATAGCGAGCCACCATATTTTGCATAATGAGTTAGACAGCTGGCTAAATCTGTAAATTTTTCGATAGAAAAATTTCTCCGGCAAAGACGGATTTCTCCATAAATTGCTGGCTCGGTGTCGCTCGCCAGGAAAAAATTGACACCTGGATGGGGATAAACGTATAAAAACAGTAAACTGAATGGGGCCGAATGGATGCAACCAAGAAAGAGAAAAAAAGCAGGTCACCCCCCTTAAATTACATACACACTCACTCTCATTCTCACACACTCATACAAGACGGTGTGTTGAAATGATAGAAAAAGGCTCAGCGACAGAAAACCAAGAGTAGTCCATACACGGTAAGGCATTGAAATGGACCAATGTAAGTAGTGGGGTACCCCAGGGATCGGTACTAGGGCTTTCTTTTCCTAGTTTACATGAATGCCATAGATGAGGGTCTCACCTGTAGAATCTCAAAGTTTGCTGACGATACAATAATTGCAAATTGTGTACAGTACTGTACTCTAAAAAGAACAAGTTGAAGATATGCAACACATTCTAGAATAGTTGTCATGTTGGGCTCAAATTTTCCAAGTGAGTTTCAATGCAGATACTGTAAATGTAAAGTACTACATATCGGAAACCGAAATGAGAAAGCAAACTATTCGATGAATGGCACCCAGCTTAAGAGTGTAGACAGAGAAACTAATTTGGGAGTAACAATATCGAGTAACCTAAAACCTAGTCAACAATGTACAGTTGTTAAGAAGGCAAACAAAATAATTGGCTTTATAAGCAGGTCATTTGAGCATAAATCGAAATATATAATCCTAACTTTAAAATTCCTTAGTCCGCCCTTTTCTGGAATATTGTGTTCAATCCTGGTGCCCTTTCTACCAAAAAGATATAGGAAAGCTAGAACGAGTTCAATGTATAGTTACCAAAATTATACCTTGCCTACAGAAAAAACCATACGAGGCGACTAAATTCAAGTGTTAAAAATCATCAAAGACATCGACAATATGAACTGTAGTAAGTACTTCACTATCGACCATTCTAGTTTCAGTTCACGCGGGTAAACGGTTGCAAAATTATTGGTAAATCTTTTAACTCACACGAGTCTAAGAATTTATTCTTCAATTGAGTTGTCAACTTGTGGAATTAGCTTCCCCGAGACGTTATAGACTGCAGCACTTTTTATTCTTTTAAACTTTTCCTAGACAAACATTTTGCCTCAACCCGCGACTGACTGCATTTGTAAATTAATAACTATTTTCCCCCCCTTCAGATCCATCAAGGTTTATTGCGTTTACAATTTACTAAGATGTTACACTGTGTTGTTGTTGTTGTTGTTGTTGTTGTTGTTGTTGTTGTTGTTGTTCTTCCCTAAGCTGCCTGGCCGAACAGCCCCGAGTCCCTGAGGAAGGCCACGGCCACGATCGGGCTTTCCCACAGAGCTCTCATTGAGTGTAGATTGTGTTGTTGGCGTAAGTGGTTGTGTGAAATGCAGTCTTCTATGATGTGTTTAATGGTATGGGGTGCTGTGTTACATCCCGGGCAGGCGTCGACAACGGAGTCATCCAGTCTCTTCTGATAGCTCAGGAGAGCTGGATGGTGTCCGCATCTCAGCCTGGCCAGGTGGACTCTATCCTCGCGAGGGAGGGAGGATTCGGAAGGATGGATTTCGGGAGGTCGTGCATGCAGCTGCGTGTTGTCTGTGAGTGAGTGGATGGATCGGCGAGAGATATGAGTATGGATGTGCTTCTGGAAGTTGGTTCGAGGTGGGCAGGGAGGGAGAGAGGACAATAATTGTGTGTGATACCGTGTGCTGGGTGTTGTTTTGATATTTCTTGGTGTCTGTGGGTGTGTTGCCATGTAGTTTAGTGGGTGGTCTTGGTTCGTGGAGGCTGCTGCTGCCAGAAATTGAGTGCCTCTCATGTCCAGATGGTCTTTGACTTTGAGGATTTTGGTTTCTTGATGTAGGTGATCTGTGGGTGCAGTAGCTGTGCAGCCTGTAATGATCTTCAGGGCTTTGTTTTGAATAGTCTGTAAGGTCTTATGATGTGTTTCAGCTAGGTTAGAAGCCCAGGCTGGGCTTGCGTATTCCATCACCGATCTTATGTATTGTTTATATACTGTGGTGGTAGTTTCTTTGTTGTGTCCAAATTTTGTGTGAGCAAGTGACCTGAGGGCGTTAAGTCTGGGTGTCAGTTTCTTTTTAATGTTTGTGGTGTGCTGTTTGAATGTCATATGAATATCATATGTTACTCCTAGGATTTTGGGTGTGTGTGTATGTGTTAGGGGTGTGTTGTTATGGTTGAGGGATGTATTCATGTTCTCCTGTCCAACTTGTGAGCAGGGTTGCGGTGGATTTGGTTGGGGCTAGATTAAGTCTGTTTGTAGTGCACCAGCCATGTAGTGTGTTGAGATAGGGTTGAAGGAGATCTGTTGCTCTTTTTGGGTCATGGTGTGTGCATGTGAGTGTTATGTCATCTGCATAGGAGGCTAAGTTTATTTGGGGCGTATTGGGTGTAGTTATATCGTGCATGTACAGATTGAAGAGTGCGGGCAATAGGACGGATCCTTGTGGGACTCCGTTTGGAAAGTTTCTGATTTTAGATGACTGACCGGCAAAAGATACGTGTGCACATCTGCCTACTAGGAAGTTGGCCAGCCACCTTTTTGTGTTGTTGTGCATGTTTGTGTTGTAGATTTTGTTTGTTAGGTTGTGGCGGGGGATGGCATCGAAGGCTTTACTAATGTCGAGTGTGGCTAATAGTGATCTGTGTGGTGGTGGTCTAGCTGAGTTGATGCCGTCAAAAGCTCTTTGTGTAAGGTCTGTGAGAAGAGTGTTTGTGGAGTGCAGTGGCCTAAAGCCATGTTGTGTTGGAGCTAGGGGTAGGTCAGGTGTAATTAGTTGTAATACTAGGCGTTCCATGACTTTGGAGGGGGAGCAAAGGAGTATGATGGGGCGGTGCGAGGAGGGTAGCGTGGGGTCTTTGTTGGGTTTGGGGAATGTGATGATGATACCATGCTTCCAAATGTCTGGTATTGTGTTGTGTGAATAGCTGTAGTTTGATATGTTAGTGAGTACTTGTATGCCTTGTGGTCCCAGGTGTCTGAGGTGTATGTTGCTTATGTTGTCTAGGCCACAGGCGGGTGAGTGCTTGAGATTGTTGATGATATGCTTTGTCTGGTGATTGGTGAAGGGTGTATAGTCAGGGTCTGTGGGGAATTGTCTCTTACGTCGGATGACACGTCGGTCGTCTTTGTGAGGTTTTAGGTGGCTGACATGTGAGAAGTGATTGATGAGAGTGTTTGCTTGTTGTTTACATGAAGGAGTAGAGTCTGTTGTTGTGATTGCAGCATGTGATTGTGTTGTGTTGCTGTTGGAAAGTGTGATGCTGTTTAGTGTTTTGTAGAGTTTTTTGGGGTTTGTTTTGTGGTCAAGTGTTTTTTTTTTTTTTTTTTTTTTTTTTGTTTTTTTTTTTAAGTTATTCCAATTTAGTTTTTGTTCTTGTATTTTGTTGTTAGTTTGGGTGTTGAGTGCTTGAATTTGTTGTGTGATGTCTTGTGTGTGGGATACTGGGGAGTGTTTCAGTGTGTTGCGTTGTCTGATGAGGTTTTGAATTTCTGGTGTGAAGTTGGGGTTGTGTCTTTTTCTGTTACCTCTTGGAATGTGTTTCTTGTCAGCGTTTTGGATAGTTTTATTGAGTATGTGTACAGCATTGTTGATATTAGTGATGGGTGTACTGTTTAGAGTTGTGAAGGGTTGTTCTGTCTCATTTGTGAATGCTTCCCAGTTAGCTCTTTTATAATTGGTGTATGTGTGATTGTGGCTAGCTGGGGTGAGTCTGGTTTTGGTGGTGATAATGATCGGGAGGTGGTCAGACCCTAAGGTTCTGACCACCCTCCAGGATGTTGTGGGGGCGAGTTCTGGGGAGCAAAAGGTGATGTCTGGAGATGATGGGTTATAGAGGGCTTGGTGAGGAATATGGGTATGTTGATGGATGTCGTTAAGGATGATGAGGTTATCTGTTTGGTTTTGTAGTACCAGCCCTCTGTCTGTGTCGGGGTTGTCGACAAACCAGGCCGACGTCTTGGCGTTGAAGTCACCACCCAGGATGATGTGTGGGGTGTTTGTGATGTGTTGTAAGTGTGGTCTG
>CM064482.1:54024347-54121847 GCA_032716605.1 Paralithodes platypus | reverse complement strand
CAATAATCTGGACCCCTGAACTTCTTATAACTCAAAATGAATGAAAGCAATCGGGCTGACATTTCTATCATTTGGAGAGAGTCCACCAAGAAATAGGTGTGGATATTTACAGCCAGTTTGCTCAAGGTAATTTTGAGTTACAAAGAGGTCAGGGATCGAGATTTTTGTCAAGTTCGTAGGCGCTATCCATAGTAACATATTAAGTGTGTGGTTCTGAAGATAATACTTGTACTGTATCATAGATTAGATGGTGATAAAGGGGTCAAGAAGAAGTATGAAATCAGTGTTATCTTCAGCATCATCTTCATTGAAGTCCATGAGATAATGAGGTGTTTACGGGTGTTAGTGAAACATTTATTGTTATTATTATTAGTAGTATAATAATAATAATTATGATTATTATTTATATTATTACAGTATTATTATTATTATTATTATAATTATTACCGGTACTAGGTTTTTTATATTTATTTTTATTACTGTATTATTATAATTATTTGCATTTTATACCTTCGTGCCTGTATGTGTGAAACAATGAATATTGGGTAATATGTTTGTACAGTACTGTACTGTACTATTGTATCCATCTTGCTCTTTTCTCAATTTCTTTTTCTAGCCTCGGCTTTCTCATAATTATGTAGTCGATTCCGAATCAATAAGGGAGTTTGAAAGTAATCTTGATAAAGCATGGGGAAGACAAGATTTGAAGTTTGATTATAAAACAAAAATACAGAATAGTAAAAATGTTGCGTCTGCTACCGCCGCCGCCAACACCGTGAACGACCGCAGCAGTGCAAGTACTGGTACTGAGCTGGATACACAGGCATAGTTTGCCTTTTTCCAGAGGATCTACTGTAAGAAACTGTAAGAATAATTTCTTCATCATTTTTGTGGAAGCCGGCATTGACTAATATATACAGTCGGGTCCCGAAATAAGCGAGAATTTGGTGGACGAACGGCGTCGCTTAATTGGAATTCGCGTAATTCAAACAATGCGGGCAATGGGAAAAATGGAAATTGGTGGATGGCCTACCCAGACTTTGCCACACAAGACTTCTTATAAGAACATAAGAACATTAGAAACTCCGGAGTCTGCAGAGAGCCGACTGGCCCACACATGGCAGATCGCTTTTAACCCCACAGACCCGGTTGGGCTCTGAGGCATCCATAAAAAACACCCCCGCGGAACCCGGAAGGGCTCTGAGGCACTGGCAGCTTGAAAGCCTGTAAGCTTGGTGTGCGAGGCGTCCGTCCGACGCATGTAAACAACAGCCGGTTGGACCGACGCCGTGCATCTCCGACCACAAGAAGGAGAGGCGTCCTTGTTCGTGTGTGCCTATATGTTATTGTTAACCTAAGAAGTGCGCATGGGGGTAATTAGAAACGTCCCCCTGTGCTGACGTATTTGAGCTGTTTCCATCACTAAAATATTCATTCTACCATAAATAGCATTAATACTTATCCATACGCACCTATTATGGGTTGATTATAAAGGTATTAACCTGAAACAACAATAAAACGAGTGAAAACAGCGTTTGGATGGTCAAAATCGGAGATATAGGCCGCGAGTTATATAATGTATGGGTGAGGCAACCTGCTTTCCCGCCAATTTCCCCCAAGGCCACTGAGACACAGTCGATCGATATTCTCTCTCTCTCTCTTGCACTCGCTTTCTAACACTGATGACAATGCCCTGCTTGCAACTCGCTAATGTTAGCACGAAAATATACCTCAGAATAAGGGAATAACAGGGAAAATAGGTGATAACTGAAGGAGGGGAGGAAAGTGGGGAAGGAGGGGAGGTAGAGGAGTGATATTTTGCATGGCCCAGGGGCCCCCATTTTTTTTTTTTTTTTTTTTTTTTCCCCCCCCCCGATGTTTAAAGTTGACTTTTTTTTCTGACTTTTAAGAGTCTTCCCGCAGTCCGCCGGGGGAACTCTTAAGAGTCTTCCCGCAGTTCCCGGGTTAAGTAGTGAAAAGTAGTGTAAAGTGGCTGATATCGCCACAAAGTTATCTCCACGGAAATCGTCATCACAACTGAACCAGTTGACTTAGAGAACTCTACTCAACGCCATTTTACAGGTACGAAACAGATCTACGCTTGGGGATGTGCAGGAATGCGGAAGCTGTCAAAATAACAAAGATACGGTAGCCTAGGCGTAAAAGTTTTTCGGCCAAAACCCCCGGGTTTCGGTATGGAATACATAGCCGGGTCTGAGGGGTTAAACATGGCAGATCTCTTTCAAACATGGCAGATCCCTTTCAAACATGGCAGATCCCTTTCAAACACTGCAGATCCCTATCCTAACCCATCTCATCTGTACCTAACAAATGATAATTCAACAGTACAAAATGGTAATAAAATTAAAACAATACTGTAGCTTGACTGTGTACTTACCTTAATCCTACGATGATGTGCTCTGTTATTTAAGAGGTGGGGGCTCTGAGGCACACCCCCAAGGCAGAGCAAGGTCGGCTAAACTGCGTCACCGCGGATTCGCGCAATTGGAGCGAACCTTGCTTATCTCGGTTTCTCCTCGAATTTCCTTGCCTTTGATCTGGCATTCGCTTAACTTGACACGAATTCGCTCAATTCGGTATTTTAAATTTAATATTTTGGTGCTCGCGTAATTGGAGACTAGCTCAATTCGAACACGCTTTTTTCGGGACCCGACTGTATTAAGGTAGCAATGTTGGTTAAGCTGGAAACTCTATCCATCAATCTATTGGCAGACGCCGTAATCCCAGAGAGGTTCACGGGCGAGGGTCACCGCCCATTGGTGTGTATAGTATGTGGGATGCATGTGGAATATTTTTGTACTGTTGAAATGGCTGTGGATGTGAATTTAGTCTGTAACTATAACCTGTTCCTTTTCAACTGACGGTAAATTGCAAAGTTCCCATCAAGTATTCTGTTATTTTGAAGATTTTAAAGTGAAATATGGTACTAATTATACAAACTTGGTCTTAACCCTTTGGCGCACGATGACTATGTGAGTCATTAGGGTATTTTTCCCTAAGTGCAAGATGACTATGCGAGTCATTAAACTTAAAAATATTCACCAAAAATTAAGTTTTTGTCTGACGCGCGTCATATTTGGCACATATACTCAGTATTAAGTCTAGTTCAATGGGTACAATTGGCAACCCCCTCAGTTTAACGGTTGACTCACGGCTGGCATGGGAAGAGAGCAGAGTACAGCTCAGTCTGTTTTCGATACTTTCACGTTTATTTTTGTATCTCAGTAACTATTTGGTTTATAGTAATTATGAAGTTACCAGTGGAATCCTCATAAAATTCCGCTTCCACATATGTATGCAAATCAAAAATGTTGTGGGCAAAATTTTGAGCTAGCGCGAGTTGGAGATAAGGTAATTCAATTTTTTTTTACAATTCTTATTTCGGAGTGCCCCAATGTGGTTGTTTTGTATTTATTCTATGTTTTTACTTGCTTATCTTCAAGTTCAATCAATACCGAAGCCGATGGTACCTCATTCATCCAAATACAAGGATTTTTTGGTGGATAAAAACGTCACAGAAACAAATTATCGCCAGGCACAAAACTGGCTCTGAGTGAGCTGAGATATACTTTGGGAGTGGGAAAAAACTTGTTTGGAAACTATAGGTGCGCCAAAGGGTTAATATGATGCACAAAGACATAGTGGTTTCATATTTTTCCATTAAGTATCGAGAAGTTAGCTGCTAAAGGATTCAATTTACCATCAGATGAAATGAACCAGTGTTAAGTGCGATCAGCTCGATCATGCTGATCAGTTACTAGCATATAAATGAGTACATGCGACACTGGTCTACCGCATCTCTAATGTCCGCCAGTGCATTTAAGGATATGAAAAGCCATGCCTGTAGGTCAATAAACCTACGGCACTCCAGTTGGGGATCGAACCCTGGGTCATCCATGCATGAGTTGTTGTTCCCCAAGCTGCCTGGCCGAACAGCCCCAAGGCCCCAAGCAAGGCCAAGGCCATAACCTAGCGCCCCCACAGAACCCTCCCTGCCGACCACAATAAAGCCTGGGTGACCGAAGCCACTCCATGGCGGGGAGATGAGGAGGGTGCGGAAACGCCCGGGAAACCAAAGACCCATCCAGGGCCCTGTGCCCCTCAGCAATTATGAAGAGAAAGTTGAGGGGCAAAGGAAAAATGTGACTCTTTGGCTTCC
Organism: Paralithodes platypus; assembly: GCA_032716605.1. Taxonomy (NCBI): domain Eukaryota; kingdom Metazoa; phylum Arthropoda; class Malacostraca; order Decapoda; family Lithodidae; genus Paralithodes; species Paralithodes platypus. Next base: position 54,117,667 of record CM064482.1, on the reverse strand, counting down.
AATCTTGGTAGATTGGGAGGTCAATCCACGGAAGAGACGCCGTCACTTGAGATCTAGAAAATATATAAGTAAAAGGACAGTCAGAGTAAGCTATGGGTATGGCAGAGATCGCTCAGTTCTCACTCTGATAGACCAGCCCATCACCACATGACTAGAACCCAATCCTCTCAGCATCAGCTAGGAAAATCCCTAGAAAGCCGCCTTTGACGTGGGGATAGCTCCCCTATTTCAACCCCTTTCGGGGTTGGGCACCCACCCATCCATGCATGAGTCAAGTGCGGTACCACTTCGCCATGCTGACCGGGAACGCACAAGCATGCTCTCCCTCAACTGAAATGGGGATAACGTAAGTCTGGGCCACCATTCATCCTATTTGGTCCATTTGAGCCTCATGGTAGCAATGGAACACCAGAGCCCAATTTTTTGTTCTGGAATGGCTGCTCTTGCCCTGAAAGGCTGCCTTGGGGCATGCAGTTCATGAACTGCCCCTGCAGATCAAGGGCATGCAGTTCATGCAAGTTAATGCAAGCATGAACTGGAGACTTCTAAGTAACTTCACTCCCAATATTATAAGTTTGTTATTTTCAAAGTTTAATTTCCGATAAGTTTAAAAGCATTTTTCCACATGTAGATTTTGTTTACTGTGTTGTCATTTCGATAGTTTTTAATTTTAATGAGTTTGTTATATTAATTTGAACAGTAACTTCTGAGTTAATTTTCAAGTTTTATATTTTAATTAATAATTATCATATTTGTGTCTGCCTATCTCTCTCTGTACGGTATGTATGTGTGTGTATGTGTACATCATTTGTATGTGTATATGTATATATACATATCCATGTGCATGCGTGTGTATGTGTATGTGTTGAGGGAGGGAGAGATGTGGATGGTTGTTGTTGTTGTTCCCCAAGCTGCCTGGCCGAACAGCCCCAAGGCCCCGAGCAAGGCCAAGGCCATTACCGAGCGCCCCCACAGAACCCTCCCTGCCGACCACAATAAAGCCTGGGTAACCGAAGCCACTCCATGGCGGGGAGCGGAGGAGGGTGCGGAAACGCCCAGGAAACCAAAGACCCACCCAGGGCCCTGTGCCCCTCAGCAATTATGAAGAGAAAATTGAGGGGCAAAGGAAAAATGTGACGCTTTGGCTTCCAATCTTGGTAGATTGGGAGGTCAATCCACGGAAGAGACGCCGTCACTTGAGATCTAGAAAATATATAAGTAAAAGGAACAGTCAGAATAAGCTATGGGTATGGCAGAGATCGCTCAGTTCTCACTCTGATAGACCATCCCATCACCACATGACTAGAACCCAATCCTCTCAGCATCAGCTAGGAAAGGCCCTAGAAAGCCACCTTTGGCGGGGGGATAGCTCCCCTATTTCAACCCCTTTCGGGGTTGGGCACCCGCCCTAGATACCAACCATGCAGACTATAATACGTTCGTTGTGTATGGGTACGAGGCGATCTCAAGACACCTTAGCTCCCAGTGCACAACGAACCGGATCATGATTATGTCCGCCTGGATGTGGATGGTTAAATAGATATACAGTACTGTAGATGGGTAGATAGATCAATACGTAGATAGATAGATATGAGCCAAGTCTTGCCTGGATGATGTGGTTACTTTGTGGTGTGTAGTGTCTGAAGTGCTTGTTAAATGATACCGGTACTGTATTGTTGGGGTGGCTGTGGTTGTGAGTGTTATCTGTGTTAGTAGACATCATGTTTAGCCAAAATACATACATACATACAAGTTTAAAGACTGCTTCATCCACAGAGAGTGTGGTTTTAGTCTCTGTCATGTACTACAATACAATAAAGACTTGCTACAACACAGCCCCATCATATCATCACAGTGGCTGATGTTGGTATAGCGCTAACAGTGTCTCAGCAAGACTCTACAAAGTCCCCCTGAAGCACCTGCACCTGGTGACTCCGCACCACACCAGCCTTAACCGCGCTACAATAAGGCAGTAACAATAAATCCATTTTGCTTTGCTGGGAATATATTAAGAGCTATAAGAGATATACATTTTGAGTTTAAACTAAAATACAGTAGTGTGGAGTTTGTGAAGTCACTAAATTGATGTTAATGGGCCTTTAAAGCTTTTTGTTTATGTATGGTTCATTATCAAGCTTTGTGTGCAATACTTTAGTGGAAAGTGAATGTGGGATGGTATATATATTATAAAAACTCCCAATGTTATACTTGGAAATTATAAACCAAACAGGTAAACCTTTTTCCTTCAGACAAATTGGGAGGCGGCATTGTCCAAAACTATGGAATTTTCAGAAGTGTGAAGCTTCTCAGTCTGTCAGATAGTTACTGCAGTCATTTGGACATAGTCAACAAGAGAAAGGTTTGAACTGAATACCATTGTTCAGATAAATACCTTAGTCTTTTAAACTTGTTCATGATTTTCAGACTTTGTCTGAAAAAAGAGAAATAATACCTGAACTAGATGCCTAGGGCAGAAGCGCTGGTTTTCCAGTTTCTCGGAGTCTGAAAGAGAAGGTTTCACTATATAGTGCTCATGATAGGCTATGCAGTATTTCATTAATGTATTGTCATATCTGTGACTTTTAACTTATTATCTTATTTCCTATTGTAATGCATCAAATTATTAATTTGTTAGACTGTCTGGTGACTGATAATGGCACATCCTCTGACCTTACAGAGGACAGATGATAATGACAGTAGAGCTGCCCCCATCTTTACTGTGGATCAGCTGGCTTCCTCAGTTGCCACCTATGATGATGAGAGTGCCATCCTCACTCACTTGATAGTGTGGCGATATTTGCCTCAGGACTACCACAAAAGCATTAATCACGTATGCACCATTCACTATTTTTATTATTTTGTTAAGTTATAATGTGCGTGTATAGGTAGTGCCAACGAAGTTGAAAATAATTTTGACCCCTTATCTTTTTATAACTCAAAATGAATGAAAGCAATCGGGGTGTTGTTTCTATCATTTGGGAAGAGTCCACCAGATAATAGGTGTAGATATTTACAGCCAGTTTGCTCTAGGCCCTCTTGAGTTACAGAGAGGTCAGGGATCAAGATTATTGTCAAGTTCGTTGGCACTACCTATAGTGGTACAATGTGGCAAGCATAAACTACTTGTTATCCAATACACTCTTTGAGAATCAGAGGTACTGATTTAATTAGGGAAATGTCGCTGTGGAATAATGTGCTGCTCCCGACACTCGTATGGATGTTGGACATTAACAGTAAACGATGAAAACTTCTCCAAATTGAAAGCTGTGATAATTAGGTTTAACAAACAGGGTCTAGGAGGGTGAGAGGTGTGCAAAATATAGTTTTGTCACAAAATGGTACAATATATGAGGCAGGATGAATCACTGGGCAATGACATTGATCTAACACTTGTGAAAGGTTGAAATAATATGTTTTTATTTATTTCACTCCAACCCCAACTCCAACTCCAACCCCAATGAAATTAATGAAAGCATGTGATCCACCGGGATTCAAACCTGGGTTACCACACACAGATTTTTAAATACTAACCATTACACCATCAAGACAGTTAAAGGTTTATGCACAAACCTACGACTTATTATCCATTCTCGAATACTGGATATTAATCTAATCTTGTACATATTCCCAACTGTGCTAAACCCGCATTGGAGCCTGATTGCAGATGTTTCTAGCTTAATGCTGAGTCATTGCTCTTCCAAACTGCAAGAAAGTGAGTATGTGAACAAGAGAGTGTGAATGTTCTTTTTGTTTTATAATTCAATTTTTTCTTTTTTCTTTGTATTATTTATTTATTGGGGGAGGGGGGACATTTTGTAATTTTATTAGCCACCTCACTGGGCAAAATGCGGCTGGCCACTTTTTGAGCTGTCTGCAGTAACTGCAAATTATATGCATACTGTATTGTACTTATCTACTTGAAATATGTATTTTGGCGAGACATTTTCTATTGCAATAGATCTTGAAAGCCTTCGAAAGAGTCTGACACAAATTTATAATTTCTAAGCTACCCTCCTTCAGTTTTTATCCCTCTATCTGTGCCTTTGTCTCAAATTTCCTTTCTTGCTGCTCCATAGCTGCGGTTGTGCCGTTGTGGACGGCCATCATTCACTTTCTCAACCTATCAACTCTGGTGCTCTCAGGGTTCTGTCCTGTCTCCAGTTCTCTTTCTAATATTCAATGATGATCTCAACTGTACCTCTAGTCCAATCCACTCATATGCTGATGACTTTACGGTCTCTACCTTACACTATTCAACAGTTTTCCACAACAACCAACCACACACAAAAATCTTGTTGTTATTACTGTTCCCCAGGCTATCTGACCGAGCAGCCCAAGGGTCCCGAGCAAGGCCAAGGCCATAACCGAGCGCCTCCACAGAACCCTCCCTGCTTACCATTAATAAAGCCCAGGTGACCAAAGCCACTCCAAGGCGAGGAGCTGAGAAGGGTGCGGAAACGCCCGGGAAACCAAAGCCCCACCCAAGGCCCTGTGCCCCTCAGCTATTATGAAGGGAAAGTTGAGGGGCAAAAGAAAAATATGACGCTTTGGCTCCCAATCTGCCAACCTCTAGGCATACACCTTTCCCTTCAGGGGGAGAGGCATTCTTTTCATGGTCAGGATTGGCATCAGTTCTCTGAACTTCCCCCAGCAACACCTAATTCTAGCAACAGTGGCAGCCTCGGCCCCACCACCGGCAGAGATGGTATCTCCTAGGTAACAAAACTTGTTCACCAGCTCCAAAGACTCATTTCCAAAATTCACAGCCACAGGATCATCACTTAACACAAGCTCGCCTTTGCACACTACGCACTCAAATTTCTCTATGCACAAATACAAATTGTTTCGGCAGGGGTCCCTTTATTCTACTACAGTACAGCGCTTATTCCCATGATGTACCCAACATCGACAGACGCTACATTGAATTGAGTTAACGCCCACTCCCTTTCCACACACTGCACATGGGTATGCACCGCTCTTTTCCACATTGCCTCGTCTCAATCTACAATGCATAACCTTGGTTTTGTTAATATTGACTCTTAAATCCTTGCTCGCCATGCCCTCTCTCCACTCCCTGAATTTGGCCTCAGCATCTTGCATACTGTCAGCTATTAGGACTAAATCGTCTGCATAAAACAGTTCCAACGGGAGTCCGCCTCTAAAAACTCTAGACAGTGCCTCCAAGACCATAATAAAGAGGAGGGGGCTTACTACAAACTAACTCTGTAATTAGTTTGCTTGGGAACCAGATTAACTTGCTCATGCAGTTTAAGAAGGATCTGTGGTAGTAAAAAGGATTAAGTGGGATAGTTCGAAGCCTTTAAATTGCTGGAGGCCCTTTTTAAGCTTAATAAAGTCGTCTAATCGTAGCAAGAATGGCGTTAACAAGACGTTGCCGAACTTGCCGGTACAGAAGGGGTTAACTGTACTATAAATCGATAGTGCTTTGTTATGTGTGCGATTAGTTTTCTTGGGAACCAGATTAACTTGCTCATGTAGTAATGTACACCCTATGTGGTGGATTGTGTTCTTTCATTTCATAAATTTTATTTTAGTAAGCGTTGTTTCCACATAGCGATTTTGATTTGTTGTTTTGACTTTATATTGTCTTTGTCCCAGTTTTGGTTTGACTTTGTGTGCAAGTTTTACATTTTAATTGATGGCAGTAGATAAGGCTATGTTTAATAAAACCACTGTTCATTAAAACTTGCTATACTGTAGGTAGTGTCAGCAAACATGACAATAATCTTGATCCCTTAACTTCTTATAATATAATTATAATGTAAAACTTGCAAAATAAACAAACCAAAACTTATACGAACACAGTAAAAAGACAAAACTAATCAAAATCACTATGTAGAAACAACGCTTAAGTAAAATAATAATTTATAAATAAAAGAACATAATCAACCACATAGGGTGTACATTACTACATGACCTACTACAACTCGAACTGAATGAAAGCAATCGGGCTGACGTTTCTATCATTTGGGAAGAGTCCACCAGGAAATAGGTGTGGATATTTACAGCCATTTTTTTTTTTTTTTTTTTTTTTTTTTTTTTTTAATATTCCAACTTACTTCCTCTCGGGCATAGGCTGAGAGCCTTAACATTCACCGCTTTACAATGAACAGTGAAGCCTGTGAGGTCTTGTTCCAGTCTAGGGAGTGAGACATGTGAAGCACGTAGAGTACAACGAGCACCTGCCATCTTGCCTTCACATGAGGCACGGTGCTCACTCATGGCCCGAAACGACCCCATCTCTGAAGCCATCTCGTTCCCGTGCTTCACTGTCTCATCCCCTACACTCGGACTCTCACACTTACACACACACAATGCCACCTGTTGAGCAGATAACTCATCTAGGCCCTTTTGAGTTACGAAGAGGTCAGGGATCGAGATAATTGTCAAGTTCATTGGCGCTACCTATAGTCCACCACTACAGTACAGTACTCCAATATCGCTTGTAGTTGTTTTGAAATTACTGTATGTATGAAATTGAAATTGCTCAGGGCGGGAGGCTAGGAATCCTCCTCCCCTTGTATATATTTTTATTTTACTATTGGTAAATGCTAACACAAGATGATTTTACCTTGGGTAGAACTTCTATCAGTCAAAGGAGATTGACTCCCACAGGCCCTTTTTAAGTTGATAAAATTGTCTATAGCCAAAATAAATTTGAATAATTAATTGTGGTACAGGTCTCCCTCACTATCCGATGCCCTGATTTATGATATTATTATAGGTTTTTAGGTGTTTGGGTTTGGGTTTTCAACTGTTTTGGCTGATCCCAGAACACATCCCTATTTACCCCATTAATTTTAGGGTTTGCTATATGATTTTTCTTTTACAGATCAGGGTTTTCAGGAATGTAACCCAATCGTAAATCGAGGGAGACCTGTATACTGAAAAAATTATCTCCTAGCATCTGATTTCCAGACACTTAATTACAGAATATTAACTATTAAATCTCCAAATGGATGGGACTCGTTAGCCTTGGTCGGCAATCCATCTAGGGGAGACAACCTTATAAAAATCTGGGTAGATGGGACTCATCAGCCTTGGTCGGTAACCTGTCTAAGGGAGTAAACCTGATACAAATCCATACTGCTTACCTAAGGGTAAGGCAGGTTAGTGGATGGACTAGCCGAACACCACTGTAGAAAAATACTGCTAACAAGATACACAGGGCCTCGGAGTCAGACAGATCCTAAATTGAGTGGTCAATCCGGCAAGTCCTTCAGTAAACTGGCTCGGGTTGTCCCTCTTACAGGGAACAGGGAACAGGTGCGCTTGGGGGCATTCTGTGTTTGGCCACCCTCATTAAGTGGAGTAAGGCGTATGACAATAGATAGATCTTTTACTTTGATTCATATTAACAGGTCTTTTCATAATTGATGTTTTATTCAATTATTCAAATTAAGACACAGCAATGAAGTGAAGATAGGGACCTGTCAGTTTCTCATGACCTGGTAAAGATGGACAGATTATAGCTCTGTCTGTTCACCAATACTATCTATCTATCTATCTATATGCTCAGGCCCAATCCCCATTTTGGGGGTAGCCGACTGAAGACAGAGCAAGAACAGGGAAAACACAAAAACAACACAAAACAACAAACAAACACAGATAAAAAGCACAAACTCACACACATCCAGGTCACCCAGGAGAAGACCCAGAGCCAATACAGGAGTCTCTTTATCTTACAGTATCTTACAGTAGATCCTCTGGAAAAAAGGCAAACTAGGCCTGTGTATCCAGCTCAGTACCAGTACTTGCACTACTGCAGATGTTCACGGTGTTGGCGGCAGCAGACGCAAAATTTTACTACAGTATTCTGTATTTTCGCTTTGTAATCAAACTTCAACTCTTGTCTTCCCCATGCTTTATCAAGATTACTTTCAAACTTCTTTACTGATTCAGAATCGACCACTTATGGAGGTCATACTTAATTTTTTCTTGTGTTTTAAATGTTTTCATTTAGTGGCTTTACTCTATACCTAATGTCTTTTGTTTAATACAGTAGTAAATGGGGAGGAGGTTCATTCTCAGTATTACTCTATAGACTAAACGGTTTAAAGACAACTACAGTACTGTACTTAAAAGCAATAAGTTTATGTAAAATATTTCATCTGTTGGTAAGTATATATTTAATATTTTCAATGTTGTTATTATTCAATTACAGAGTGAGCCAAGTTATGTTCCTCTAAAGTTACAAGAGTCTCAAGAAAAAAGTTCTGAAGGAGAGTCTGATGATTCCTCAGTAAAATCCGTCCGATTTAGTAAATTAACCGAGGTAAGATGTGTGTGAATTTGTATTTTGTTTTTGTGTGTTCATTGTTTTCTGTTGTGTTGTCCCTATTCTGGCTCTGTCTTGAGTTGGCAACCCCCCCCCCCCAAAAAAAAAATTAAAAAAAAAAAAAAAATAGGACAGGTGGGGATTGGGCCTGAGTATATAGATAGATAGAAGACTGCATCATATAATCGTCATCATTACAAATTGCCGTGCCGGCATTCAGTTGGGTAGAAAATCTAATTCAAGTCATCAATGAGTACACAGTTAACTTGTATTGTTTTAATTAAATAAGACTTTGTATTGTCTGGCTTTTGATAAGGTTATGTCCCTTTTAGAGCTGTAGTGCAGGAACTAATTAAGAATTAGAATTTTAGAACAGTCTATGCTATAAGAAATTGACTACCAGCACTGGAATATATATCATTCCAAATAGTGCTAGGAAGATTAAATTAATTTTGAATATTTAGCATCAATAGTTAGTTCAGTAAAAGACCTACACATTGATTACACTTAAAAGAACAATGATCTGATCCTGGCAAGGTGACACATTGTATAATTAGGATGTATTCACCTATGTATATTCTTCCTTGTGGTATCTTTTTAATATGAATGAGAAACCTGACCAAGATTATGATGTTAATATACTCGTATGTTTAACTTAATTTCAGGTTCGACAGATGTCCGAAACAGAAGGCATGGATGCTATGATGTCTCGGTTGTCATTCTCCGCTTCTCTACGAGCGGAACAAATAGCAATGCAAGCAGCTAATAAATTATCCATTAAAGAAGTTATGAAGATATCGTTTATATTCTGTTTGTTGGTAAGGAAATGTTATGTTACATCTTTCATGACGTTTATTGCCTTATTACCGGTCCTTTTCTTTCGTGGCTCCTAGGTTATATAAAGAATTGCCTTTATCAATTAGACAGCTGAACTATATAGACTCTTTCAAAAAACAGTTGAAAACCTTTCTCTTCTGTAGGAGTTATGATATTGCAAGTGGCACAGTGACAGGTCGTTACAGACTCTAACTGCTGCCATGTTAAATAGTTGTTGTTGCTTGAACTACAGGTGAACTGCACCACACTTCTCTTGATTGTGGTGCAATGTGTTACGAGCGCTAGTGAATTCCTCTGGAAGAACTGGCGCTTGCGAGAAATAAAAGACCAGATTATTATTATTATTATTATTATTATTATTATTATTATGATGATATTTATGAACTATTTTACTCAATGAGTCTTGAAATTTTGGAAAACCAATTTTTTTTGGATGAACGAGAGTCCCTATATATAGAGCTAAATATATGTACAAATAGCCAAATATACTGTTTTCAATGCATTTAAAACCATTTCTAGGCTGTCTAGACTTCAAATTATCATATAATACAAGCTGTCTACTTCAGAGGGGTTGAATTGATGCAATTAACCCTTTCACGTTTTTATGACACAGAGGTTGCCAGATTAGCAATAATAGTTCTCTCACTCTTATAATTACCTCTCCAAAATTAGTTTTCTGCCCACAGCTAACTCAAAGACAACTGCTGAGGTTGAAGTAACTAAACTAAAGGTTTCTAAATACCCTTGATGGTAACAAAGGCTTAGTATCCCTAATAGGCTCAAAATTGCGTAAAAAACGCGAGAGGGTTAAGCACCCAGAGAGGTTTAGATAAGTGAAAACTAGTGAAAATTATGAATAGCAAAAACTTGGGTTAACTGAAATTTTTGGATATTTGGATTTTGGATAAAAGGGAGTTTACTATATTCACAATTATTATTATTATTATTATTATTATTATTTTTATTATTTTTATTTTTTTTATTTTTTTGCAGTGGTTTGCCGGGAACTATGCCTACCAGCTAGCACTGAGTGATACTAGCGCCGGCATTGTCAACATTATATCGTCAGCATCAGGGCTATTCACGTTGGTCCTGGCAGCTATCTTCCCTTCCTCCTTGGCTGACAAATTCACATTATCAAAACTGTTCTCTGTGTTGATAATGGTCGCTGGTGTGGTGAGTAGTTTGGGCTCTTTTTTTTTTTTGAGGGGGAGGTAGTCGCTTTTTCTGGACCTCCTTCAACCTCATGTTTAGCATATTAGTTTTGAAATTTTAAGCCGATCGTTCCATTAGTTTGCCAATTTAAAATCCTTTCGCGTAATTTCTTTGTGAATATTAAGATCTTTCGTGCCATTTATGTGTCGATTTTTATCACTCGCCCGTAATTTCACACACATCTAGGTCCCCTAGAGAAGACCCAGGAAGTGCTTGAATAGATTATTTTTATTTTTAATTGACAACGTACTGTATGTTAGTAATTTGAATACTGATAATGATAGTGAATACATATGTGCATACTGGGCACACTTCTCTCAAATACACAAATATATAGCACAAATTACTTATAGAAACTTGACAACTTAATTGACCACTTGTGAGTTTTAGGTGATGATATCAATAATCGCAACGTAAATATTAACCAAACAGAGATAACTAAATAATAATAATAAGAGATAAGATAAATAATATTATAACTTGCAACAGATAGCAGACTGGGATACAATGTTGGAGTTGTTACAGGTACTGGTAAGCTTTGAGGATGTAAGCCAAGAGGGAGCTGGTGTGCCTGTGGGTGTGATGTGGGCACTGGCGGGGGCTCTGCTCTACGCCTGCTACATGGTCTTCCTCAAGCGTAAGGTGCCCACCGAGGACAGGATGGACTTTACTATGTTTTTTGGTCAGTTCTTAACCCCTTTAGTATGATGATGCCATTTTTATTTTATTTTGTGGATTGTGTTCTTTTATTTCAAAATTTTATTTTATTAAGCGTTATTTCCACATAGCGATTTTGATTAGTTCTTTTGCATTTATCTTGTATCGTCCCAGTTTTGGTTTGTTTATTTTGCAAGTTTTACATTATAATACTATAGTCCGTCCATTCTAGGTTGGGCAGAAATCGCAACCTCTAACCTCTGTAACTCAAAAAGGGCTAGAGCAAGTGAGCTGTCAATTTCCAAACATGTTCCCTAGAAAAGTCTTCCTATTTGGTAGAAAAATTAGCTCGATTACTCTAGTCCTTTTTGAGTTACAGTACAGAGGTTAGGGGTTATGATTTCTGCCCAATCTAGAATGAACAGACTATAGATGATTGTATTTTTAGTTTAGGAAGTATCTGTTGGAGTAACCCTTTACTTCCTAAACTGGTTATACTCATCTAGTGTCAACCCGAGTAAGCTACCTTGCTCACAGGAAAAATAATGACATAATATATACCGTACTGTATTATAATAATATAGACAAAGATCCAAACCTTTGGTATTATAGATACTAGTATATACAGTAGTACCATATTTTATTATCTATATTTTATTAATTTAACCACAACACCAAGCACCTCCAATGAAATTAATGAAAGCATATAAATATGTGATCCACCAGGATTCGAACCTGGATTATCACACACAGATTTTTAAACACTAACCATTACACCATCAAGACGGTTAAAAGTTTATGCACACGCCTACGACTTATTATCCATTCTCGAATACTGGATAATATACAGTACTTATATTTCCTCTACCACATGAGTTGAGGTGGGGGGGGGGGGTATGCCAGGGAAATTTGTTGTGGAAGTGGCATAACTGGAGCCCATAACTAGCTTAACTTTGTGTATCATGTTTGTACAGTACAGTATATATATGTATGTACAGTATATACTCAGGCACAATACCCCATAGCTGGGGGTAGCCGACTCGAGACAGAGCCCAAACAGAAACAATATTTACAATTCCAATGCTTTCGCGTTCCCTTGCCCCTTTCTCTGTCTCGTCTAGTAGGTGAATTTTACAAGGGAAGGAGGATTCGTAGCCTCCCACCCCTGAAGTAGGAAAAGTAGTACTGTACAGGAAAAAGAGACAGACAGAAACGGCTAAGGTTAGGTAGAGGATGCCAAACATCACTCTGGATAGGACCAGCCCTCATCCATATCATGTTTGTAATGAAGATATTTTTCTCTTCTTTCAGGATTTGTTGGATTGTTCAACACGTTGATTTTGTGGCCAGGTTTTCCTGTGTTAGATGTTATTGGCTGGGAAACGTTTGAGTTACCAAACTCACAGCAGCTATTGTACATGTCAGTCAATGGTTTGGTGGGCACAGTACTATCGGAACTTCTGTGGTTGTGGTGAGTATAGTATTAATATTAACCCTTCCAACTCGGCTGTCCTCTTATACTCCACACCAAACTTTCACCAGGGAATAGGTGTTGAAATTGGCAGCCCATTTCCTCTAGCCCTTTTTGAGTTACTGAGGTTAGAGGTTACGATTTCTGCCCAACCTAGAATGAACGGACTATAGATAGCCACTCTCTAAGCTGTAGGATCTCCTGCAGCATCCCGGTCAGGTCTCCTATAGTCTATTCGCTGTAAGTAGGCAAGAAATCATGACCTCTAACCTCTGTAACTCAAAAACGATTAGATAATCGAGGTAATATTTCTACTATTTGGGAAGAGTCAGTCAAGTAATAGATGTGGAAATTTACAACCAATTTGCTCCAGCCCTTTTTGAGTTACAGAGGATAGAGGTTATGATTTCTCGCCTACTTACAGTGAATAGACTACAGTATAACCCTGAGATCCTTCCTGAAGACCTTGTCACAAGTTGTCTTTAGTCTACTGACTTTGATTCTTCCCACTATTACCATCATTTTAAGGGTGGATGGGTTGATTTTTAATTTATTCATTATTTTCCTAGTTTTCTTCGTAGACCTCCATCAAACTTTTAAAAACATCCATTAGATCTCCCTTGTAGATTTATTTGTACATTTTTAGGTAGAAAAATATTCCGGCCAAAGGCCGGTTCTTCCAAAACTACAGGCTCACTATCGTTCGCCATGAAAAAAATTGACACCTAAATAGCATGAAATATTGACAAAGAAATGGGGTGAAAGGGCTTAAAATCGACAAACTAATGGGTCAAATATCTAAAAATCTGAAAACTAATGGGGCTAAACATGAGGGAGAAGGGGATCTAGAAAAATTACCCATCTCCCCTTAACTTGTTTCACCCAGTCATCCTTATCCATTCTCTCCACATGGCCAAACCACAGTCTACCAATTTGCATGACCACTTTTATTCCTGAATCATTGCCTTTTCCTCCTCTGCCAGTTGAATTTATAATGTAAAACTTGCAAAATAAACAAACCAAAACTTGGACAAACACAGGAAAAAGACAAAACAACTAATCAAAATCGCTATGTTGAAACAACGCTTAAGCAAAATAATAATTTATAAATAAAATAACACAATCCACCACATAGGGCAGTGGTCTTCATTGCGCGGCTTGCGAGCCAGTGGCGGCTCGCAATGACATGATTGGCGGCTCACAAGAGAGAGAGAGAGAGAGAGAGAGAGAGAGAGAGAGAGAGAGAGAGAGAGAGAGAGAGAGAGAGAGAGAGAGAGAGAGAGAGAGAGAGAAATAGAGCAAAAGAGAGAGAGAGAGAGAGAGGAGAAGAGAGAGAGAGAGAGAGAGAGAGAGAGAGGAGAGAGAGAGAGAGAGAGAGAGAGAGAGAGAGAGAGAGAGAGAGAGAGAGAGAGAGAGAGAGAGAGAGAGAGAGAGAGAGAGAGAGAGAGACGATGAGAGAGAGAGAGAGAGAGAGAGACCCCCCCCCCCCACAAAAATATGTAATTTAGTTCCTATATAGAAAAAAATCTGCTTATCCTTGTGGCTTATTTGTCTTATGCCTATGGCTTATGATGCAGCTATTTTGTGAGCACATACACTTCTGAATCTACATTTTCAACTACGAATATTGTGAAGAAGAAACATAAATAGAGTCACTAGTACACATCTGGATATCCTAACAAGAATAGCAGTGACAAATTACAAGTACAGCATGGAGAAAGTAAAAGAACAGCTGGTCATCACAACATTAAATGAAAGTATTTATGTTTTACATTTATATTAATAGGCCTAAAGTCAAGAATTTCAATCTAATTCATTTTTAATAAAGAATTTCAATATAATAATTGTTACTAGTCTTGTTCTATAAATCTGTGGCTAAACCCACAACAATATGTAATTTAGTTCCTATATATATTGTTTTCTGCTTATCCTTGTGGCTTATATGCCTTATGGCTTATGTGGCTCTCACGCTGAATATGTCCTGAACTTTTGGCTCGCTTGAAAAAATTAGTGAATAACACTGACATAGGGTGTACATTACTACATCCTTTCAAAATAACCAAAATAAACAAACCAAAACTGGTACAAAGACAATATAAAAGCAAAAGAACTAATATTAGGACTGAGTGATTTGTTGTTTTAATGTTTTAGGGGGTGTTTCCTGACCTCTTCCCTGATGGGCACGTTATCCCTGAGCCTGACCATCCCTCTGACCATGGTGGTGGATGTGTGGATCAAGAAGGTGCACTACTCACCTCTCATATATGCCGGGGCCCTCCCTATGATGGTCTCCTTCCTGGCCGTCTGTCTGCTAACACACTATGAAAACTGGGACCCTTTAATGGATGGCTTGAGATTTATGCACAGAAAATGTTTTAGACAGAATCATTTATACAGGTTAGTTCTATTCAGATGTGAATTGTATATATGTACGGTCGAGGTTAATAAGTGTTGTCAAATATTTCACAAAGTTTCGGACACTGACTAATACTTTGAGGGATAAGCACTTTTCCCAGTAACTATAAAGATACCAATAACACTTTCTGAGCGAAAACCACTGGAATATATGACAACACTTAATACCCTCGATTGTACAGTATATACTCAGGCACATACCCCATAGCTGGAGATGAATTGTATACGGTAATATTACTAATGCATAAGGAAAAAGTTAAGATTACAGTACCTGTACCACTTGAGGTGAAAACAAAAACTCAGGCCTTTGTGTCACATGACGTTTCCCAGAGTTTTACCCCCTTCTGTACCGGTGCCGTCCTTTTAGATTTGTTCTGGCTACTATTCGACAATTTCATTCAGCTTACAAAGGGCCTCCATTAATTAACAGGCTTCAAACTATCTCCCTTAACCCTTTTTACCACCACAGACCCTTCTTAAACAGCACAAAATCGTCTAAATATAGCTAGAATAAAAGGAAAAAGACGTTGCGGTACAGAAGGAGTTAAGGGTTATTGAAGTATAATTTGTACTTGCATATATATGATCATTATATAATAATCTGTTAATTGTATACAAAATTATTCTTTTAGTTTTAATATTTATATTTTGCCTCCACAGCTTGGTAGATACTGAAGGACTAGAAAGAGAGAGTCTAATAGTGAACGGTGTGGAGGTGGATGGTTGCTATGACGACGATGATGATGAGGTGGACACTACCCTTATTACTACCCCCACCATCACCACCACCATCACCCCCACTACCTCCTCCACCACCAATACTCCAACACTCATCACCACCAACTCCTCCATCACTTCCACTGACTCGGTTCTCTCCCCGGCCGCTGGTAACCTCTTCACCAATCACGTCTGACCGTACAAAACTATAACACACTAATCTTTATATCAAGTAATGCCACTTGAGAAAAACCTTATACAAACCACCCGGGATTCGAACCCTGGACCATGTAGTGATTAGCACGAGTTCCTGTTGATCACATGGTCCAGGGTTGTAGTCCCGGGTGGGTGGTACAAAACAATAACACACTGTTACTCCAGCTGTGTTGGCAGTTATTCCCTGGTAATGCATACATTGGGTTCCCTCCAGTTCATTTAGACACTCTTCATTATAATGGGTGAGAAATTGTCTTGATTACTGAGCTGTGACTTGACTTTAAAGGTGAATTACACAAAGATGAAAAAAAAAGTGAGATAAGTTATTCAGCAGAATTATTGGGAATATCCTTAAATTTGCTCCTAACATATAAAATAAATTGGGTTAAGTTAAAAGTAAATTTCTGTTGCCTGACAACTATCAGAATCTATGACGTCATCACAATACTGGAAGGCGCGAAATTTGCAAGACAGTCAACTATCAGATTCCGCCAGATATAAAATTGTTGAATATTTGTTTTCTTTACTGACTTAAATTTACGTTATTATACACAAACCTGAGCATCCTTAATATGTTTTGATGCATACAAAATATACATCTTCGATGGTATGCAGCTTATGTAATTCACGTTTAAACCTTTGTGACCATCAGGGGTGTTTAGAAACCTTTAGTTTAGTTACTTCAACCTCTGCAGTTGTCTTTGAGCGAGTTGTGGGCAGAAAACTAATTTTGGAGAGGTAATTATGAGATTAAGATAATTCTATTTCGAATACTAAGCGGCAACCCCCGGACCTGAAAGGGTTAATAGTGGAGTAGAAGAATATGTTGTCAATTCTGAAAAGAAACGATTACTATGAAGGAGAGATGTAGTAGTCTGGTATTCTGTTATTAGATGTCAGGGTCTCGGCATATTTGGGGATGATATATCTCACCCACTTACGATGAAGAGAGTGTAGGTATGTTGAATCCCTTTGCAAAGTATTCATACCTTTTGTTTAGTAGTGTCACAAATGTTGTCCTTTGGGAAGTTTAGTACAGTATATCTGAACTCGTCCTATCTTTTCATAATGTCCATAAAGTCTTTTATTATGTAGCAGTTAAGCCTTACTGTACCAGCGACGGACGAGAGCCGTCAGTAAAAAAGTCACTCGCCAGTACCAGCGACGGCTCTCGACCGTCAGTAATATACGGTCCTTTTAACTGCCCGTATCGAGCGGTACCTGGTACCATGACTTGTACGCACTGCTCTGAGACATAATTGGCAACACTTCTCAGCTTGGTTCCAAGCTTCCACAGGCTAGCTGGGTCAGTGCTCCTCCAACTTTTGAGGTGGGAGGATGTACTCTCTTGCCTCTGAAGCCATTTTGGCCACACTGCCCGGTGCTGGAGGTTACATTTATGGTAATACCCTCTGGTACAGTATGAGTTAATGTGAACATCTTAAAGATAAAGATAATTTTTAAAAGCTCCCTGTACAGTGTAGTAATATTATGCAGTCAGTTATATTAGCATTCCTCTAAGCAAGTAGCTTTCAATGCATATTTTTGTTTAGAATAAACAGTATTTTATTATAATTACCAACAGCATTAATCATAAACTGCATAATATTATCATAGGGTTTAATGTAATGCACACCCAAATAGTAATAATACTTATTATAGTCTATTAATTCTAGGTTGGGCAGAAATCGTAACCCTTAACCTCTCATAACACAAAAAGGACTGGAGAAATTGAGCTAATATTTCTACCAAATAGGAAGACTTGGCTAGGGAATAGGTGTGGAAATTGACAGCTCATTTGCTCTAGCCCTTTTTGAATTACAGAGGTTAGAGATTACGATTTCTGTCCAACCTAGAATGAACGGACTATAGGCCTGCTGATTATAGTGGTTGCACGTCAAATGGTCACACTCTTAAACATCCACAACTAAAATGGCCAGTCTCCTAAGCTAACCTTATTAAAATACCCAAATTATAGCCCATCTCCCCTTACCCCCTTCTGTACTGGCAATGTTTTTAAAGTTTATTCTACCTATATTTAGACAATTTAAAGTTTATTCTACCTATATTTAGACAATTTAAAGTTTATTCTACCTATATTTAGACAATTTAAAGTTTATTCTACCTATATTTAGACAATTTAAAGTTTATTCTACCTATATTTAGACAATTTTTTTCAGTTTAAGAATGATCTATGGTAGTAAAAATGGTTAAGTGAGATAGTTCGAAACCTGTTAATTGTTAGAGGCCCTTTTAATACTGAATAAAATTGTCTAATAGTAGCCAGAATAAAGTTTGAAAGACGTAGCCTAACTAAACCTATCTAAAATAACCTGACCTGACCTGACCAAACCAACCCTAGCTTAATCTAAATGGTTGTTTAGGATTGTGGCTGTTTTGGCCTGCTTCCATTGGTATAGTTTGTTCGTTCTAAGTTGGGCAGAAATCGTAACCTATAACCTCTCGTAACTCAAAAAGGACTAGAGTAATCGAGCTAATATTTCTACCACATAGGAAGACTTGGCTAGGGAATAGGTGTATAAATTAACAGCTCATTTGCTCCAGCACTTTTTGAGTTCCAGAGATTAGCAGTTACGATTTCTGCCCAACCTAAAATGAACGGACTATAGTATGCATTTATTCATGTGCCATAACAAATTGCTACAATATAAATAGTGAACACAAAACTCAGTCTAAAAATCAACACAAATTAACCTTGTGATAACCTACAGCTCTCGGATCATTATCTGGAGTTAGTCGATGGAAATGTGTGTCTACAACTAATTTTGCCTTTCATCTTTACATGTATTTACCTACTGTATTTGTATTCACCTATTTGTAGAAAACATACATTATATTCTTAATGAAGAACCATACAAAATACTTAATATGATTCATGTCTTGATAGCGTATTGCATAAGTGCACAGAATTTTGATGTGAGTATCCTAGGTTCGAGTCCTTGGAGTGCCACATGTATTTGTTGATTTCATTAATTGAGTTTAGAGGTGAAGTTGGTTGGTGGAAAAAACATAATATCAAATGCTTGTAGTCACAGTAAACTCCTCTCTTTCAGAATAATAAGGGGGAGACTGCAATTTTTCCAGAAATTTGAAACACCTCTCTTTTTCAAACTTTTGATGGATATTGGTATACCGGTAACTGCTTTATATATTACTGGTAGTGAGATGTGGGCAGTCAAGTAGATTGCACTCGATGATGTACGGTCGCGCTAATAAGTCATGTCTCGGCTGTCATTACGTTTGGCTCCCTCTGTGCTGTAATGATGTCCGTCAGATGTTGAATAGGGTGGGTAAGTGTCGGAATAGGTTTGTAGATGCCCCTCGAAATGAATAACTCTAAGTTTAGATATTGCTGAAACTAATTATGGATCAAAATATTATTGGTGCCAAGACATCACTTATTAGGCAGATTGTATGTATTGAAATGAACGCGGTGTGATGGATGTGTAATGCCACAGTGAGAAGGGACCAACAAGAGCAGAGTTAAGAGAATGGCTACATAGTGTACCAGTGAGATAATGCGTACTGGCAGACTGCAATGGTTTGACCATGTGAAGAGAATAGATGGGGGTGACTAGGTGAGGCACGTTAGAAATACGGAAGTAGCTGGAAGGATGACTGATGGTAGATTGAGGAAGACCTAGAACTAGGCTTCAGGCCACTGCACTCCATAAACAGTCTTCTTACAGACCTTACACAAAGAGCTTTTGATGGCATCAACTCAGCCAGACCACCCACAGATCACTAGAACAGGGTATAGTATCTATGCAAACCAAGTCTTGCTGAGGTTGATATTTGTAGGATTAGAAGGGCATAATTAGTGTTTGTGGGTCATACCTCATCTCTGGAAGAAACACACACATTGTTTACCTTAACCTTTTCAGTACCGGTGACGTCTGTTTTGTCTTCGCTATATTTAGACGGTTTTATGCAGCTGAAGAATGATCTGTGGGAGTTAAAAGGAATAAGTGAGAGAGTTGGAGGTCTTTTATTGCTGAATAATTTTTTTTACCAAATTATAATGAAAAGGACGTCACCGAGTTAACCAACAAAGGATGACAGACACTTATTGTATTTACAAGAGCGTGAAATATTAACTTTTGCTCATTTATGACGAGTTCGTAATTGGCAATGCATTTTCTGTTCTGGACATCTATGACTAATAGATGTCACCGATTTAGTAATATTCTATGAATAATAAGTTTTCAATCTGGGCACATCACAGTAGCCATGGATTAGTTAAGGTTTTATCACAGTACTTAAAGAGACATGGTCCAGTAAATGGTCCAGCCGTGGCATAGTCAGTAGAGCGTCGGCTGCTGATCAAAGGGTCGGCGGATCGAGCCCTCACTGTCAAATGTTATTTGATGTCAAGCCCGGACAACTTGACCTAGCGATTTGTGACAAATGCCTAATGTTCGTGGCCATCCCTTCTCGGGAATTACGGTATAATAAAAAAAAAAAAACATACGAACGTTCCCGGACACTGTGGCACCAAATTACACATAAAAATGCAAGTAATCACCTTCAATGAGAAGAATTATGTGCCTGCCTAAAAGCATTCTTATTTTGTGAATACTTCTACAAATGTTTGTTAACTTTGGATTTAGGGGTGTTCGTGGGGAACCGTATCTTCAGGAGGAAAAGTATCACAAGATGTTCGCTACTACACTTGTGATACTTTTCCTCCTGAACTATTGGAGTATTGGTTATACTCTATTGAGATGTGGTTTGTGTTATTGTACGATATTAAAGAGGTGATTACATCTATCTAAAGAGGTTATTACATTATCAAGAAAAATCTTGTGTTACACAAAGGAGAAAAGTACCCTATAAGTACAGTATTGTACAGCTAGATTCAATTGTCTGCTGACAACCTAGTTGAGAAAAAATTTCATTTCAAGATTAAGAACTTTGCCTTGACAGTCCTGAGTTGGTGTTAAGTGAGTGATGTGGCTGAGTTGATTCAGTTATAATCCTGGTTACCCGTTAACTGTTCCTCTTTGTTTACGCTCATAAGACTGTCAGATTAATGTGTTTATGGATTTATACAAATTTTCATTAAGGTTGTTGCAGAATGGTTTTATCTGAGTGTGCAGCACAATTCTTCATATTATTTTCATCTAGAATTGTTCAATTAAAATGTAAAACTTGCAAACTATACAAACCAAAATTGGGACAAGGACAATATAAAGTCAAATTAAATTATCAAAATCGCTATGTGGAAACTATGTGGAAATTTCAGATGGATCGTGCAATTATCCACAATTGCCATTATTAGTTAATGTATACAGTACACTTTTTATATATATATATATATATATTTGACCTTGTAAGCGCTATGATTCTATATAGAACAATCCTTAATGTCAGATATTTAAAATTTATGTGTATGTATGTACTGTATGTATATACTCATGCACATACCCCATAGCTGGGGGTGGCCGACTCGAGACAGAGCCCGAACAGGGACAACACAATACAGTACAACGTAAAAACAAAATACACATCTAGGTTGCCCTTAAATTTTGTATTTATTTAAATTTTATGTAAATTAATTTAATTTAATTTAATTTATTTAAATTTTCTCTCTGTTCGGTCTCTGTCTCGACTCAGCCACCCCCAACTATGGAGTACTGTATGTGCCTGAGTATATACATACAGTACATACTTATATGTATTTATTTATTTATTTATTTTTTTCTCCATAGCTCAAATGTCATGCCTAGATGGGATACCTCATTCATTCACATCTGGAACATGATATATACATAAGCAACACTAAAGTCACCATTGCATTTATATCTTATCCTATCATAAAAGTGACCCATTACCAATACGTAATGTTAAGGTAATGGATACATAACCTACTGCTGTGGTAAGTGCGCTGCTCATCTTCCACTCGCTTCTATACAGTGCTGCTCTTTAACACCTACTGTCCCAGCGACGTATGTTGGCCGACAGTAAAAAAGTCACTCGTCAGTACCAGCAACGGACGACGTTCATCCATAATATGCGGTCCTTTTAACTGCCAGTATCGAGCGGTACCTGGTACCATGACTTGTACGCATAACTCTGAGACATTGGCAACACTTCTCAGCTTTAATCCAATCTCCCACAGGCTAGCTGGGTCAGTATTCCTTCAACTTTTGAGGTGGAAGGTCTTCTTTCTATCTCGACTCTGAAACCATTTTAGCCACATTGCCTGGTACTGGAGGGTACATTTATGGTAATACCCTCTGGTACAGTAGGGGTTCAACTAGTGCTGCTCTGCATTAAGTGACAAACACAAACAGATGCCAATATTTTACCTTGGAAACTGTTTGACAATGCTGGCTGGCAACCATATATTGTAGGTGTAAGTAAGGTCATATACTACCTACCAGTGGTCCTACAGAGGGCCATGCAATCATGTTGCCAACAAGTTACCTGGAGGTGGCAGGGGTGGTGGTGGTGTTGTAGTCAGGGGTGTTCCAACATAACTGCTGCTGTAAGGCAGTTGGGGATTCCACTATATAATTTCAGCCCCGAAATACTTCCCCTTGACTGACCCAGGATTACACATACATGAATGTCTGTCATGCATTCATGTATCTAGGCAATTTATGAATAAATAATTACAAATATTTGGTTGAGGCATTTTAATCAGATCCTCACTTAACCATCACTTAGATAAGTCACTCCCCAGTCCCAGCGACGGCTGAGAGCCGTCAGTAATGTACCTTCCTCGTAACTGCCTGTATCAGGCTGTGCCTGGTACCACGACCGTTTGAGCACTGCTCTCAATATGACAACACTTCTCAGCTTATATCCAACCCTCTGAAGGCTGAGAGAGCCAGTCTTCCTTCATCTCTTGAGGTGGAAGGTTTGTCTATCTTGCCATTTTGGCCACATTGCTTGGGACTGGGGGCACTTTTATTACTGTATCCTACGGTACAATAGGGGTTAAAGATGTTAATCACATGGTTACTTGAGAGATTATATTGTAAAACTTGCAAAATAAACAAACCAAAACTAAGACGACACAAGATAAAGACAAATACCATCTTGCCTGCGAAATTAACAGTGCAAGGATTACATTTATGGCTGAGATTGTATCAAAAGTGACTTAGGTCATTAATACTGTAATTAATTTTGAAAGATAAGAGAGATAAATGATGAGAGTGATGTCACTTATGAAAGTATACTGGAGGCTTATATAAGCAGTGATGATTTTAATGTTGTTTACATCAATGATTTCTGAGACAAATATAGTGATGGCCAAGAGGTTGATATCGAGGACATGTGACAGCTGAGACATGACTTATTAGCACCTCCGAACACCAACACTTTCACACATTCTCCCAGTTTGCCATTTTTATGAAGGTTTTTGCTGCTACGATAACTAGTCAATTACTTTGTGTCAGGGTGTCAAACAAAAGCCGAATCCATTATTTTTAGCCTTTGTTATTATACAGTATATTCAAAGATAACATTATGATTTATAACTCAATTTATGTCATTGGAAGTAATTGAAATCACCAAAACAATGCTATTTCATGTTAATTTTCTTGTCTTCCTTCTCATATTTAAATGTAAAACTTGCAAACTAAACAAAGCAAAACTTGGACGAAGACAATATAAAGGCAAAATAACTGATCAAAAGCGCTATGTGGAAATAACGCTTTCTAAAATATAATTTATGAAATAAAAGAACACAATCCACCACATAGGGTGTACATTGCTACATGAGCAAGTTAATCGGTTTCGATTCATCAAAGTCTTCAAACAAAATTGCTCTAGTTTGTCACCCTGCTTTGTTATTACACTTAGTGCCAGCCCAATGGGAGTTGTTCTACTGTATTTGGGAACTCGGTGGTCTGGTTAAACTAATTGTATATATATTAAAACAAAAAATACACTTAGTGACTTAAGGTGTAATATGCGCTGTGTAGCGTATTGTTCAAAATGCACAGCTTCAGGCTTCAACACATGCACTCTTATCTGCCTTCTTAAATGTACAGTCAGAACCTAAAGGTGCCCCCCCACTTTTGCTCCGAAGAAAGTGCTGGATATCCTCACTTAAAATTGTAGTGTAGTTATGTCCCTGGAAAACAAGGCAATAAATTAAGCCTTTTTTTCTGTAAATATTCTTGTGATTATGCATAATTTTTCCTCATTTACAAATTTTATTGAAGCATACCTTTAAATTAAGTGAATATTCTTCCTTTTAACCCCCACACTTCGGTAGCCCTCTTTTACGCCGCGGCCACACCGAACTTCCGCCGCGGACCTCGGTAATCCTCTTATACTCCCGCACGCGTAATATTCACGAACGCGTAACACAACAAGCCGACGACATAGCGATGTCCGGTCAATACCAGGATCAAGATAACAGTATGTACTTCATTTTCCAATTAAGCTTATCTTTCTACCTAATACCATTGCTTAGCTATTAAGGAAATATGGCCATAACACCCAACACGCACCAATTCCGTGGGTACAGAGCGTAAGAAGACTGCTGAGGCGGAAGGATTAATAAGCTTTGTAATAATGAAAGAACGTATATAAAGGAGACTGAAGAATGCTTGTATAAACCAAGGCTATAGATACCATTGGGATTTTAATGTATTTTGACAGTTTACTCTGGCTAATATTAGACAGTATTATTCAGTTAAGGTTTTGACTTCACACAGAGCAAAGATTGGGGGGAACATTTGATTTTGACTGTACACTCCTTGACAAGACTTCTGCCTACCTAAAGCTACCCAGGTACAGCAATGCACTCTTGACAGCCAGATTCACAAGTATACATACAGGTCTCCCTCGATTTACGATTGGGTTACGTTCCTGAAAGCCCAATCTTAAATAGAAAAATCATATAGCAAATCCTAAAATTAAGAGGGTAAATGGGGATGCGTTCTCGGACCAGCCAAAACCCAAACCCAAACCCAAACTCCTAAAAACCTCTAATATCATAAATCAAAGCATCAGATAGTGAGGGAGACCTGTACTTATAAACAACGAGTTAGTTTCCTTTTCTATAACATTGTAATGGCTCGGATATGGTTGTTTCTTGGTTGTTGAATGTGTGGAAGGGGTTATATAAATACAAAGGCTAGTACTGGTAGTTTTGAGTAGGGAGAAGTTTGTGTCTATGAGTACATAATACTTTACTTACAGCACAATGTAGTACAGTAAATGCATCACTAAGCTGACGTAGCTTAATATTAGTCGGTAGCCTACAGAGAAACTGCAGACTGGCGAGTTTCGTTCTATAAGGAAGTTGGAGCTGTAGACAACGATATTCAACAGAATTTACAGCTAAAATACGGTCGTAGTACATATATAAATACATAAAACTCAATTCACCATACCATTTATCCATCAAAAATGTACATTATTATTGCATTTCTGTTTAATTTTGATGTTCACGGCTCCAACTTCCTTACATATATAAATACATAAAACTCAATTCACCATACCATTTATCCATCCGAAACGTACATTCTTCTTGCATTTCTGTTTAATTTTGATGTTCACGGCTCCAACTTCCGTACATATATAAATACATAAAACTCAATTCACCATACCATTTATCCATCAGAAACGTACATTCTTATTGCATTTCTGTTTAATTTTGATGTTCATGGCTCCAACTTCCTTATAGCCTGAAACTCGCAAGTGGTCAATTGGAGTAGCACAAATAGTATGAGTGCAATCATTATTTTGATATATTTTAAGTTGTATAATTTAAGGCAACTTTACTTATAGTATCTACATTTAATTATTGATTAATTCATTGCTGTATAATTGAGATACAGTATATAACTTTTTAACTAATTTTCAAGTGTTTAGTTTTGAATTATATCCAGTGTGTGTTATTTCTTTTGTTAGTATAACTATTATTAACTCTCAGTACAATGACATCATTTCCATATTTTTCAGGCTGACACTAAGCAAAATGATTTTGAGTTAGGAAAGTAATTTAGAAATTAATCGGACAAAATATATTTTAATATATCTTTGAATTTCAAGACTATTCCTAAACTGTATTAACTTGTCTATTGATAGCCTGAATAATACTTGGAAAGGCATAATTTTACTGAAGGGGTTAATAGAATTTGTTTTATTTGCAACTGTTTGCTTAGTTTTATCTTGTTAACCGTTGATTACTCAGTTAATAGATACAGTTAACTTACTTACTAGTATTTTCACTGTCTTGCAGATACTAAAGCCGGTATCACGCGAGCGCTTTTTCACTCAACATGTATCCTCAACACTGGTCTAGCAGCTTATGAGGTCAACATTTAATACTTTTCTGTTGCCCAAATTCATCTATCATCAGTCTAGTTTCCGATACCAGTGCAAAATAATCCAGAAATTTTGCCAGAAAACTGTTGATCATCGAATGTTGACTATAAAAGCTCTCGTGTGATACCAGATTAAGTGCATATTGGATATATATAACCTATATCAGGTACATTTGCTATAGCAATACAATTATTATTATGTTTATTATTTGTTCAAGATTTCTTATAGTTGTTAGTTTTAGTGTGAGTCATTGTTTTGTTCATGTGATATTTACTGTACTGTACTGTACAATACTCAGGAACATTTATTATAGAATATTCGTGAAATGTTCAGCACATGTACAGGACTTGCTTCCCAAATTGTTATTTTCCAATATATTTATATAAGTTTGGAATACAGTATTGTAATGTGATCAGTGTAATGTGTATTGTAATGCAGTCTAGTCATAAACATT
This sequence comes from Paralithodes platypus, assembly GCA_032716605.1. Taxonomy (NCBI): domain Eukaryota; kingdom Metazoa; phylum Arthropoda; class Malacostraca; order Decapoda; family Lithodidae; genus Paralithodes; species Paralithodes platypus. The sequence continues at coordinate 54,091,072 of CM064482.1, read as the reverse complement.
CCATTGTATTATAGCTTATGCTGGATTTTAAAATTCAATTGTATTTTTATGCTTAAGTTAAAGAGACTAATGGTAATGAGGTGCACAACAAGCCATAAGAAGTATACATACATTTTAATCTAAAATCCATGGTCGGTAGTGCATCTGACTGCTGATTGAAGGGTCTGCAGTTCGATCCCACACTGTGCCATTGGTTGACAGCAAGAGTTTGAGAAGCTCGGTCTAGTCATTCGTGGTAGATGTCCAATTAAGTCCCCGTACAGCTTAGGGAACGACAGCAACAACAACAATCTAGTTTGAGTTCAGTACTGTTTCAAATGAGTGTACAGTATACTTGTTATGGCTTGTGACTGTACCGTATAAGAGGAACACTTGTTATAATAAGATTAGGCCTCCTATTAGAGTTCAGGTCTCCCTCGATTTACGATTGGGGGTTACGTTCCTGAAAACCCGATCTTAGATAGTAAAATCATATAGCAAACCCTAATATTAATGGGGTAAATGGGCATGCATTCTCAGACCAGCCAAAACCCAAACCTAAACTTCTAAATCCTATAATAATATCATAAATTGGGGCATCGGATAATGAGGGAGACCTGTACTTTGAAATTTGGTTCATATGATTAAAGTTTATAGTCTCATAACCCATGATGAAATTTATTCTAATAAATTTGTCTTTGAACAAATGATTAAGGTTTAATTCAATCACCTATAGTTGATTATTGTAATAATTTTTTTCTTCTAATAACCAAGTCGAAAATTGAGTTGGAGTCTCCTTCAAGATCAATAGTTTGACGACATCCTAGATGAAATTTCAATGCCAATTAAAGATGAAGCACATAATCACATTATCTTAACAGTATCAGTGAATTTCAGTAGCCCTTTTACTGTTACTCTAAATTTTTGCTCGAAGTTTGTCATATTAATGTGTTTCTGAAATTTACACCGGTTCTCATGATGGATGTAGCTTAACATTTACTAACAGATGTACTTTGAGTGGCTGGACTACTGAGGCCAGACCAAGGTACTCTGCAGTCAAAACACAAAGTTCCTTCCCTGCTTTGCTCTAACTGAAGTCAAATCCAAAGCTATTGACTGAACAGCTGTAATACTCCTGCCCTCCTTTCTACATACATACATGTATGTATGTATGTATATACTCCGGCACATACCAGTACCCCACAGCTGGGGGTGGCTGACTTGAGACAGAGCCTGAACAGGAACAACACAATAAACACACACACACACACACACAAAAGTATAAAATTCACACACATCTAGGTCGAACAGGAGAAGACCCAGAGATCTAGGCCCATTTTAGGTCTCCAGCAAAAGTCTCGCAGGTCCCAGACCTCCTGGAGAGGTTCCGGTCTTAGCAGGCAGACATGCAGCGAAGCCCCACCACCACAATGCCCGCCCACCTCTTATCCAGGCATGACCCTTCATATATAGACCGGCTCCCCGGGCCAGGCACCTGACATACTATTATCTAGTTCAACTATGACGCCTGACCCCCCTCTCCCAACGACCGTGTTACCACTCATCTATTCACAAGCATTCTCCATTCATTCCTATTCATTACCACTTGCTGAATGCCTATTCTTCAGTCATCTCTCTACCTTCCAATGCTTGCACTACACCATCTCTCCATCTCATCCGAGGTTCTCCCCTCCCTCTACCTCCCCTTGTTTCTGACTCACATACTCTCTTTGTAAGCCTTTCATATCCCATTCGTTCAAAATATCCATACCAGCACAGCACCCTTCTGTCCACTCTGGCCGATAAGGGTTCCTGCTGTCTTACTCTCCTATGTACAGTACCTCTTCATTCTTCAATCTGTCTCTACACATACTCCTCAAGCAGCTCATCTCCATCACATCAAACTTTCTTCTCTCTTTTGCATTCGAAGTCCATGTCTCAGCCCCATACATGACTGTTGGTACATTTATCCCTTGATACATTGCACTTTTAGCTTTCATTTCAAGATTTCTCGCCTTCCACATATTTCCCATTGCTCCAAAAACTTTCCTTCCTTCACATACTGTCTGTCTTACCTACATTACCACACCTGTGTCCCTGCTTATCACTCTTCCTAAATATTTAAAACACTCCACTTGTTCCAGTGTTTCCCCGCCCAGTCGTACATTTAGATTTACCCTAAGGGCATCTTTGTTAAATACCATCACTTTACACTACTTTTATTGACAGTCACCCTCACCTGGAGGGTGGTCAGAACCTTAGGCTCTGACCACCTCCCGATCATTATCACCACCAAAACCAGACTCACCCCAGCTAGCCACAAACACACATACACCAATTATAAAAGAGCTAACTGGGAAGCATTCACAAATGAGACAGAACAACACTTCACAACTCTAAACAGTACACCCATCACTAACATCAACAATGCTGTACACATACTCAATAAAACTATCCAAAATGCTGACAAGAAACACATTCCAAGAGGTAACAGGAAAAGACACAACCCCAACTTCACACCAGAAATTCAAAACCTCATCAGACAACGCGACATACTGAAACACTCCCCAGCACCCCACACACAAGACATCACACAACAAATTCAAGCACTCAATACCCAAACTAACAACAAAATACAAGAACAACAAAAACTAATTGGAATAACTTCCTACAAACACTTGATCACAAAACAAACCCCAAAAAACTCTACAAAACACTAAACAGCATCAAACTTTCCAACAGCAACACAACACAATCACATGCTGCAATCACAACAACAGACTCTACTCCTTCATGTAAACAACAAGCAAACACTCTCATCAATCACTTTTCACATGTCAGCCACCTAAAACCTCACAAAGACGACCGACGTGTCATCCGACGTAAGAGACAATTCCCCACAGACCCTGACTATACACCCTTCACCAATCACCAGACAAAGCATATCATCAACAATCTCAAGCACTCACCCGCCTGTGGCCTAGACAACATAAGCAACATACACCTCAGACACCTGGGACCAAAAGGCATACAAGCACCCACTAACATATCAAACTACAGGCTATTCACACAACACTATACCAGACATTTGGAAGCATGGTATCATCACATTCCCCAAACCCAACAAAGACCCCACGCTACCCTCCTCGCACTGCCCCATCACACTTCTTTGCTACCCCTCCAAAGTCATGGAACACCTAGTATTACAACTAATTACACCTGACCTACCCCTAGCTCCAACACAACATGGCTTTAGGCCACTGCACTCCACAAACACTCTTCTCACAGACCTTACACAAAGAGCTTTCGACGGCATCAACTCAGCTAGACCACCACACATCACTATTAGCCACACTCGACATTAGTAAAGCCTTCGATGCCATCCCCCGCCACAACCTAACAAACAAAATCTACAACACAAACATGCACAACAACACAAAAAGGTGGCTGGCCAACTTCCTAGCAGGCAGATGTGCACACGTATCTTTTGCTGGTCAGTCATCTAAAATCAGAAACTTTCCAAACGGAGTCCCACAAGGATCCGTCCTATCGCCCGCACTCTTCAATCTGTACATGCACGATATAACTACACCCAATACGCCCCAAATAAACTTAGCCTCCTATGCAGATGACATAACACTCACATGCACACACCATGACCCAAAAAGAGCAACAGATCTCCTTCAACCCTATCTCAACACACTACATGGCTGGTGCACTACAAACAGACTTAATCTAGCCCCAGCCAAATCCACCGCAACCCTGCTCACAAGTTGGACAGGAGAACACGAATACATCCCTCAACTCACCATAAACAACACACCCCTAACACATACACACACCCAAAATCCTAGGAGTAACATATGATACTCATATGACATTCAAACAGCACACCACAAACCTTAAAAAGAAACTGACACCCAGACTTAACGCCCTCAGGTCACTTGCTCACACAAAATTTGGACACAACAAAGAAACCACCACCACAGTATATAAACAATACATAAGATCAGTGATGGAATATGCAAGCCCAGCCTGGGCTTCTAACCTAGCTGAAACACATCATAAGACCTTACAGACTATTCAAAACAAAGCCCTGAAGATCATTACAGGCTGCACAGCTACTTCACCCACAGATCACCTACATCAAGAAACCAAAATCCTCAAAGTCAAAGACCATCTGGACATGAGAGGCACTCAATTCCTGGCAGCAGCCTCCACGAACCAAGACCACCCACTAAACTACATGGCAACACACCCACAGACACCAAGAAATATCAAAACAACACCCAGCACACGATATCACACACAATTATTGTCCTCTCTCCCTCCCTGCCCATCCCGAACCAACTTCCAGAAGCACATTCATACTCATATCTCTCACCGATCCATCCACTCACTCACAGACAACACGCAGCTGCATGCACAACCTCCCGAAATCCATCCTTCCGAATCCTCCCTTCCTCGCGAGGACAGAGTCCACCTGGCCAGGCTGAGATGCGGACACCATCCAGCTCTCCTGAGCTATCAGAAGAGACTGGATGACTCCGTTGTCGACGCCTGCCCGGGATGTAACACAGCACCCCATACCATTAAACACATCATAGAAGACTGCATTTCACACAACCACTTACGCCAACAACACAATCTACACTCAATGAGAGCTCTGTGGGAAAGCCCGATCGTGGCCATGGCCTTTCTCAGGGACTCGGGGCTGTTCGGCCAGACAGCTTAGGGAACAACAACAACAACAGTCACCCTCAGCTTCCTCCTTTCACATACCTCACTAAACTCTTTTACTACTCGCTGCAGCTTCTCAGAATCCGCCATAAATGGTATCAATAAGGATGTGTGCCAGAACCCTGGGTAACGCAATATGGCGTCCACCTGTTTCACTCCAGGCAATAAAATTATCTATGGTGCAATCACGTACGGCCCTATATAGGCCTAGTGTTGAACTAAGCTCCATCCCCAGCCCCTCTTGCAACCCCCCCCCCACACATGCCTCTCCCTTCATCCCCCACCCATAAATGCCTCCAACCATCTCCCCTTCTGTCACATGATTTTACTATCCTGCCTGGCTCGAGAGTCAGTGTGGGACTGAGTAAGAGTGAGGAGTATGGGAGGCCTTGGTTTGAATCATCCCCCGTCCATGTGATTCACACATACACGCATGTACACACGCAGGCGGAGCAGAAAACTAGAGAAAGTGTGGGAGAAAAAGATCAGATGAAGTGTGGGAGATGAGAACCAAAGTAAGCGTGGAAGAAGAATATACCAGAGGAATTGTAGAAGACTAGAGACAGTGTAGGAGAAGAAGACCAGAGGAAGTGTAGGAGAAGAAGACCAGAGGAAATGTGGGAGAATAAGACCATAGAAAGTGAAAGTGTGGGAGAAGACCAGAGGAAGTGTGGGAGAAGAAGACCAGAGGAAGTGTGGGAGAAGACCGCAGAAATTAAGTGTATAGAAGACCAGAGGAAGTGTAAGAGAAGAAGACCAGAGGATATGTGTGGGACCAAATGACCAGAGGAAGTGTGGGAGCATATGGGAGGAGGAGGTGAGGGAGAGGAATACCAGAGGAAGTGTCGAAGAAGCCAAACAGAGGAAGTGGAGAAGAAAACCTGAGGAAGTGTGGGAGAAGATTGGAGAAAGTGTTGGGGGAAGAATATACATTCATACATACTTATACAAGTTTAAAGACCATTTTGTCCACAGAGAATGTGGTTACAGTCTCACGTCCTAAATGCAGCGGCTTTGCATGATCAGGGAGTATACTATGGAGACACCTGATTCATATGTTATCAGATATGGCTCATCCTCTTCCTGAACATGGTGTTACAGAGTCAGCATCCCTGGGCAGCACAGTGCTCCAGTAGTATTCACCTCCCAGGTTCCGTCGGCCATATCCCTGTCCTCTGTGCTTGACCTCATATCTGTCGGCTCATTCCCCGACATATGCCCATTCACTACCTCCTCTTCCTTGCAATAAAAATAAAGGAGTAAGAATGAAGGAAAACTAAAGTTCAGAAGGGAGGAGCTAAAAAAGAAAGAAAGACTGGGATATGCAGTGGACAAGAAACCAGGGAGAACAAAAGCGATGAAATAACGAAGACAAAAAAAGGAACAAAACTAGTGCAGACCAAACGATGGGCTTTTACATAGGACTTATCTCACAATAATATTTCATTGCTTGTATCGAAGGGCTTATTGACTATTCCGCCCTCATACCATTCCGACTAGAAGATCCCGCCCGCTTAGCTAGGTCCTTCCCGTCCGAATGTTGTGGGCGGGAAGAGCCAAACATCAACCTTTCCTTGGCTGATTCCGCCTTCTAAGATTAGACCGTCCCGCCCGTTTGTAAGGTTCGCGTATACCTTAAACTGTGCTTGCCTAAATGTGCAATGAAAATGCCTGTAGCCTTGAAATTTGTGATTGTATCTAACCTTGTGTATATATATATATATGACGATCAGACTAAAACACGCCCATTAATAGGATATTTCCCCATGTTTATAAAAATAAGTTACTTTGCAAATAGAGTAGCGAATAATGGAGTAATCATGAAAACGTGACATTACCCCTTGAGGTTTATGTCACCTTTTTTTATTAATTCCGGCTGTCATTAGACTATCTCATACAGCTTAGGAAGGATCTGTGATAGTTGAAATGCTTAAGACTGTCTCGAATAACCTTCCTAATCTGAATAAAATTGCCTCATAATAGACAAAATATATAATGCAATCACGAATTTCAAGGTTACAGGCTTTTGCATCGCACATTTAGGCAAGATCAGCTGAGGTTGTGTGAACCATACAAATGGGCGGGACGGTCTAATCTTGGAGGGCGGAATCAGCCAAGGAAAGATTGATGCTTGGCTCTTCCCGCCCACAACATTCGGACGGGAAGGACCTAGCTAAGCGGGCGGGATCTTCTAGTCGGAATGGTCTGAGGGCGGGAAACACCTGCTCCCCATCGAAGCCGGTCATGACTGCAGCCGCTAAGCCTTGACATCGTCGCCCAATCACGATTCTATGTCAATGCCTTTTTACTTAATTGTATTGTATTAACTAACCTAACCCAACCTAACCTAACCTGATGCAATAACATTAAGTAAAAGTACATCAAACGAGAAACGTGATAAGGCGCGAATGTAGACAGTAGAGGCATAGCGGCTGCGGTCTTGAGTTTCCAAGCCCGCTACCCGCAGTCCCGCATTCACTGGGCGTGCAGCTGAAGGGTTGAGGGTTGCTTGAGTCCTCCGAAGGTTTTGACTCGATTTCAAGTTTTAAACTATCCAGGCGACATCGAGGCTCGCCGCTCGAGAGAGTATTCACAGCAATCATGGCTGCACCTGAGTGTTCAAACGTCGAAGTACTCTCCACCACTTTAAATTCTCTAAGAACACTTAGAAGTAGTGTGACATTGTTTTTGAAAATCATCGCAGAAGGTCCAAAGGATGAACACTGCAATGGAGAAAATTCTCTACAGGATGTGTCACTTAAAGCCATGACTGATATAAAGAATAATTTGAGGTGAGAAGACAAGGAGTCACATTTTGAATGTTTTCAATTGGCTAAGGCTAGACCTAGGCCTAGGCCTAGAAAATTTGGCAAGAATGTAGTTACCGGGAGTACCGTCCGTCTTGTTTACACTACGCGGACGCTCGCCATTATGTTCCCGTCTATTTTGACTGCCTTTGGATATAAAAATACATTACCCTAGGCCTAACCAAACAACCTAACCTAACCTGGTGATGGGCTGGTCTATCAGAGTGAGAACTGAGCAATCTCTGCCATACCCATAGCTTACTCTGACTGTTCCTTTTACTTATATATTTTCTAGATCTCAAGTGACGGCGTCTCTTCCGTGGATTGACCTCCCAATCTACCAAGATTGGAAGCCAAAGTGTCACATTTTTCCCTTGCCCCTCAACTTTCTCTTCATAATTGCTGAGGGGCACAGGGCCCTGGGTGGGGCTTTGGTTTCCCGGGCGTTTCCGCACCCTCCTCAGCTCCCCGCCATGGAGTGGCTTCGGTCACCCAGGCTTTATTGTGGTCGGCGGGTAGGGTTCTGTGGGGGCGCTCGGTTATGGCCTTGACCTTGCTCGGGGCCTTGGGGCTGTTCGGCCAGGCAGCATGGGGAACAACAACAACAACAACCACCACAACCACCACCACCTAGGCTGCACACTGCACAGCTACTGCACCCACAGATCACCTACATCAAGAAACCAAAATCCTCAAAGTCAAAGACCATCTGGACATGAGAGGCACTCAATTCCTGGCAGCAGCCTCCACGAACCAAGACCACCCACTAAACTACATGGCAACACACCCACAGACACCAAGAAATATCAAAACAACACCCAGCACACAGTATCACACACAATTATTGTCCTCTCTCCCTCCCTGCCCACCCCGAACCAACTTCCAGAAGCACATCCATACTCATATCTCTCACCGATCCATCCACTCACTCACAGACAACACGCAGCTGCATGCACGACCTCCCAAAATCCATCCTTCCGAATCCTCCCTTCCTCGCGAGGACAGAGTCCACCTGGCCAGGCTGAGATGCGGACACCATCCAGCTCTCCTGAGCTATCAGAAGAGACTGGATGACTCCGTTGTCGACGCCTGCCCGGGATGTAACACAGCACCCCATACCATTAAACACATCATAGAAGACTGCATTTCACACAACCACTTACGCCAACAACACAATCTACACTCAATGAGAGCTCTGTGGGAAAGCCCGATCGTGGCCATGGCCTTCCTCAGGGACTCGGGGCTGTTCGGCCAGGCAGCTTAGGGAACAACAACAACAACAACCTAACCTAGTAGCCTATTATAGATTTATAAGTAGCCTAGGCCTATTTATTTTATTATAAGTATTTAGAGATGATTTATGTTGTATGTCGGTAGTGGTACACCCGGTAACTAGCCTACATCCATCCCGAAAATTTCGGTCAAATTGGATTTTAGGTCACGTAGTTAATTAAGGAGAGAAAAAGATATTGGGGGGTGGAGGAGGGGGTAAATAGGGAGAGGGGAATTCTGCTTAAGCTATATATTTTCAATTCTTTTCTTTAACTAGGCCTATCCCTTCTATGACTAGGCCTACTTAGGGCGGTACGCCCGCACTTAACATTCTTGCCGAAAAATAATTTAATATGCAGCGGTAAAGACACAATCATATATGATATATTGCGGTGACTAATACTCTATGACAAAGCTATAGTACACATTTAGAACATTATATTCCATAGCCTACGTGACCTAAAATCCAGTTTGTCCAAAATTTCTTGTCTTGTCTTGTCTTGAAGCTACTATGCCTATAGGGCAAATAGGGGGTGTTCTGCATCACTACAACTCCTCGATTACGGGAAGCCATTAGGCTAAAATACAAAAAATAAAATAAATAAAATCTAAAATAACAGGAGTTGTAGCTTTTACTAAAGGCCTAGTAGCCTAGTGCTTATGGGGAAAGTTTGGCGCATCGCTTTGTGGCCTTTACAGTGTGAATGCTAACGTCAGAGCAGCATGATTATGCATAGCCTATTACACTGGTTACAGATTACAGTAGCCTACTTTTCTCGGTAGCATTCAAGGAGACTACCGCAGGACGTACCTCTGACCGGGTATAGGCTATCCTAGTGTTTACTATACCCCTTTGAAAGGACATTAGCCTAACCTAACAACCTTACCTAACCTATCCTAATATTATGGGTGGTGTACCCCCGCTGATTGACATCTTTGACTTAGATTTTTGGTGTATTTGTATGTGAAGTGGGTTTTTTCAATTTGTCGATAACGAAAATCTTCCATGCGGACTATATGGAGAAAAATATGGCGAATCTATTGGTGCCTAGTTTCCCTAATAAATTGTTTCTCCTAACGCTGCAGTAGTGTCGTTTAAAATAACCCTTTTCTCATCCACAGCCATTTCAACAGTACAGTACGATAACACTCCAAATTCCCCTCACACACTATATACAGTACAGTACAACAGTGGGAAGTTGGGCTAGGAACTCTCCTCCTCTCAAAAAGCTAGAGAATCATACTAATTACCTCGATGGAGGCGATTAATTCATAGCCACCCTATCGGGGATCTAGGCGTCTAGCAATTGACAAGGAATAGGGTGGTCAGTATGGAAGTAAAAAAGTCTTTGCATGAGGGTGCCAGTGACTTAGGTCTAGTGATCTCGGAGACTCGGACCATAATCCTTGGTGACCTTGGCCTATTTTTGAGACTTCGGCCTAATATACTTAAAACTTTTGGGCCGAAGTCCCCGATCTTAAACCTTTCTTGCGAGATTCGGCAGTAGGCAAACAAAATCGGAACTTGACGGTACTATAATTGTATTATTCCTCCTTCACACCAATGCCTTCTCTATTAATAAAGGACGTCGGAATTTGACGTAACAATCTATGGCCAAAGAAATGAGATAGGACCCTTTAAAATAAATTACGATTACGATCTGTCGATTTTGTTGCATACCTATTAGTGCTATGTTGCATTTTATACTACAAAATAATAATGGTTTAAAGGTATATATTATGGTATATATTAGTTGTACACAGCATTTATATAATATAGGTACAGTATATCAATAAATCCCAGTGTCCTTTATATAATATAGGTATATCAATAAATCCCAGTGTCCTTTATAAATAGAGAAGGCATTGCTGTGAAGGAGGAATAATACAGCTATAATAAGTTCCCATTTGGTTTGCCTATTGCCGAATTTCGCAAGAAAGCGGTAGTTTAAGATCGGTGACTTCGGCCCAAAAATATATTGGGCCGAGGTCACCGAGGATAGTGGTCCGAGATCACTGGGCCGAAGTCACCATGGGCCGAGGTCACCCTAATCCTTTGCATGATAGTGTGGTAATCCCGACATTGACGTATGGGAGGGAGTGAAGCATGGACGTTGTTGGAGAGGAACAAATCAGAGAAAGATGGACTTGAGAAGTGCATGCAGAGTTACATGAAGGGATAGACAGACGATTGAGGAAGGAAGAGAACAGTATGGTGTGGATGTGCTGGAAAGTGTGAAAAGGAGCACCTTGAGATGGTTCGGCCATGTATTTATGAAGCGAGAGAATGACTAAGAGAGTGTACAAGAGTGAGGTAGAGCCGTGGAGGGGCAGAGAAAGGCAGACCGAGAGTGAGGTGGAAGGATGGAGTTGAGAGATATATGAGAGAAAGCGGTGTTGGTTTGGAGGAGGGGCGTCGGCTGTCGGGACAGAGGTGCATGGGAGAGGTTAAATCGCGGCCACCCCTTCGGTGTTCGTGGAGTCTGGCAATAGATTGATAGATAGTTACTGTATTTCAATTTATTTATCACCAGTTGGGTCAAACTTCTTATATAGTTTGTAAATTTCATTAATCGATTTTAGGAGTATGGTTGGTTGTTGGAAGGAACATAATAATATCTATTGCCAGATACCTTAATCCCTGGGTGGTGGCCACGAATGGATTGCATCCAATAGAACCAAAATTATTATTGTAAACAATTCTTGACATTTTCTTTTCTCCGCAGGGACCTTGAAACTCAAGTGGCGGGTCTGACCCCACCCACGGCTCCAGTGAGCCTGGGTAACACTGGGCTGCTGTCATTGGATCCTTCCCCAGATAAGCTGCCTCTCTATCATCAGCTTCTTGACTGTTACACATGTATGGAAAAGGTACTTGCAATACATATACTGTATATTTATTTCTAAGAGTTAACATAGATAAAACAGATGTCATGATTAGTGGACTAGGGCGCGGAACTATGGAAAGAAGCGGCGGCTATCCATGCGTAGTATGTGGGAAGTACAGATAACTCAATTCAATGTTGCATCTGTAGTGACTGGGTACACAAGAGATGTAGTGGAGCTAGAGGACCTTTGACAAGAATCATAGACTTTGAATGTGCAGTGTGCAAGGGAGAACTTGTGTTAAATGACCCGCCTGTTAGTGTTGATTTTGACAGTGTAACACTGGAGTGTGTGAATATATTCTGCTCTTTGGGCGATAAGGTTTCCGCCGGAGGTACCGCTGAAGCTGGCTCCATTGCTAGAGTCAGAAGTGGCTGGGGGAAGTTTCGAGAGCTGTTGCCTCGTGTGTTAGGAGTGCGATGACTTATGCCTTGGAGACGTGGCCGGTTATAGCGGAGGATATCAATAGAATGGAACGGAATTAGAAAAGAATGGCAAAATGGATATGTGGGGTTAGCCTCAGGGACGGGGTATTGAGTGAGGAATTAAGAAGGCGTCTGGGTATTAGGAGCCTGTGGTGGATAACTTGGGTGAGTAGTAGTAGTAGTCGTTCCCTAGGCTGTCTGCCCCGAGCTCCTAAGGAAGGCCATGGCCGAGACTGGGTTTTCCCACAAAGTTCTCAAGGAGTGTGTGTTGTGTAGTTGATATATCAATCAATCAATCAATCATTAAATTTTATTTCGTAGATAAACTACATATAAAAAAAATACATTACAATTACAATTTTTGCTGTACAGTATATACAGATTATCATAATATATGTATATAAATTCATACACATAAATATCCATAGTCTTCAGTTATGTTATGAAGTCCAGTAGGAATTACTTATTAGGAACTTTAGGATGTGCTGGAAAGTGTGAAAAGGAACAACTTGAGATGGTTCGGCCATATGGAACGTATGGAGGGCGAGAGAATGACTAAGAGGGTGTACGAGAGCGAGGTGGAGGGGGAGAGGTAGACCGAATATGAGGTGGAAGGATGGAGTGAGGAACTACATGAACGAAGGTGGTGCTGGTTGGGGGGAGGGGCGTCGACTGACTGGGGACAGAGGTGCATGGGGGCGGTTCGTTCGTGGCCACCCCTTCGGGGATCACGGCGTCAGGCAATAGATAGATAGATAGAACTTTAGGATAATAGGATTAAAATATGATTAATAAGATAATCAATACATATTAGACTTAAACCACACAACTAGATACGTTTGTTGTATAGTTACATAATAATCCACATGTGGGCCCGTTAACAGTACCCAATATAATAGGAAGCAATAGATTAAAATTATTAAAAATTGTAGCAGTCAGAATAAAATTGTTAACCTCTGAAGTGCGCATGGGGGTAATTGGAAACGTCCCCCTGTGCTGACGTATTTGAGGTGTTTCCATCACTAAAATATTCATTGTGCCATTAATAGCATTAATACTTATCCATATGTGCCTATTATGGGTTGATTATAAAGGTATTAACCTGAAACAACAATAAAATGAGTGAAAACAGCGTTTGGATGGTCAAAATCGGAGATATAGCCCGCGAGTTGTATAATGTATGGGTGAGGCAAGCTGCTTTCCCGCCAATTTCCCCCAAGGCCACTGAGACACAGTCGATCGATACTCTCTCTCTCTCTCTTGCACTCGCTTGCCATCAGTGATGACAACACCGTGCTTGCAACTCGCTAATGTTAGCACGAAAATATACCTCAGAATAAGGGAATAACAGGGAAAATAGGTGATAACTGAAGGAGAGGAGGAAAGTGGGGAAGGAGGGGAGGTAGTGGACTGAGATTTTGCATGGCCCAGGGGCCAAAAATTTTTTTTTTTTTTTTTTTTTTTTTTTTTTTTTTTTTCAGTTGATTTTTGTTTTCACTCACTCATAAGAGTCTCCCCGCAGTCCGCCGGGGGAACTCTTAAGAGTCTCCCCGCAGTTCCCGGGTTAATAGAGAATCTGTAATTAGGGGAACAAATATGGCAAGTATAACAAAATAAGAGTTATACAGTTTTAGAGAATCACTATTTGTTTAATAAGTTATATATTAATTGTCCAGTCCTTTCTTCATGTTTCTGAATCCAGGTTATTCGAGCATGTACAATATCTAGGGCAGTGTTTGACACATCCACGCCGTAAATATTTTTGAAAAGATGGTAAGTAAATGAATAGAAATATCAATTTTTAATTACTGATAGGTTAGATTTTACTAATAGACTTTTTGATCTCAAAATTCTATGAAGATAATGTGCGTAAGATAGAGCTACATTTTCTTTCAATAACAGTTGATTACAAATATCTGCTACCTGATGATTACTGGCGAAGGGTGGCGCTTCTATCATCTGTTTTAGTGATTTAACATATGCTACTTCAAATGCCTTAAAATAACTGGATGTCAATGTATTTTTATGATTCCAGAGATACAGACCATAATCTGGTTTACAATATGAATTGAATAAAAAATTTAGGGTATTTTTATCTATCTGACTAAAGTTTCTTAGAATACTATTAAAACTTGCATAAAATTTACTTAGTCTCTTTTCAATATCATCTTTATCTTTCAAATCATGATTAATGCTGTGTCCAAGGTAATCATAACTTTTAACCAATTCCGTCTCATCCTCCCCTAGTTTAATGTGACTATGTTCCTTTAGAAAATGTGAATTACCACTAACCATGCATTTGGTTTTTCCCCTATTAATTTTTAGTTTAAGCTTGTCAATTGAAGAGCAAAATTTATTATAAAGGGTATTCATACTAGAGGTGGAATTGGCAAGTAATACAATGTCATCTGCATATGCCAAAATGTTTAACTTATTTGTACCAAAATTGGAACCTTCTTTCATGTTGCAGATATCTGTTAAAAGAGAATCTATATACAGCTTAAAAAGAAACGGTGACAGAACACCACCCTGCCTTACACCATGCTCTATGATATAAGTGGTTGTGTGTTATGCAGTCTTCCATAATTGTTTGATAGTGTGCAGTGTTGTTACAACCTGGACAGGCATCCTGGACAGAGTCATCCAGCCTCTTCTGATAACTCAGAAGGGCTGGATGGTGTCCACATCGCAGCTTAGCCAGGTGAACTCTGTCCTCACAGGAAAGGAGGGTTCTGAGGGATGGATTGGACTTCTGGGGGTCGTGCATGTAGCTAAATGTTGTCTTTGAGTGACTGGATGGATCGGGGCGTGATTTGAGTATGAATATGCTTCTGGAGACTGGCTTGGGGTGGGTAAGGGGGAAGTGAATACAGTATTTGTATATGATAATGAGTGCTAGTTGTTTTTTTGTTTTTTTTCTTGGTGTGTGTGGATGTTCTGCCATGTAGTGTAGTGGGTGGTGTTGGTTTATGGAGTGAAAATGTGTGCCTCTCATATCAAGGTGATCCTTGATTTTGAGGACTTTGGTTTCCTGGTGTAGGTGGTCTGTAGGTGTGTTAGCTGTGCAGCCAGTGACCATTTTGAGGGTTTTGTTCTTTATGGTCTTTATGGAACGGAATGAGAAGGGAATGGTGAGATCAATATCTGGGGTTAACCTCATGGATGGGGTATCGAGCAAGGATTTAGGAAGACGTCTGGGCATTAGGAGTGTCAGCGAACTTGCGAAGTGATGCGCATGAGCCGGCTTGGTTGGTTTGGACACATGGAGAGAATGGATGGAAAGAACTTGACAACAGAGGCAGCCCTTGACAGGGCCGCCATTTAGGACGTGAGACTGTAACCACATTCTATGTGGACAAAACGGCCCTTAAACTTGTATGTATATATGTATGTAGGGTGTTGTGATGTGTTTCAAAGAGGTTAGAGTCTAAGGCCCAAGCAGGGCTAGCATATTCCATCACTGAACATATAAATTGTTTGTATACTGTGGTGGTAGTTTCTTCATTATGTCCAAATGTTTTGTGAGTAAGTGACTTGAGGGTGCTTAGTCTTGGTGTCAGTTTATTTTGTATGCTTGTATTGTAATATGATTAAATGAGATGTATCGTATGTTACACCAAGGATTGTGTGAGTGTGTTATGGGGATGTTGTTTAAGGTGAGGTGAGGGATATGACTATGTTCTACTGTCTAGTTTGTGAGAAGGGTCACTGTAGATTTAGCTGGGGCTAGCTTACTTATTTACTGTAATACTGTATAAGATACTTTTTGGGCTTCTTAAGTGTCATTGTGTCCAGTTACTGTAATTTCTCTATGGGAATAAATAGTTTCCATTCTATATTTTGCAGATTCATCGTTACTCTTCAACTATGCACTCCCTCCTGTCTGGCAATAACCTCAAGAGATCCTCCATATCATCCATGCCATCAAATAAGAGAAGACGACCTACACAGCTAAATCACAATGTACCTCAACAGTAAGGATTATTGTATATTCTTATTATTATTTTGGGTTTGTAATGTCTTGATGATGTAATGGTTTGAGTGTTTAAGATCTGTTTGTGGCAACCCAGGTTCGAATTATCTTTGTAAGCCTTTCATCTTCCATTCGCCCAACATGTCCATCACATCCAGCTTTCTTCTCTCCTTTGCCTTCAGAGCTCATGTCTCAGCCCCATACATCACTGTTGGTACAACTATCCCTTGATACATTGCACTTTTAGCTTTCAATCCAAGATTTCTCACCTTCCACATACTTCCCATTGCTTCGAAAACTTTCTTTCCTTCACATACTATCTGTTTTACCTCCATTTCCATACCTGCATCCCTATTGTTTATATCTTGTCAAATTGCAAATTTGTTTGTATATTTTATCAATTAATATAGTTTAATGTGCAGTTGTATGTATTAATTATAATTTGATAATTTAACTAGTTTATATAGAGTACTTTAACTTGAATTGTCGTTTCTTTATTCATACAGAATTTACCTGAACGTCCTGGACTTTCCATTTGACTAACTCCTTGAATATGACGATAGTACAATACTGTACGTTGATATATGTGCAACTAGTTTGCTTCGGAAATACAAAGGATTAAAATTATAAAATAATATTAGGTATCTGATTGAAAGGATTTATTGTGTTGTTAGTAAAGTATGATGAGGAACATTAGTAATTTGTATTTCTTTCCGCTAATTATGTTTAACACGTTACAGGCAGGTGGATATGTTGATTCAAGGCATAAACCAGATGTTCCAGAATATGACTCTCAATGTATCAAGACCTTTTGGAAACAATGCTGTTGTTCAGGTAACTTAATATAGTTTGATTTATTTATTTATATTAAGAAACTTGACAACATAGCTGAAATGCATGCCAAACACAGCAAACAAAACAATAATAATAATCATAACATATCGCAAAATATCAGTAATACAGTACAGTATACCGTATTCTATATGACATTGTCTACACAATTTACTTATAATAGGTATTCCTGAATAAATGATTAATGTTTGCACAACTAACTACATTCAGGCCTCAAAATCTCAATCACTTTTAACCTTTACTGTTGTGGTTGGTAAGTGATTCCTATTTAAATATTATTTTCTGTTGCAGGTAACTTTAGGTCAAGTTTTGAGAGCTGTTGTAACCTTCCGAGGCATCCTTATAGAGTGGGTGGTGGTTCGTGCCTACAATGAACCATTAATTGATGAGGATGGCAAGTTAAGTATATTCTCATGTCCTTTTTTTTTTTTTTTTTTACATTTATTTTATGTAGTACTAGTAGTAGTCGTTCCCTAGGCTGTCTGGCCGAACAGCCCCGCTTATTTTGTGTATTTTTCTTTGTATTTTGTACTTCTGTGGACCACCATACTCAGGCAAGACACGGCTAACGTATACATAAATAGCCCATGGTATGTATGGATGTTGTTGGAAAGACATGATCAAGAGTAAGAGGAGTGGGAATGTGTTACTAGAGAAGTGCATGTACAGTCACATGAACAGATAGACAGAGAATGAGGAAGTACAAGAGTGATACAGTACATCAAATTTTAAGACTGAGTGCTTCACACATATGTGCAGTTTCAGTCTCTTGTCCTAATGGCAGCGTTCCAGGCAACCCTGTTAAGGGCTGCTTCACTTGTCAAGTTTTTTTATTCAAGATAGGCACGTATAGTCCGATCCCAGGTCTTCCTCGGTTCACCCCTTGGTGCAGCTCCCTCCACAATCACAGCCTGCATCTTTTCACCCAATTTTGTTCATCCATTCTCTCCACATGCCCATACCATCCCAGTCTACTTGTATGCATCTCCTCGCTAATACTCTTTATACCTAAGCGTCTCCTCAGCTCATCATTAGTTATTCTATCCTGTAGTTTGGCCCCACACATCCATCTCACCATTCTCATCTCATTACGTTCCATTCTGTTGACATCCTCTACTTTAACGGCCCATGTTTCTGAGGCATACGTCATTGCACTTCTAATACATGAGGCATACACCTTTCCCTTCAGGGGGAGAGGCATCCTTTTCATGGTCAGAATTGGCAGCAGTTTTCTGAACTTCCCCCAGCCACATCTAATTCTAGCAGTTCTCTGAACTTCCCCCAGCCACATCTAATTCTAGCGACACTGACAGCCTCGGCCCCACCACCGGCAGAGATGAAAACAAATATTTACAATATTGAAAACAATAGTTATAGAATGATTTATGTAACCGATCTTCATTAATATTCTTTTAATTTCTTCCACAGGTTGACCTATACACACCATCTCAGTATAAGGTGTTCCAGAAAGTGACTGATAATGCTAATGCTGCCATGCTCAACTTCTGCTCCCCGGGGTTCTCAGATTTATCAGTCCGTTCATTCTTTGTAAGTGTTCAGGTCTAATCCAAATTCCCAATTTAGTGAAGTACAATAACCATGGCTGTAAATTTCTTTAGTACTTCATGATTTTTTGTTTTAAATGGATTATTAAGTGTTTGGTATATTCACAGTCAGGACTTCATGGTACACTTCCTGTAGAACCATTCAGATAGTTATTTTTTTTTACATATTTGGGGATTTCAAAGATGGAATCAGTATGCTTCATTATTTAACATTCAATGTCTCATGTATATCGTTCGGTAGTGTTCCATGAATATGTGACTAACTACACATAAAGAAAGTGATTGAGGTGAGGGCTGATTCCATAGTTGTATAGCTTGTACTGGGCTGTTGCTAGTCCAAATGACAAGAAAGTTAGTGTATGAGTGAAAGTGCAGGAGTGTGATTTCCTTCCAAATCTTTGAGTTATGTGGTCCAAAGACCTTTAAATAAATAAGAATATTTCTCCAATCATGTTACAGTATTGTTGTTGTTACAGTATTAAAGATCATTGTTTCTATTTTTCAGACTTGGCTGCATAGTTTTATGACACTCTTTACTGATGTCTGCAAAAGATGTAACTACCACCTTCACAATCACATGCCACCTACTTGGAGAGAGTTTAAAACATTGGACCCCTTCCATGAAGAATGTAAACCATGAACATATGAAGAACTACAAGCTGTTTACTTTTAAGTTTGGTGTACATCGATAGGTACATTGGTAGAAAATACTGATAGGCCTATACAGGTAAGAGAACAAACTGAAGTACAGTAGAATTGGTTAGCTAAAAGTTATAGTTCAGTGTCCCTGTATATTTAGTTTGGGTTATAGATAGAATTTAAATATAAAAATGTAAAGAAGATTTTCGTAGTAATGTTATTATTTTATGATTGTCTTATAAATGGATCACTGTTTTATCAATTCAGTATTTGATCCTAGTGTTCCTAAGCAGGATTAGGTAGGTTCAGCAGTCCACAGAGGAAAGAAAGAAGAAAACGGGGGAAAAAATATAATGAGGAAAGAAAGAAGATAACAGCCAGCATTGTTTCATGTCGTCACCATTTATTTATTTATCCCATAAGTGTGTTTACTAACTGATTAGGTAAAATACATAGTTTCCACAAATTCCTTTATTAATATTTTTTAAGTGTAGCCTATCTGTGTAGGTAAACAGTTTTGGGTTTAAGATAGTCTTTTACTGCTTAGGTATGGTAAGCAATTTATAATAAAATGGAACTTAGCTTGTATCTTTGAAGAAATTTCTTAATACCATATACAGTATTTATATAACACCGTAGTATTATTTAGAAGTGTAATGGCTGTAGAAACATGAATTACAGTTAGTATAGCACTACAGAGCTGAATCAACAGTTACATTATTTTGATAGCAATGGCTAAGCAACCTCTAAGGAGTGATCAAATCACAAGCTCTTCCATTCACTAGACTCGAGAGCAATCATAATTGAGTAAAGTGAATCATCCCAGTACATTGCTCTTAATGGGGTTACAGTATATTGAATGAACTACGTTCTGTCTAGAGTCTGCCACCCCCAGCTATAGGGTATGTGCCTGAGTATTTACATACATACACTTACAACGTTTGCGACCGGATCCTCTGCAGGGAATCTTTTGCTGGGGACCCCTCATGGTCCTTGGTCTCTGGGTTTTCTACTGGGCAACCCAGATGAGTGAATTTTTGTTTTTTATTATATTTTGTTGGTTCTGTTCGGGCTCTGTCTCGAGTCAGCCACCCCCAGCTATGGGGTATATTACATACATACATTGATTTGTTTTTATTAAAATGTAAAACTTGCAAACTAAACAAACCAAAACTGGGACAAAGACAATATAAAGGCAAAATAACTGATCAAAATCGCTGTGGAAACAACGCTTACTAAAATAAAAAATAAATAAATAAAAGAACACAATCATAAAATACTTTATAAATACCTTGATTGACACCAATTTATTGAACTACAGTACTGTGTAAGATTATAAGATGAATACATCGCAAGTAAAAGACAATTATTTTATTCAGTGTATTTGTTTGAAATGTACAAATTAAGTATACATGTAGTACAGGGTATGATATATACTGTATCAATACTATACTTCACAAAGTTCACAGCCCATATTTTCACTAGAATATAATTAAACTCATAAACCATACCATACTATTGTCTAACCAGGCCATTGCAAGTACATACTGTATATATATATATCATAATGTAAAGCTTGCAAAATAAACAAACCAAAACTTATACGAACACAGTAAAACGACAAAACAACTAATCAAAATCGCTATGTGGAAAGAACGCTTAAGTAAAACAATAATTTATAAATAAAAGAATATATAAATACATTATTTTTCCTATTAAATATTATTACTTTTTATTACCATGTAGACTTTAGAGTTAGAGTTTAAGTTTAAAGAGAGTGGTTACAGTTTCACGTCCTAAATGGCGGCTTTCCAGACGGCCCTATCAATGGCTCGCTCTCTCTCTCATCGCTCATGATAGCTTCAAAAAGGCACGAGTCATATGATAGGCACTGCAAGGGTGGCCAATATTCTCTCCCATCATATGACGGTCACCTTTGGTTGATGGTTAATAAACCTAAATATATCTCAGTATTTCCTAAGTACTGTAGGCTGATTAGCATCAGTGTCTTCCTTTGGATGGTTCCTGCTAACAAAGGATATTCTCCGACCTCTGGGTACTGCTTCTGTCCCAAAATGAGAGTCCTTTTCTCCTAGCACTTCATGGGTGTAGTTGTAACGGGACTCATTCCTGGGAAATAAATATTAGAAGTGGTAATGGTGTACAAAAGTATAATTAAATTAATTTGTTTAACTTATTCTTAGTGTTATTGGTGTTAGGAACGATAATAGTTAATATTAATTAAAACAAACTCCCTATTAAATGTCTATTTCACTAAACTAAAATGTAAAACTTGCAAAACAAACAAACCAAAACAGGAACCCCACACAATATAAAGACAAAAGAAATTATCAAAATCACTTAATGGAAA
Source organism: Paralithodes platypus (assembly GCA_032716605.1). Taxonomy (NCBI): domain Eukaryota; kingdom Metazoa; phylum Arthropoda; class Malacostraca; order Decapoda; family Lithodidae; genus Paralithodes; species Paralithodes platypus. The sequence continues at coordinate 54,069,563 of CM064482.1, read as the reverse complement.
TAACACATTGAAGATAAATATTATGAAATAAAATAACAAAACAAACCCACTACATAGAATGCACATCACTATATACAGTACAGTATATATACATATATATAATTTTTGTTTTGCCAGACGCCGTAATTCCCGAGAAGGGGTGGCCATGAAGATTAGGTGTTTGCCACAAATTAATAGCTCAAGTTGCCCGGGCTTGACATCTACCAATAACATTTTGACAGTGAAGATTCGATCCGCCAACCCTTTCATCAGCAGCCGACGCTCTACTGACTATGCCACGGCTTGCAAGTTAATTTGTTATATAATATAATTATAATTTAAAGAATTCATTTTTCATCATCTTTTTTAAAGGAATGAGCATACAGTACTCGTATAGTGAACACCTAATGTCTTAATTTCTTACCACATGAATTTTTTTCTGAGGAAATATGAGATACAAGATTAAAATGTAAAACTTGCAAACTAAACAAACCAAAATTGGGACAAGGACAATATAAAGTCAAATTAAATAATCAAAATCGCTATGTGGAAACAACGCTTACTATTTTTTTACTATATTTTCTAAGAAAATATATTTAAATAGGAATCTTAATTGAAAGTGTGATCCATGAAGTTACTGAACTTACTTCATTATGTAAAGAGATCGTCGCTGTAGTAAGATGTCAATAACTTGGTCTTTTTGTTCCACATGTACCAGTCTCATCACTGCATCACTCAGTAGGCTTAGTCCACAGATGATGTCTCCACAGAACTGTTGGACCAGTTATATATAATTAATTAAAATAATCCTAATAAAGTAAAGCCTTCGATGCCATCCCCCGCCACAACCTAACAAACAAAATCTACAACACAAACATGCACAACAACACAAAACGGTGGCTGGCCAACTTCCTAGCAGGCAGATGTGCACACGTATCTTTTGCCGGTCAGTCCTCTAAAATCAGAAACTTTCCAAACGGAGTCCCACAAGGATCCGTCCTATCGCCCGCACTCTTCAATCTGTACATGCACGATATAACTACACCCAATACGCCCCAAATAAACTTAGCCTCCTATGCAGATGACATAACACTCACATGCACACACCATGACCCAAAAAGAGCAACAGATCTCCTTCAACCCTATCTCAACACACTACATGGCTGGTGCACTACAAACAGACTTAATCTAGCCCCAGCCAAATCCACCGCAACCTGCTCACAAGTTGGACAGGAGAACACGAATACATCCCTCAACTCACCATAAACAACACACCCTAACACATACACACACACCCAAAATCCTAGGAGTAACATATGATACTCATATGACATTCAAACAGCACACCACAAACATTAAAAAGAAACTGACACCCAGACTTAACGCCCTCAGGTCACTTGCTCACACAAAATTTGGACACAACAAAGAAACTACCACCACAGTATATAAACAATACATAAGATCAGTGATGGAATACGCAAGCCCAGCCTGGGCTTCTAACCTAGCTGAAACACATCATAAGACCTTACAGACTATTCAAAACAAAGCCCTGAAGATCATTACAGGCTGCACAGCTACTGCACCCACAGATCACCTACATCAAGAAACCAAAATCCTCAAAGTCAAAGACCATCTGGACATGAGAGGCACTCAATTCCTGGCAGCAGCCTCCACGAACCAAGACCACCCACTAAACTACATGGCAACACACCCACAGACACCAAGAAATATCAAAACAACACCCAGCACACGGTATCACACACAATTATTGTCCTCTCTCCTCCCTGCCCACCCCGAACCAACTTCCAGAAGCACATCCATACTCATATCTCTCACCGATCCATCCACTCACTCACAGACAACACGCAGCTGCATGCACGACCTCCCGAAATCCATCCTTCCGAATCCTCCCTTCCTCGCGAGGACAGAGTCCACCTGGCCAGGCTGAGATGCGGACACCATCCAGCTCTCCTGAGCTATCAGAAGAGACTGGATGACTCCGTTGTCGACACCTGCCCGGGATGTAACACAGCACCCCATACCATTAAACACATCATAGAAGACTGCATTTCACACAACCACTTACGCCAACAACACAATCTACACTCAATGAGAGCTCTGTGGGAAAGCCCGATCGTGGCCATGGCCTTTCTCAGGGACTCGGGGCTGTTCGGCCAGGCAGCTTAGGGAACAACAACAACAACAACATAATCCTAATAATTATATTTAGTTTTAAAAATGGGTTGAAGGGTCTGCACAAGTGAAGAGGAAAAAAAAAACTATCATAATCTTTGAAGACTTGTTCCATGTATGAAGGATAGGCCTGAATCTTTTAATGAATTGCTAAATTACATACCGGTACATACAATATACATACAGTACAGTACCTACAAGTTTAAAGACCAAAGCGGTCTTTAACCCTTAAAGAGCGGCGCTCGACTTAAGTCGTGCACCAATTTGCAGCAAGTTAGGAGCATTATTAAGGCTTTTAAAGGGTTAAAATCGAGTGCAAATGGCCGGGAGAGCAGCGGGCCAGACAGCCGACTCCCAGGGCTTACCGCCGCCCATTAACTCATGTTCCCTGTGTTCTCGAGAGGCCGGCAGTATAGCTAGTAGTGAGCATAGCTGGGAAAAATATACCGATATATGCTAAACTTCCATGTTCGTGGCACCACTGCAAGAGAACCACGAGTGCTACGTAGCTCATTCTGGTTTCATTTTGAAGCTTTTAGTGCCTAGTTTTTTGCTAAATATTTTTTTTTTTTTCATGCAGATGCTTGATTTATCATGCAGGAGGGCCTGAATATGCCCAAATGAGCCCAAAACACCCCGCTAGACAAGGGTTAAACTTGTCCACAGAGTGTGAACATAAGAAAATGGGAGTCTTCAAAAAGCCGATCGGCCCATACAAGGCAGATCCCTGTCACACCCAACCCCAATTACAAGGCCCAATTATAGACCCATCTCACTAATACCTTGAGTACTGACCCCACCAAAACGGTCAGAGATTAACACAAGATTACGGGGGTCTGCTGAGCGCCGATTGGCCCACACCTGGTAGATCCCCCTCACACCCAACCCATCTCGTCCATATTTCTTACAGTTTCTTACAGTAGATCCTCTGGAAAAAGGCAAACTATGCCTGTGTATCCAGCTCAGTACCAGTACTTGCACTGCTGCGGTCGTTCACGGTGTTGGCGGCGGCGGTAGCAGACGCAACATTTTTACTATTCTGTATTTTTGTTTTAAAATCAAACTTCAAATCTTGTCTTCCCCATGCTTTATCAAGATTACTTTCAAACTCCCTTATTGATTCGGAATCGACTACATACTGGGGCAGTGCGTTCCACTCATTTACCACTCTATCACAAAATGAGTTCTTTGCCTTCTCAAGCCTATTTCTTTCTTTGTAAATTTTCTTAGAGTGTCCTCTCGTTCTTGTTCCCTCCCGCATCAAGAAGATACCTTGTTACGGCTGGATCGGCAATACATATTCGGGATTCTTGATCGTAGGACAGAAATGGCTTAAGTGACAACGACACGCTCGATTCCAGTCCCAAATACTATATGCTCCAGACAACAAAAGCACCAACGCCCTACAGAGTTATCGTCTACGGTAACGAGGTACCTTAACTCGGCGAAAGTGTACAACAGGGGTAGGCTATGAGGCTAAACTCCCTCAGACATTTATAGGTTACGTTATTACTAAAGAAATGCAATACTCAAGAAACTACGTTAATATTAAGCCTCTAATAATGTAGAATAGAAGCAGGCTAAAGGTATGACAGTGAAATGCTAAATGACAAATGTACACGCCTACTTGAAAGCGCGTGCACTACACTAACTGTCCCCTACTAACATGCACTAGCATGTAGTATACAAGATGTTCATGATCCAGTAGATACCTAATAATACACATGGGAGGAACATAAACAGTAGTCACTTATTATAATAATGAATCTATACTTGGAATAACTAAAAGGTTGCAGGCAACAGTACTGCGCCGGTAGCCTACTACCGCATAGGCTACTTCGCTTCTCTCACTCTGTCTCCCCTCCGAGTCCGTAAGCGCCCTACGCAACAGAACTCCGGACACAGCAGCAAAACGACAGTGCAGTTAATTGATACATGAAAGTATTAATAGTGTTGTCTTGTGTGTGAGTAATGTGTATTGTAAAGTGTTATAGATATATACTTAAAGAGAGCTGCAATGCATAGTAAAATAAAGATATATCCCACTCATCATCCCCATGTGTTCTAGCTAGCAGGCCAAGTCACAGGAACAACGAGTCCCAGCACCGAAAGCGAGAACCCAGGAGAAGACTGTAGAGAACACAAGGACAGATAAATTACGTTACTCTACTATACCGGCACTACGAGCGAGCTGTAGTCTCGGGTGCTACACTCGCTCCTGGCTCGGTATGCAAATCAAGGCTAAGTCCTTGTCCCTCTACAGACAACTCCTGGGCATGGTCGGGCTCTTACACATGGCACCAGTCTAGTCACAAATGGGATGATGAGCAGGGCATATAACTCGTGAACATGTAGAACGTTCACCAACTATCCTCATCAAGAAGATCGCTGTTCACATTAACCCCTTAAATCTAATACATGTAAATATATGCTTGTCCTAAGAGTAATACGAGAGGTGAGTGCTGAAACTCCTTTAGGACCTCAAGGGAAGGTTATGCATTTAAATAGAGAGAAGAATGAAATGAGAGTAATGTCGTCAGAGAGAAAGAGTGCAACCGTGAGAAGTGGGGAGAGAGAGCAAGGGATGTTAGAATCTCAAAGGTTCTAGGCAACCTAGTCCAGGAACACACAGCCAACCTCCAGGCAGTGTGCTGTACGACAACATGGGCCCAGCCCAGGCAGGCAACAATGGACTACCAACCCTATCGCGCCTAGCTATAAGGGCAAGGCTGCCAACCAGTCCATACGTCTGGCAACCACCCGGCCGGCAGCGCGGCGTGTTGCTACCCTCTTGCTCTGAAGCCCAACTCACTCTCTCTCTCTGAATTCCCATTATCCTATCTATCAACTTCTCTATTGATACTACATATTAAATGGAAGGTCTCGACATGGCTTAAAACAAAACCCACCACTGGTTAGCACATGACGAGACCTTTGCAGAGATACAAAGAACATAGTTATAAGTTGTCACACTCAATATACATAGCGGCTGACGGTAGCCAGATCACGGGCGGTACAGTGCTGTTATGTTCGCCTCTCTCCAGTCCATCGGGATTTGTCCTGTATTAAACGATACCTTTACTTCCTTTAACGTGACGATAGTGCGTTGTTATATGTGCGATTAGTTTGCTTGGGAAACAGATTAACTTGCTCATGTAGTAATGTACACCCTATGTGGTGGATTGTGTTCTTTTATTTAATAATTTTCATTTTAGTAAGCGTTGTTTCCACATAGCGATTTTGGTAATTTAATTTGACTTTATATTGTCCTTGTCCCAATTTTGGTTTGTTTAGTTTGCAAGTTTTACATTTTAATAACATTTTCAATGGCTCTACTAACATCTCCCCTCCTTCCTTTATGATTCTTGGGTGTATCCCATCCGGTCCCGGTGACTTACTTCTGTTAATTTTTTCTATAGCCCTTCTTATTCTAGCATGGGAAAACTCTATTAGTTCTAGTGCCGGTGCCTGTTTGATGGGAATAGTAGGCACTGCATCCTCCGACTCCACTGTTAGTACCCCCCAAAGTATTTCCCCAGCACCTCTGCTTTCTCCTTATCAGTCTCCGCTCTACTCCCATCATTCAACCCCCCACCAGCTCTGGGATCCCTACTCTTCTTGTTAACTTTTCCTGAATGTACTTCCAGAATATTTTTGGATTATCCTTCACATTTCTAGCTATCTCTCTCTCCCCCTCCTTGTTCCCACCTTATTTTATTGTTTATTTGTCTGCATTCCAGATCCACTTCCTTAGCCTCTATGCTAGACCCCCTGTTCTTTTTTAACAATTTTAATCTTTCCCACAATCGTTTCTTTCTTCTAATCAATATCCAAAGCTTTCTTTTCATTGGCAATTCTGGGTTAGTTCTTTTCCTCAATTTTGTTTTATCCTTATATTCCCTTACTGGTACACTTTTGGATACAGCATTCTCCAGTTTGACTCTAATTTTCCTCCACATTCCTTCAGCGTCTTCACCGTTCAAGTATTCCCCCCAGTCAATGTCCAAACACCGTCTCAGCAGCTCATAATCTGCTCTATCATACATGTATATTTTTCTATTGCTTCTATTATCCCTCTTTGATTTAATGTTACAACTAAAGCTTATACAGGCATGGTCACTACGACCTATAGGGCTATCCACATTAACATGTTCCACTATATCCTCTTCATTGCTAAAAATCAAATCAAGTACACTCCCCTGCGTCCCATCTCTATATCTTGTCATCTCTACAATATGTTGCATTAAAAAACAATCTCACTTTCTCTATAAACTTATTTTCCAGGCTACCCTGTCCCGCTGGAGTAGTACAATTTGCCCAGTTGATCCTTGGCAAATTGAAATCTGCAATCAAAATTTTATAATTGTTCTCTCTATTATCTATCTCCTCCATTGCTTTCAGTAGGTTATCATCCTCTCCCCTGCTATTATTTGGGCTTCTATATAGAGGCAATTAGAATTGATCCTCTTACACATTTTACTTCAAAACACAAATACTCACAATACTGCTGTCTCATATCCACCTCATTAACCTTGAGCTCTTTTCTTACATAAATAAACAGTCCTCTTCCAACCTCTGCTCTAATAGCATTTCTCTCATATAACTCCAAACCCTCCAAACTATATTCCACCAGTTCCCTTTCAATTCTAGCATTTTTTGGTCTTACTTCCTTAGGGCTATGACATCAGGTTTTTCCTCTTCATCCTGCAACCTACATATCAGTTCTCTTTTCTTGTTCTGGGTAAACACATCCACATTACTAAACATAATCCTTAATCCATCTACCATTCCTTCAGCAATTACACCATCCCGCTCCTTCAGTCCGTACCCTACTCCCCCGTTAGCACTACTGGGTCTGCCTCTTTGTCTCCTGTCTCTCCCTGTGACACCTCCACCCCGTTCTCCTCCTCCATCACAACTCCCATCACATTCTCTCCCCTCCCTGATCTCCCCCTCCCTTCTACTCTTATAAACCACTTCCTCACTTTTCCGTCCCTCACTCTCCAGTAAAAATTATCTTATCCTCCTCATCCAACTTTCCATTATTTTCATCAGCCTTTTCTTGTCATTCCTTAATTTTTTTCCTTTGTTCTATACTCAAATCCTTCTTTAGTCTTATGTGTTTCAGTTTATCATTTGTATTTAGCCTCCAACTAAAATTTGTCACAGTCTCCGCCACTACCCTAGTTTTAAACTGTACCCTTATAGGTCTCATCTCTCCCCTTTTATATCTACCTATCCTACTGACCTCCTCCACCTGCCCTTCCATATTCGTCCTCATCCACACCTTTCAAGACCTCCTTCACTGTCTCCATATCCCTCACTTTTCTCACTCCATTATCATTCATGAGTCTCTATATCTCCATACAAGATTACACCCCTATCCCTGTCCATGGCCTCCCTCACGACACTCTCCTTGTTCTTCATGACCCCTACAACTGCACTCCCAAAACTTTTTTTGGTCATATTCATTTCTTCCTTTTGCTCTTTCATAATATCCTCCAAATCCTTGACTTTTTGTTTACCTACCACCGTCCATGCAGTCGACTCCTTTACTTCAGTGAAACGTCCTGCGTATTCCTTCAGCTGCTCCTTCAATGCCATATTCTCTGCTCCCAGTTCATCTACCCTTTTCAATACCATCTCTAGGCTCTCATTAACTGCCAAAATAGGCCTGCATTCACTTCCTTCGCTAGGCCTATTCCCTTCCCCACCTGTCACACCACACATTACACACAGTGCCTTAACTTTCTCACCAATATCCCCCTTCCATTTCTCCGTATCACTCATCCACTTTTCCAAATCCTTCACAACAATACTAACCTCTTCTAACTTCTTATCTGTGCTCTTAAATCCCCGAAAACGTTGTAACCTTCCTTCCGCCTCCGTCATACCCGAAATTCCCTCCGCCATGTTTGTTTACAAACTCAACAACTCACAACACTACCGCTGTCCCGTCACTACACACTCTTATTACACTATATATCACCACTCCACCACACCAATATATGCCTATCTAATTTTATCTTAAAGCTCCCTATCATTCTTGATCCCACTATAGCACTTGGTAGCCTATTCCACCATCTACAACTCAGTTACCAAACCAATATTTGCCTATATCTTTTCTGAAACTAAATTTATCTAATTTGAAACTATTTGTACGAGTTATTTCGCTATCAATGAGCTTTAGTACATTTTTCATATCTCCTTTATTAATTCCACTAACCCACTTGAATACCTCTATCATGTCACCTCTAACTCTGCGTCTCTCTAACGAATGTAAGCCTAATTTCTTCAACCTTTCTTCATGCGGAAGATTTCTAATATTATGGATATTTTTGTCATTCTACGTTGTACTCTCTCCAATGAATCTATGTCCATTCTGTAATAAGGACACCAAAATTGAACAGCATAATCCATATGGGGTCTCACTAATGACAAGTCAAGTTTTAAGATAACATCAGCAGTTCTGTTACTCACACTCCTAGATATGAACCCGAGAATCCTGTTTGCCTTGTTACGAACGCTTATACATTGTTTTCTAGGCTTCAAATCATTGCTAACAAACACACCTAGATTTTTCTCACAGTCTGAGTTTTCTAATTCCATATTAGCTAGTTTATATTTAAATTTTTTATGCATCTTCCCTATCTTTAATACCTTGCATTTGTCAATGTTAAACTTCATCTGCCATTTTACAGACCATTCGTGTAAGGTATCTAGATCCCTTTGCAGACACTATATCTCTAACTGAATAAATTTTTCTCCCCATTTTGGTATCGTCTGCAAATTTACTTATCCTACTAGCTATACCTAAATCAAGGTCATTTATGTATATAATAAACAACAGAGGACCTAATACAGATCCCTGGGGGACACCACTATTGACTGATCCCCATTCTGACTTAGTACCATTTATGCTGACTCTCTGCTTCCTACCAATTAGCCATGACCTAATCCATCCTAACAACGCCCCACCTATTCCATGTGCCTCAACCTTTCTCATCAATCTCTCATGAGGGACTCTGTCGAAAGCTTTACTGAAATCTAAATATATATCATATGACTTGTCATTATCTACTGCTTCATATACCTCTGAGAAAAAACTAAGCAAATTAGTAAGGCAAGAACGTCCCTGAGTGAATCCATGCTGAGAAGAATTGATTAAGTTAAATGTATCTAAGGTTTCTCATTTCCTAGCAATAATTGACTCTAGTAGCTTTCCTATGATTGAAGTGAGACTAATGGGACGGTAATTGGATGCTATTGATTTATCACCTTTTTTGAAAATCGGAACTACATTTGCAAGCTTCCAAGCTTCTGGAACTATACCTGTTTCTAATGAATTGTTAAAAAGAAATGTTAATGGGTAACTTAATTCATCTCTGCATTCTTTTAATACTCTAGCATATACCTCATCGGGACCAGGCAATTTCTGAGGTTTCAGTCTGTCAATTTCCTGGCTTACATCATTTCTACTTATAGTAACCGTACTTAACCTATTTTCTATACTATCGCTATATACCTTACGGACTTCTGGAATCTGTGCCAAATTTTCATTAGTGAAAATGGATAGAAACTGACTATTTAATGTACTGCACATTTCTAAATCATTTTCTGTCATTTCTCCTATCGAAGTTTTAAGGGGGCCTATTTTATCTCTAACTTTAGATTTATATAGCTGGTAAAAAGCCTTAGGGTTATTTTTAGAGTCATTGGCTATCCTGATTTCATAATTTCTTTTGTCTGTCCTTATACCTTTTTTAACCTCTCTTGATAGATTCTGATAGTAAGCAAGTAGGTGAATTTCGCCTTTCTTAATTTTTTCTATATTCCTCTCTTTTTTCCTAGAAGGTCTAATAGTCTATTATTCATCCATTTGGGTTGGTTCTGTGTTGATCTAAATTTTCTTTTGGGGATATATTTATTTTGCGCATTGTGGAGTGAAGAAATAAAATGATTATATGTAGCTGTCAAATTATCCTAAGTTAAGACGGGTATCTGAGAGAGAGTATGTTCATTAGCGCACCTGGGTCCACTTAATAGTTTAACCATATGAATGACTCTTAAGGCTCTTAATCCACCATAATTGGCTTTTCTGAAATCTGGGATAAGTGTCGTATTCTCTTTAGCCTTTCCTGTGTGGATACAGTACTTTGAATTCTTTGCTTACTTCAAACTGCTACCTCGTTTAAATCTTTAACTTTTATACACTATCTGGTACTGTATACAGTTTCATTTTTGTTCACACTATTCATGGCCTTTCTCTTTCAGTTTCACTACTTAAAAGGACTGACATGTACCTATTTCAGTTTTTCTTCATTCTTTGTACAGTATCCAAGACAAGTATTTGCAGTTTTCCATTGTTCCAATATGAAATTGAAACGCTGGATGAATAATTTTGATATTATCGCCAGTGCATAGTAATTTTACTTTCAAACCCAGACTATACTGTATAGTACCGGTACCGTATTATGATTTTATCATAATTAACTCAAAGATGCTTTTAACCACATTTTAGTTAATTATATGCACACATGCAGCCTCATCCTATATGTTATTATATTTTGTGATTCAACACACTCCAGAAATTCCTAACAGCTCCACCATAACTGGCTTAAATAATAATAATTGGCTAAATCTTGGCTACCCACAAAATGGGGATTGGGCCTGATATAGATAGAAATCTTAAAAGATGATAATACATTATGCTTAACATTCTTGCTAAAGAAGAATGAATCATCTCCCTTCATGACTATCATGTTAATTATCAAAATAAAGGAAAGCCAAGTGTTTTGCCCACAATCCTGAGAAAGATATGACTAAATGTCAGCAAAGTTGGCTTTGTTTGAACTATTTTATCATAATGTAAGCTTTATTCCAAAGTAATAATTTTTAAGAAGTGACTGAAGTACCCGGTATAAGAAGCATAACAATAAGTGACCATAAGAAATAGTGTTTTTAAGTGGTACAACAATCAATCAAATAATTAATTTAAAGCCAAAATATTTGGTTACGGTACTGTAGTTTCTTTGACACCTGCACATTCAGGTACCGGGTATTTCACATTTCTACACGTTCCACTTACATTAGTTATTTTCTTCATTGTGAAAACTTGGATATTTAAAAAAATTATCCATACAGTATTAAATTTTGTTTTATCCAATCATATTGAATCAAGCAAACAGCCAAACATTAAAATTTATTCAGCTTAACAAGTAGGATTAACTCTGATTCAAGGGGCTAACATCATTATACTAACCCTGACACTGTCGACATGAGGCTTGATAACTCCAGTTTGGTCAAGATCAAGAACATGAGTCTGAGGCAGCTGGTTCTCAGACTCTGGGAAGGCTAACTCTCGTGTTCTCTTCAGGATGATTGATGCTGCTTTACCCCATCTTGAACGTTCAATTTCTCTGTAACCATGAATAGCCTGCAAAATAGAACCTGCTATAGTTATGATAATTAATTACAATTATACATAATATATTTAAAAACTGATACAGAAATCTTTAAGTCCAACAGATGAATAGAGTAACCCTTCTACAGCTATCCAATTACAGTAATATAGATACTTCTATAAACAAGGATTACAACATTGACTGGTTTCAAGCAGTCCTTATGTTTTGGGTAACAGATAGTAACACTACTTGGGGGTGTGGGACAGACAAAAGAGAAGAAAGCTGGATGTGATGGAGATGAGCTGCTTGAGGAATGTATGTGGAGTGACTCGTAGAGACAGATTCAGGAAGGAAGAGGTACGTAGCAGAGTGGGACAGCAGGTCGCTGAGCAGGAACCTTTGTCGGACAGATAGGTGCTGTGCTGGTATGGACATGTCGAGCGAATGAGAGATCAAGGCTTACAAAGAGCGTATATGAGTCAGATACAAGGGGAGGTAGAGGGGTAGGAAGACCTCTGTTGAGATAGAGAGATTGTGTAGTACTAGCATTGGAAGAGAGATGACTAGAACAGGCAAGAAAAGTGGTAATAAATAGGAATGGATGGAGAATGCTTGTGAATAGATTAGTGATAACGCGGTCGTTGGGAGAGAGGCTCGGGCGCCAGTTAGACTAGATAATAGTCCGTCAGGCGCCTGGTCCTAGGAGCCAGGTTATCTTACAGTTTCTTACAGTTTCTTACAGTAGATCCTCTGGAAAAAGGCAAACTATGCCTGTGTATCCAGCTCAGTACCAGTGCTTGCACTGCTGCGGTCGTTCACGGTGTTGGCGGCGGCGGTAGCAGACGCAACATTTTTACTATTCTGTATTTTTGTTTTATAATCAAACTTCAAATCTTGTCTTCCCCATGCTTTATCAAGATTACTTTCAAACTCCCTTATTGATTCGGAATCGACTACATACTGGGGCAGTGCGTTCCACTCATTTACCACTCTATCACAAAATGAGTTCTTCGCCTTCTCAAGCCTATTTCTTTCTTTGTAAATTTTCTTAGAGTGTCCTCTCGTTCTTGTTCCCTCCCGCATCAAGAAGATACCTTCACACACATCCTCATCGTACTTTCCTGACACTATCTTAAAAGTCTCTATCATATCCCCTCTCTTTCTCCTATATGCCAGTGTCGGAAGTCCCAGTGTCCTCAACCTCTGCTCATAGCCCGCGTTCTTCAACGTTGGTACCAGCTTGCTAGCTCTTCTCTGCACTTTCTCCACTGCTTCTATATCCTTTACCATATATGGAGCCCACACCTGGTTTGCATATTCCAGGTGTGGCCTAACCAGCGCTGTATATAGATTCCTGAAGATTTCTTCGTCAAGTGACACAAATGTCCTCCTTATCAGCCCTACAATTCTATTGGCTTTGTTTATCTTTTCCGCTAAATGTTCTGAGAAATTTAACTTATTATCTATCACTACTCCTATATCCTTTTCTGCACTCACTTCCTCCATCGCTTCATACATACTGTATCCTACCTTGTCTATCTTGCTGGTCCCAATCCGCATGTACTTGCATTTTTTTGGATGAAAAGGCATTAACCAATGCTCAGACCATCCCTTCATGCCCTCCACATCTCCTTGAAGCAAACCCATATCTTCCTTACTCCTCACTCTTCTATACAGTTTAGTGTCATCCGCATACAGGTATACCTCACTTCCATTAGTTATAACTTCAGGCAAGTCGTTGATAATATAACGAACAGCAATGGTCCCAACACAGATCCCTGAGGTACCCCACTTGTAATTTCCCTCCACCCCGAGCCTATTCCATTCACCAATACCCTCTGTCTCCGATCTTTCAGGAAGGCTTCTATCCATTTCACACATTTCTCCCCTATATTATAGCTTCTAACTTTCTCTATTAACCTTTTATGTGGGACCTTATCGAAGGCCTTCATAAAATCGCAATATACCACGTCTATTACATCACCATCTTCTAGAATTTGCATCCAATCATCTACCACCTTAATTAGCTGTAGTACCGTCGACCTCCCCGGCAAGAATCCGAACTGTCTCCCACTGAAAAGTTGGTTTGACTTCATATGATCCATTATTCCTTCTCTAATTACCGTTTCCATTAGTTTACACACAACACTTGTCAAACTGACTGGTCTATAATTCCCTGGGTCATTTCTCTTTCCCTTCTTAAATATAGCTGTTATGTTCGCCTCTCTCCAGTCCATCGGGATTTGTCCTGTATTAAACGATACCTCAAATAACATTTTCAATGGCTCTACTAACATCTCCCCTCCTTCCTTTATGATTCTTGGGTGTATCCCATCCGGTCCCGGTGACTTACTTCTATTCATTTTTTCTATAGCCCTTCTTATTCTAGCATGGGAAAACTCTACTAGTTCTAGTGCCGGTGCCTGTTTGATGGGAATAGTAGGCACTGCATCCTCCGACTCCACTGTTAGTACCCCCCCAAAGTATTTCCCCAGCACCTCTGCTTTCTCCTTATCAGTCTCCGCTCTACTCCCATCATTCAACCCCCCCACCAGCTCTGGGATCCCTACTCTTCTTGTTAATTTTTCCTGAATGTACTTCCAGAATATTTTTGGATTATCCTTCACATTTCTAGCTATCTCTCTCTCCCTCTCCTTCACCCCCCTCCTTGTTTCCCACCTTATTTTATTGTTTATTTGTCTGCGTTCCAGATCCACTTCCTTAGCCTCTATACTAGACCCCCTGTTCTTTTTTAACAATTTTAATCTTTCCCACAATCGTTTCTTTCTTCTAATCAATATCCAAAGCTTTCTTTTCATTGGCAATTCTGGGTTAGTTCTTTTCCTCAATTTTGTTTTATCCTTATATTCCCTTACTGGTACACTTTTGGATACAGCATTCTCCAGTTTGACTCTAATTTTCCTCCACATTCCTTCAGCGTCTTCACCGTTCAAATATTCCCCCCAGTCAATGTCCAAACACCGTCTCAGCAGCTCATAATCTGCTCTATCATACATGTATATTTTTCTATTGCTTTTATTATCCCTCTCCGATTTAATGTTACAACTAAAGCTTATACAGGCATGGTCACTACGACCTATAGGGCTATCCACATTAACATGTTCCACTATATCCTCTTCATTGCTAAAAATCAAATCAAGTACACTCCCCTGCGTCCCATCTCTATATCTTGTCATCTCTACAATATGTTGCGTTAAAAAACAATCTCTCACTTTCTCTATAAACTTATTTTCCAGGCTACCCTGTCCCGCTGGAGTAGTACAATTTGCCCAGTTGATCCTTGGCAAATTGAAATCTCCAATCAAAATTTTATATTTGTTCTCTCTATTATCTATCTCCTCCATTGTTTTCAGTAGGTTATCATCCTCTCCCCTGCTATTATTTGGGCTTCTATATATAGAGGCAATTAGAATTGATCCTCTTACACATTTTACTTCAATACACAAATACTCACAATACTGCTGTCTCATATCCACCTCATTAACCTTGAGCTCTTTTCTTACATAAATAAACAGTCCTCTTCCAACCTCTGCTCTAATAGCATTTCTCTCATATAACTCAAAACCCTCCAAACTATATTCCACCAGTTCCCTCTCAATTCTAACATTTTTTGGTCTTACTTCCTGTAGGGCTATGATATCAGGTTTTTCCTCTTCATCCTGCAACCTACATATCAGTTCTCTTTTCTTGTCCTGAGTAAACACATCCACATTACTAAACATAATCCTTAATCCATCTACCATTCCTCCAGCAATTACACCATCCCGCTCCTCCAGTCCGTACCCTACTCCCCTGTTAGCACTACTGGGTCTGACTCTTTGTCTCCTGTCTCTCCCTGTGACACCTCCACCCCGTTCTCCTCCTCCGTCACAACTCTCATCACATTCTCTCCCCTCCCTGATCTCCCCCTCCTTTCTACTCTTATAAACCACTTCCTCACTTTTCCGTCCCTCACTCTCCAGTAAAAATTTCTCTTTTCCTCCTCATCCAACTTTCCATTATTTTCATCAGCCTTTTCTTGTAATTCCTTAATTTTTTTTCCTTTGTTCTATACTCAAATCCTTCTTTAGTCTTATGTGTTTCAGTTTATCATTTGTATTTAGCCTCCAACTAAAATTTGTCACAGTCTCCGCCACTACCCTAGTTTTAAACTGTACCCTTATAGGTCTCATCTCTCCCCTTTTATATCTACCTATCCTACTGATCTCCTCCACCTGCCCTTCCCATCCATATTCGTCCTCATCCACACCTTTCAAGACCTCCTTCACTGTCTCCATATCCCTCACTTTTCTCACTCCATTATCATTCATATGAGTCTCTATATCTCCATACAAGATTACACCCCTATCCCTGTCCATGGCCTCCCTCACGACACTCTCCTTGTTCTTCATGACCCCTACAACTGCACTCTCAAAACTTTGTTTGGTCATATTCATTTCTTCCTTTTGCTCTTTCATAATATCCTCCAAATCCTTGACTTTTTGTTTACCTACCACCGTCCATGCAGTCGACTCCTTTACTTCCGTGAAACGTCCTTCGTATTCCTTCAGCTGCTCCTTCAATGCCATATTCTCTGCTCCCAGTTCATCTACCCTTTTCAATAACATCTCTAGGCTCTCATTAACTGCCAAAAAAGGCCTGCATTCACTTCCTTCGCTAGGCCTATTCCCTTCCCCACCTATCACACCACACATTACACACAGTGCCTTAACTTTCTCACCAATATCCCCCTTCCATTTCTCCGTATCACTCATCCACTTTTCCAAATCCTTCACAACAATACTAACCTCTTCTAACTTCTTATCTGTGCTCTTAAATCCCCGAAAACGTTGTAACCTTCCTTCCGACTCCGTCATACCCGAAATTCCCTCTGCCATGTTTGTTTACAAACTCAACAACTCACAACCCTACCGCTGTCCCGTCACTACACACTCTTATTACACTATATATCACCCCTCCACCACACCAATATATCCTCCCCCTTCACTAAATCTTTCCTCTTCTTGCTAGCCCCGTATGCACTCGATATTCCGTGAATTACTTGTCCATCCCATAACATATGCCGGAGCCTCAAAACTTGCGTCCGCCTTCCGCCATTGTGTGCCGCCCAATGAAGTTATATGAAGGGTCATGTCTTGATGGGAGGTGGGCTGGCATTGTGGTGGTAAAGCTTCGCCGCGTGTCTGCCTGCTATGGCCGGAACCTCTCCGGGAGGTCTGGGACCTGGGAATCTTTTGCTGGAAGACCCCAAATGGGCCTGGGTCTCTTGGTCTTCTACTGGGTGACCTACAGTAGATGTGTGTCACATGTGTTTTTATTTTATTTTTATTTATTTTCAGATCGAGGCATACAAGATCATTAATCAGAAATACGATCAAGATTGTATAGAGGAGATTTTTCCAAATGAGGGAAGATGACGTTACCCAAGGAAATTGGAAAACAAATTTCGGATTTTTTTTATTTTAATACCACAAATTTTCCGAGTGTTTTTTATAAACAAAATAGGTCATTTGCATCAATATATAGTATTTGTAATTAATTAGAAATCTTGGGAAAACCTATTTTCCCCATTAGGCCTATCGATCAATGTTAGACACACCCCCCAATAGTGATTTGAAAAGACATTAGCCTAACCTAACAACCTTACCTAACCTAACCTAGTATTATGGGTGGGGGCTGCCGCCCCCACACCCCCGCTAGTTGAGTGCTCCCTTAACCTCTGAAGTGCGCATGGGGGTAATTGGAAACGTCCCCCTGTGCTGACGTATTTCCGTCACTAAAATATTCATTGTGCCATTAATAGCATTAATATTTATCCATATGCGCCTATTATGGGTTGATTATAAAGGTATTAACCTGAAACAACAATAAAACGAGTGAAAACAGCGTTTGGATGGTCAAAATCGGAGATATAGCCCGCGAGTTGTATAATGTATGGGTGAGGCAATCTGCTTTCCCGCCAATTTCCCCCAAGGCCACTGAGACGCAGTCGATCGATACTCTCTCTCTCTCTTGCACTCGCTTGCTATCAGTGATGACCACACCCTCCAATCGGATTTCTAATGTTAGCACGAAAATATACCTCAGAATAAGGGAATAACAGGGAAAATAGGTGATAACTGAAGGAGAGGAGGAAAGTGGGGAAGGAGGGGAGGTAGAGGACTGAGATTTTGCATGGCCCAGGGGCCAAAAAAAAAAAAAAAAATAAAAAAAAAAATATAAATTTTTTTTTTTTTCGATGTCAAAAGTTGATTTTTATTTTCTCTGACTCTTAAGAGTCTTCCCGCAGTGCGCCGGGGGAACTCTTAAGAGTCTCCCCGCAGCTCTCTGGTTAATAAAAAAATAAAAAAAATTGGCTGTTGATTATACGAATATGAAAGAAAGTCGATGAAGTCTACGGTGTTTACTCTGCAATCTTCAGCTTTGATTGTACATTGATAACGGGAAAGTACCGTATTGACAACCTTGTTACGAAACTTAAATTTTAGTACCATACTTTTATATTAGGGTTTTCCGAGTGCTTAACACATTTTCATATGATCTTTAGAGCTATCGATAACTGGAAGTAGGCTACCGTATTGACAACCTTGTTACGAAAAATAAATTTTAGTACCATACTTTTTTATTAAGTTTTGCCGAGGGTTAAAACAAATTTTCTTATGATCTTTAGAGTATATAGATTCAATATTGATCTTCAAATATATCAACAAAATTTGTGGTATTAAAATAACATTGAACCCAAATTTCAAGTCAAGGACAAGACTCAACCACAGGAAGTACTCTTCTCAAACAGGATTGTAAACAATTGGAGTTACCAGAGTGGGTGATGAATGCCGAAACGGTTTGAATCTTGATTAGATAAGGTGTGGATGGGCCAAGAGCAGAAGTTGAAAGTTACAGGGCACATATAGGCTAACGCGAACCACCACATGCAGCCAACACTGCCAGGTCAATAGAGCTGCAGTCACTGGGATAGGCCTCTTCCAGAACTACATCTGTGAGAAACAACATTTAAAGTTCCAATTCTTAGGGTTTAGGCCTAGGATCACTTTTGTGTTCCCTCACGGCTCGCCCATTACTCTGTCTCGTGTTACTTGTGTAGTAGGTGAATTTACAAGGGGTGTAGGATTCCTAGCCCACCTGCCCCCAGAAGGAAAAAGTAGAACAGTAAAAGACAGACATAAACGCCTTCGTTATTGAAAACTGAAGATAAATCATCAAATATTTGCCGTCTACATAAATCCAATTTCCTTATAGCCTAGGCCTACGTTTGTTAGCCAAAGCCTAGGCTACTAATGTATTAGGCCTATGTAGAAATTGTGCCAAACTTACATCATCCCAGTGGTCAAATTCATACTTCTTCCTTTTCAAGTGAGGTTCCACTTCTTTCATGAGCACATTCTCTTCTTCCAAATTAATGAATTCTTTGACAACTAAAAAGCTGGAAGTTATTGCATCCTGCGTGTTCAAGGTACAGGAAGAATGAAAGTATATGTAGTTTGGATGTTTACTGATTTTATTTACACATGAACTATTTCTCTCTACTGCACTGGATTGGAAACAAGTAGGAGCTGTATGTATCCATTGCTTTGTAGTTGATAAGGTCGTCTTGGTTAAGTGTGTTACAGCATTTTGATATCTTCCAGTGCCGAATGAAAGTATTTGAATGGTTCTCTCAGCAAGTATTTTCCCTCTAGCAGTGCAGTAATTTAACATGCTAATTCCAAAGTAATTTTGGGCACAATTATAAGGTATAGTCGTATCTTTTCGCTGATTATGCTGAGAGTTTAGCGGTTAAGCCATTATAACAGCCCCTCCCTTTTAGATAAATAGATTTTAGTGCATGGTGTAGATTTCTTGTCGGGATGACTTCTATCTTATATTTGTTATGCAGTCGATCTTGCTGCAGTCATCATTCTGCTTGGTTTCGTGCTTTTCTTTGTTTGTCTACCGAAATTTTCGTTTTCTTTATCTTGTAGCCTACGTGAAGTTTGGAAAGTACATTTGGCAGGGTTTCTAGGGCTGTTAGTGTAATTTTATCTTCATAGAAGAAGAAGAAGAAGAAGCCCTTTAAATTGAGACCAGCCCGCAATATTTGTATTATATTTCCCTTGTACAATTCGTTATAGTCTTTATGGAAAGATTTAGCAGGTAATTACTTTGCCATTTGATATTAATACAGATAAATTTGCACTGTTAATCAATAAAGATTTCACAAACTGACAAAAGCTCTATAGGCTAGCCTAGGCCGGTAACATTCAAGACAGCTATTTACCAAGTTTCTTTATAGCCTATTTTTTCCAGGGAATATAGTGTTTAATTGTTGTTTATCATGGTTTGAGTGGAGGATTTGCATTAACTTACCCATTATTCATTAATCTGAAGATACTCCGTCAAATGGCGCCATTTATTGGGTGAATCGCGCTTTTACAGTAGGTAAGGAAAATTGTGGGGAGGCCATGCACGCTTCCAAAATGTACAAATATTATATTAGATTAGATTAACCTAACCGAACCCTAATATAAAATAGGGTAATATAATATCGTTTTTGTGAGCAACGTTCAAGCCATTTATTGGGTGAATCGCACTCACCGCATCTTTCAAAACAAGAAGAAGAGGACCAGGTCGAAGGATTCATTGGGTGCAA
The DNA here is from genome assembly GCA_032716605.1 of Paralithodes platypus. Classification (NCBI taxonomy): domain Eukaryota; kingdom Metazoa; phylum Arthropoda; class Malacostraca; order Decapoda; family Lithodidae; genus Paralithodes; species Paralithodes platypus. The sequence goes on along the minus strand of CM064482.1, from coordinate 54,049,319 downwards.
TGCTTTGTTTAGGCCTACGTTCGGGACATTATTTTAGTGTTATTTTTCGGTGTAGCCTAATCGGGTTTTTTCAAGTGTCGATAACGAAATTCCTCCATGCGGACTATAATGAGAAAAATATGGCGAGTCTATTGGTCCCTATTTTCCCTAATAAATTATTTCTAATAAGGCGGCGAAAGAGGTCTTGAATGTTATCGCCTAGGCCTATTTGACGTTTGACTGTTTGACATTCGTTCTATCGAAGATCAAACCGATCTAGTTTGACATTTGCGAATGTCAAACGTCAAATATTGAGTTGACAGTTTGTTCTTTGATATTATTTTCGGTAGCATTCAAGGAGACTACATCAGGACTCTTCTTCTGATGATGATGATGATGATGTTGAGGGATAGCCTTTAGTATCGGCCCCTCGTTGGTCTTCTTACACCTTCCCCAGTTTTCTTTCTTCACTGTAGGCTAGATGTATTATTTCTTCATCTTCTTACTGGGGTCCTTATTTTCTATAAATTTACTTGTTTTCCAAAATATAGCCTAGGCCTATTGTCACTTTTTGTTTTTTCTTTTTCTTTTTTCCTAGTATTAAAACTTTTGTTGTTACACTTTTCTTACTTTCTTTTAATTTTTTTATAAATTTTTAAGACACTAGCTCTCCTAATTTCTCCTGTGTTCTTAATTATCGGTTTAATTCTAGTTTCGCTTTCACAGCATACTCATAAATTTCTATGGCTACTTTAGAGTTGTCATATACCATACTTAATTCCTATATATGTCCAAAGCGGCGGAAATGCATTATAAGGAATTATACCTACTGTAAAAAAAAAAAAAAAAATCTCCCCATATGCGGCACCATAGCTATTACATAATACTAGGTTAGGTTAGGTAAGGTTGTTAGGTTAGGCTAATGTCGTTAATGTAGTTTATTATCATTATATTACGTCTTTCTATCTATCTATCTATTGCCTGACGCCGTGATCCCCGAAGGGGTGGCCACGAACGAACCGACCCCATGCACCTCTGTCCCCAGTCAGTCGACGCCCCTCCCCCCACCCAGCACCGCCTTCGTTCATGTAGTTCCTCACTCCTCACTCCATTACGTCTTTTACCCAGCAATTTCCCTGATCTTCATAGTTGGTCGGGAAGCTATGCCTTTACAACGGCGCCTCCCTTTTGTCGCTGTGTACGTGAAACTAGAATTTTACCTAATTTTCTGTTCTTTCGTCAAGTTCTTTTATCCTCTTTTCTCTCCTTTTCCAACATCTATGTAAGTATTGTTTTATCTCTTTGTTTCCTTCTTTCGGTAAAACTTTACCTAGGTCCCGTTAAAATATCCTCAAGTAACCTATTAAAAACTGTTCAGGGGACTGGTTAGAACTTGTAGGATGTTTAATTGAAGGTCGGAAATCAGTATTTAATGAGAAATAAAAGTCTTGAAATGCGCTATGTTTTACGGGAGGGTCTGTACGCCGCCACATACGCATGGCCCCGCCCACTGCCCATAATGTACAAATATTATATTAGATTAGATTAACCTAACTTAACCTAACCTAACCTAACCTAACCTAACCCTAATATAATATAATATACCATAACATAACATAACATTACCTGGGAAAGAGAGGGCAGGGACCCTGGGTGACCCATAGCGCATTTTAAGACTGTTATTTCTCAGTAAATACTGGTTTCCGACATTCAATTAAACATCCTACAAGTTCTAACCAGTCCCCTGAACAGTTTTTGATAGGTTACTTGAGGATATTTTAATGGGACCATAGGTAAACATTTATCCTTCTTTCTTGAATAGTAACTCTCCTATAAGTTTTTCAGTGTCTTGGATATATGGCCTGTGTAATCTTGTTATTTTTGTCCTAATTTCATTATATTCTTCACATTCCAGGATAAAATGTTCTAAGTTTTCTGTATCTTTTTCACACAGTCTGCATTTTGTATCCTCCTTCTTAAATCTTTTTCGGTCTTCTAGGTTTAGGGTGTTTGATCTGCATTTAAAAAATGTGACTGAGGCTGCTGTGTTGTCATATACTTCATCTTCCCCAATTTCTTTTTTTATTTTCTTGTAAATGTTTAGATTGGTTTTTGATTCCATGTCTTTTCTTCTTACTTCTGACTGGGTATAAGCTATCCTATAATATATTTATTAGCCTAGGCTATACCCCTTTGAAAGGACATTAGCCTAACCTATCCTAGTATTATGGATGGGGGCTGCCGCCCCCACACCCCCGCTATTTGACATCTTTGACAGATTTTTGGTGTATTTTTCTGTGAAAAGTGTATTTTTTCAATTTGTCGATAACGAAAATCCTCCATGCGGACTATAGGCTAGGCCTATGGAGAAAAATATGGCAAATCTGTTGGTGCCTATTTTCCCTAATAAATTGTTTCTAGGCTAATAAGGCAGATGTAGGCTAGTGTCCTTGAAGATTATCTTATTTTCTCCTGTGACATCGAGTATACCAACACTACCACTGTTGATAGACTATAGGCTACCTGGCACCAGCGAACTTGACAGACAGTTACACCCTCTCGGATCACTTCCTCCGCGAAATTGTCTTATGTTGTGTGGAACTAGGCCTAAGAAGAACATTAATAAGAGATAGTCGTTTAGTTATCTCTGATTAGATAATATTTGTGTTGAGGTAGCATTCAAGAGAATCAAGACAGCTAGAGCCGCCTTATTTACCAAGTTTTCTTTTTAAAAAAATCAAGGAATAGGCCTAGGCCTACAGTGTTAAATTGTTGCTTTTCATGGTTTGAGTGGAGGATTTGCATTAACTTGCCCATTATTCATTAATCTGAAGATACGGCGTCAAATGGTCCCATTTATTGGGTGAATCACGCTTTTACAGTAGCCTAGGTAAAGGAAATTGTGGGTAAATGGATACACGATGTGTTGAGCTCACCGGCCCCACCCCTTGACTTATTGTCATCCTCATATATGTTGATCTGTAAGGGGGCAAGAACAGGTTGCCGGTATTTAGTTTGGTAATTATAGGGAATAGGCCTAGGCTCGCACCCTTATTTTTCATGTTTTTTCCTCCAGATTTTGAGAAATGAGTGTTTTCATGGTTTTAGTTATACAGTAATTCCAATGTGGGATACACGATGGGTTAAGGGGGGGGGGGGGGGCTTTGCCCCCCCCCCCTGATTTATTGAAATCATCATCTATGTTGCCAGCAGGGAGTAAATATCGATTATAATGCATAAAGAAGGCGTTTGTATTTTTGTAAACAGTGAGGATGTCCAAAAAAGCTCGGAGATTGAGTAGAATGGGCGTTTTTTTCTATTAATATCGGGTTTTATAAATGTGATCAAAATTATTCTCCCACAGTGGATTATACATGAGTACAGTGTAAGGATTCCATTGACCTACATTGTCCCTAATAAATTATGTATAATAAGGCTGCGCCATTCATTGGGTGAATCGCGCCCGCCCCATCGTTCAAAACAAGAAGAAGGAGTCAAGTCGAAGGATTCATTGGACGCAATGCTTTGTTTATGATCGGGACTTATTATTTTGGTGTTATTTTTCGGTGTAATCGGGTTTTTTCAAGTGTCGATGACAAAATTCCTCCATGCGGACTATAATGAGAAAAATATGGCGAGTCTATAGGTCCCTATTTTCCCTCATAAATTGTTTCTAATAAGGCGGCGCAAGACGTCTTTAACCCGGCAAGCGCGATAGGCCTCACGGAAGGCTTCCTATAGGGAACGCGATAGGCCTCACGGAAGCAAGACCATAAAAAAAGCCTTCCAAAAAAAAAAAGGGCCTATCAAAACAAAGGATTTTGTCTCTAGGTGAGATAATTCCCCTCTAGTACTCATCCATGTGTTTCTCACCCCTCCCCTCCTTCCCCACTTTATTCCCCCCTCCCCCCCCCCCCCCCCCTCCTCAATTATCACCTATTTTCCTCTTATTATCATCATTTATCGGTTATTTTTCTCTCCCGCGATAATGTAGCACAAGTGGGTTGCATAAAAGATTGTTATGCAACACCCAGACACCGGCACACACCGCCCTGCTCGTCTCAGTTGACTCCCAGACAGCGAGAGGGGAGGGCTGCCTGTGGCTCTCTCTCGCCTGAGATTATGACCGGGTGGCCAATATCTTCGTTTTTCACCACCCAAATGCTTTTCCCACTTATTTTAGCACTCTTGAAGGTTCATATATACATCATATATGTAAAATAAAAGCATACCGAAAACAAATAATGCTTTATATTGTAAATATAACGAATTCTGTCAGAATCCAGGGCTAGAAATGCACAAATAACTACCCTAGCACCTAGGTCTATATCGCGCTTGTCAGGTTAATGATTTGTGTGGAGATTATAGTTTATCTTTAGTTTGCTGTGTTTGGCATGCATTTCTGTTAAGTTGTCCAGTTTCTCAAATTAATTAAGACACACATAGTTGGCTATAGATCACTTTCATATTCCACTTACAGTATTTAATTTGATAGTTTTGTATTCTATGTATGTATGTATTTTGTATTCCAGAGTGGGCAAGCAGCAAATGAAACATTTTCATAATCCACTTTTTTAATTTGATGGTTTTCTATTTTATGTATTCTATGTATGTATGAATTAGGTGGAAGGGAAACACAGGAAAGCGCTTGAATTCTTTATTTATCATAAGTTTTGTGCTATGCAGAACCTGATGATGGTTTCTGTGTAGCCCGAAACGTAAGATAAATAAAGAATTCAAGCTCCTTCCTGTGTTTCCCTTCCACCTAATTGATCCACTAGTCATAATGGATCAGCCACTTATGTACCGTTATGTATTTTGTATTCCAGAGTGGACCAGCAGCGAATGAAGTGTTGAGCCTGAACATCTGATCGGACCTTGACTTAGAGAGCCACTGCCAGAACAGACTACGATGCTGTAGACGTGTGTTTCCTCACCTCGCACCTCACGTACACAGCAACAGGTCCCTTATAACTTCTACCTCATGGGCAGACCGAAGAATGACATGCCCAACTCCAGGTGGGTCATTCTTTAACCATATTTTAATTTATTACTGTTTGAGTCGGCCACCCCCAATAAAAAAAAAAAAAAAAAAAAAAAAAATATATATAAAAATATATATATATATAAATATATATATATTATATATATATATATACCGGTATATATATACAGTATATATATGGAGCTCAGTGGTCTGGTTAATCTGCTCTACATAACTAACTATATACTGTAAATATGGGGTATGTGCCATACATACATACATCATTGGAACTATTATATTAATTAACCCCTTCTGTACTGGCGCCGTCCTTTCAACATCCTTCTGGCTATTACTAGGCGCTTATATTAAGTTTAAAAAGGACCTCCAGCAATCACCAGGCTTCGAACTATTTCACTCAATCCTTTTACGACCACAGATCCTTCTTAAACCGCACACTATCGTCTAAATATAGCTAGAATCAAATAAAAAGACGTTGCCGGTACAGAAGGGGGCTAAGCTTAGGAACAAAAGGTAATGAAAGCTTAACCCATTGAGGATTATGACACATTTTGACAGTTTATTCTGGCTGAATAAATTAACTGTGTTAGAAACGTAAGTAGGACCCTGGAAGCCACATACAACATAGCCCTATAGTCTATTCGCTGTAATTATTATTTGGGGGTTATCAGTGTTAAGAAGGATATTACTTAACGCCCCCAGGTGAGTGGTGTATCGGAGCCGGTAGTGTGGAGGGGCAGCAAGTGGACCTTTTCGGTGACCGTTACCAGTGATGCCATGGCGCTCTTCGACGTGTGGCTCCAGAAGGACGTGGTTGGCATCTTCTCCGACAACGACTTCATCATGACCCAAGCTTCAGTGGAGGCCCTCTTCTATGCCAACAAGGAGACCACCAAGAGTAAACTGGAGGCTTCACTGACGGTCCTCTCCCTCACTTACACTTACACCACACAGGCTCAGAGGGACCAGGAAGGACTCGGAGATCAAGCCTTCCACCCCAACGACCTCAATAATGCCATTTATTTACACTAGGATTGTCATAATCTGTTAATGTATGCTGTTCTGGGTCCTCTTCTACACTGATGACTGTATGTATGTACTGTATGTATATACTCAGGCACATACCCCACTGTTGGGGGTGGCCGACTCAAGACAGAGCCCGAACAGAAACAATATTTAAAGTTCCAATTCTCAGGGTCCGGGCTCACTTTCGCATTCCCTCGCCCCTTTTTCTGTCTCGTTGAGTAGGAGAATTTTTCAAGGGGAGGAGGATTCCTAGCCTCCTGCCTCGACGATTACACCACACGAATCCCTAAGGAGCAAGAGGGACTAATTAAAATGTATAACTAGCTGAGCGATCTCTGCCATACCCATAGCTTACTCTGACTGTTCCTTTTACTTATATATCTTCTAGATCTCAAGTGACGGCGTCTTTTCGTGGATTGACCTCCCTACTGCCAACCTAAAAGTTGGCAGATTGGGAGCCAAAGTGTCACATTTTTCCCTTGCCCCTCAACTTTCCCTTCATAATTGCTGAGGGGCACAGGGCTTTGGGTGAAGCTTTGGTTTCCCGGGCGTTTCCGCGCCCTCCTCGGCTCCCTGCCTTAGAGTGGCTTCGGTCACCCGGGCTTTATTAGTGGTAAGCAGGGAGGGTTTATGGGGGCGCTCATTTATGGCCTTGGCCTTGCTCGGGACCTTGGGGCTGTTCGGCCAGGCAGCCTGGGGAACAACAACAACAACTTGCAAAACAAACAAACCAAAACCGGAACGCATAAAACAAGTCACTACCACAATCACTATGTAGAAATGACACATTGAAGATTTAGCAAAACAATACTATGAAATATATTAACACAAAACCTCCATAATGTATTCCTGTTTCATATTAAGGGTGTGAATATCCTAGGTTCGAGTCCTTGAAGTACCGGTACCACATGTATTCATTGCTTTCATTAAAATGTAAAACTTGCAAACTAAACAAACCAAAATTGGGACAAGGACAATATAAAGTCAAATTAAATTATCAAAATCGCTATGTGGAAACAACGTTTACTAAAATGAAAATTATTAAATAAAAGAACACAATCCACCACATAGGGTGTACATTACTACATGAGCAAGTTAATCTGTTTCCCAAGCAAACTAATCGCACATATAACAACGCACTATCGTCACGTTAAAGGAAGTAGTCAAGTTTGGGAAGTCCGGGACGTTCTGGCAAATTTTACTAAACTCTGCATGAATAAAGAAACTATATGTTAAATGTCAAAATATTATTTAAAATCAAATTTGCAACATGACAAGACATTAAAATAGTACAAAATACAAATATTGATAGGATATCTATACTATTACAAAATAATATATAAAATACAGTACAGCACTCACTAACGATAGTGCTATCGGGTAGGTACCTGTAAGCATAGCATGCCTCAAGTGACCCCTATCAATAACTACCCTACAAATAACCTACATTTATAGCACAAATAAACTAAGGAAATCGCAAAAGTAAGCAATTGATACTATCGACAATGAATACATATAATATAAAGACAAATAATTACAAAATATGAAGTAACAACAGATTTAAACGAAGAGTACTCTTTTAACAAGAACAATAAATTTAAAAAATCATCAATATTAATATTAATAATAATAGAAAAAGAAAAAGATAAACAATAAATACAGACAAAAAGTAAGCAGAGGTTATACAAGAAACTTCAAGTTAAAAAATGCTTGATTAAAATTATTGATGTCAAATTTTAGAATACAGTCACAATAATTGACCCTAAAAAGATTAAATTTATGGAACAATTTACTTGCCTCAAAACCTCTGTCCACTAAGAGTCTGTATAGTAACCTAGCTCTAGCCCAAAAGTCATCTACTTTAGTGCAGATTTTACAAAATCTTATTAATTGAGAATAAAAACAGTTATAAGTTATTTTACTATCGATATTACTACTAGGGAAAGGAAAGTTTATTACGTTAAAATTAAAATCATCAACTTTGTGATATACTTTAAGTATGCACTGTTCATTAACAATCTCTATATTTATATCAAGAAAATTTTCAACTTTATAATTTACGTTACATTGTGTGAGGGGAATAGAATTAGGGTAAATAAGTTTAGCAACTTGATTAAAATTTAACAAATTGCAAACAAGAATATCATCAATATATCTACTATTATTACTTAACAGTTTAGCAAGTGCTAATTTTTCTGGAATTTTATTTTTCTTGCTACTGTCAACTAAGTCTTTTATATATTTAAATTCTAAAGCAAGCAAGAATAAGTCTGCAATTAAAGGGCTAGCATTTCCACCCATAGGAATTCCTAATATTTGTTTGAAAATGTACGGCCCGAATCTAACATAAGTATTGAAAAGGAGGAATTTAAGGGCATCTTTAAGTTTAGTTCTATCAAAATATACAGAACTAGTGGGAGAGTAGAGCTAAGTGATGCATTATTAAAATATGTATAAACATTTATGAAATAATTACCATTCCTAACGAACCTGTCAAAGTGCAAATCTATAAAAAAGCAAAGCTCTGAATATACTAAATCTAAAGGCAAATTGGTATACAAAGTTGAAAAGTCGAAGCTATGTACCGAGGTAACTTTCGGCATGGTATTTATTTTATCAATAACTTCTAACGAATTGTCAACACTCCAATAATAGTTAATGCCAGTTCTTCTCATGATGGTATTACAATATCTTTTATGAGTACTTTTAATGTATTTTAAGCAATTTACGACTTGTTCTGATAGAGTTTTAGTGGTAGCAAATTTTGCTCCGGCAATAAAGCGATATTTATAAGGTCTTTTATGAAATTTAGGTAACATGTATAATTTTGCAATGCACTTGTTCTTATCAGAAAGTTTAATATCAAATATTATATTTTTCTTGGTATGTTCATCGATTAAGTTATCAATATTCAGATTATTTTGAATTTCATAAACAGAATTACCGCAAATATTTTTACGTAATATGTTACCCTTAATACCTAATTCTTTTTTCATATTTTCAAGATAAAATTTCTTACATGTGAAGCTATAATTATTGCTGGCTTTATCTACTGTAGTGATTACAAAATGTTTATGTAAATTTATTAAATCAGCTTTAAGCTTATTATAATTATAGTCTATAAAATCTGAAAGATTAAATTCATTTTTAAGCGAGAAAATTGTATTTCTAATTAACTTAATTAATAATTTAGACCATGCTTCTAGTTCTCTACATTGCAGCACGCAATTTTTAACAATTTATCTTTTAATTTATTGACTGAAAAAACAATATCTTTTAAAATTATGTCCCATGTTACTTTATTACTCCCTATTCTAAATTTAAACCCTTTACGACATAGCTCCGCTAATTTGTCGTTTGCAAAATGTTTAACTAGTTCTACATCACCTGTTAATATGTGACATATCGGACTATAAATGAACTTTGCTAGTGCATCACGTCTGCTAGCTGGCATATCCATGACTCTTTCACACACGCATTTATTATTATTGAAATATCATTATCTGAAAGATTTCCTAAAACTTTATTATAATTACAAATAATAGACCCAACAGGTCGTTCATATGAATACACTATTAATGGTTTGAAATCTTTACAACCATCTGGTAACATGGACTTAACTTTCTTTGAATTAATAAGACTGTTAACATTAATTTTGTCTAAAATTTTAGAGGAATAATTTAAAGTGGACATGACTTTATCTTTAATACGGTTATCTTTGGATTTCTTAGAATTAGCTCTAATATATCCCATAAAAGCAAAGACTATATTCTTAAATTTATTTGTGAAATTATGTTTATTATTTAGAATATTTTCTATAAAAGGAGCAAAACTTTTCTTTTGTAGGCCTTTCAATGAGTCTTTTAATTTTTTAATTCCGAAATTTCGATATATTGAATATAAATTATTAACAATAATTTTAATATCAGACCTGTTTTTCTTTTTATTAAATGTATTTAGTCTTCTTTTACCGTGTCTACCAGGTCTTCTGTTTAATTAAAATGTAAAACTTGCAAACCAAACAAACCAAAATTGGGACAAGGACAATACAAAGTCAAACCAAATTATCAAAATCGCTATGTGGAAACAACGCCCACCAAAATGAAAATTATTAAATAAAAGAACACAATCCACCACATAGGGTGTACATCACTACATGAGCAAGTTAATCTGTTTCCCAAGCAAACCAATCGCACATATAACAACGCACTATCGTCACGTTAAAGGAAGTAGTCAAGTTTGGGAAGTCCGGGACGTTCTGGCAAATTTTACTAAACTCTGCATGAATAAAGAAACTACATGTTAAAACAGGGAAGTTAAAATATGGGTTATTAAAATCGTTTTTTAATAAATCTTTATACAAAATGTTGCCTACATTTTTTATTTGATTGTTAAGTCCAAATGGATAGATGGTCATTAATTTTCCAATCCAATAATTTTCTCTATCTAAAACATTTTGATTACTTTGAACAATTTCTATAATTTTGTATTTACAATCAAATTTAGTACAATCTGTGTTAAAATGCTTATATAGAAGAATCTTGGAGTCGATGCCGTTCTTAATTCCTGATCTATGCCCGTAGGCTCTTTCTCTTAAACATTGCTCGGTTTATTTGTAAATTAATTGGTGGGTCGGTGAAAACTAATACAGGTATTTATTTACTCTGTGATGTATGTATGTACAGTATATAATTATATACTCAGGAACATACCCCATAGCTGAGGGTGGCCAACTCGAGACAGAGCCCGAACAGGGACAACACAACGCAACATAGCAAAATATATTTATACCTTCGACATTTCAACTTTGTATACCAATTTGTCTTTAGTCTACATTTCAACTTTGTATACCAATTTGCCTTTAGATTTAGTATTTTCAGAACTTTGCTTTATTATACAGTAGATTTACACCTTGCCAGATTTGTTAAGAATAGTAGCCTAATGATTTCATAAATGTTTATTCATATTTTAATTATGCGTCACTTAGCTCTACTCCCACTAGTTCAGTATATTATGGTAGAACTAAACTTAAAGATGCCCTTAAATTCCGCCTTTTCAATGCTTATTATAATGTAAAACTTGCAAAATAAACAAACCAAAACGTATACGAACACAGTAGAAAGACAAAACAACGAATCAAAATCGCTATGTGGAAACAACGCTTAAGTAAAATAATTATTTATAAATAAAAGTACACAATCCACCACATAGGATTCGGGCCCTATATTTTCAAAACAATATTAGGAATTCCTATGGGTGGAAATGCTAGCCCTTAACCCGGCAAGTGCTGAAACACTAATAAGAGTTTTACCGCTGCGCTGCGGAACTCCTTATAGGCCTTTAAAAGGCCTTTAAAAAAAAAACATTTAAACCAGCCCAATATCAATTGTTTTTATTTTATTTATATTTTTTTTTATTGCCCCTTGGCCATGGCAAATATCACTCCTCCATCCCTCCTTCCCCCCCCACCCCTCCCCCCCTTCAAATATCACCTATTCTCCTCTTATTCCCTATTTGTCGATATATTTTCGTGCTATCAATAGCGAGTAATAAGGTGTGCTTGTATGTGCTACACAGCGAATGGAAGAGAGGAGAGACAATTACAGGACAGTGTCTCTACAGACGTCGTGAGGGTGGTAGGCTGGCAGGCTGGCAGAGCTTTTGGTTATGTAACTCTCGATCTAATTTGCCGATCTTGACCATCCAAACGCTGTTTCCACTTGGTTTATGGTTGTAACAGGTTAATACCTTTATAATCAACGTAAAATACGCATATGGATAAGTATAATGATATTTATGGTACGATGACGATTTGAGTGAAGGAAACAATCGAAATACCTCCGCACAGGAGGGTGGTGCCACTACCCCACCTGCGCAGCTACGAGGTTAAATTGCAGATTTATTCTTGCTTGTTTTAGAATTTAATTTAAAAGACTTAGTTGTCAGTAGCAAGAAAATAACATCCCAAAAAAAATGCATTTGCTAATTGTTAGTAATAATAGTAGATATATTGATGATATTCTCGTTTGCAATTCAGTATGTTAAATTTTAATCAAGTCGCTAAACAAATTTATCCAAATTCCATTCCCCTCACACAAGGTAACGTAAATGATTAAGTTGAAAATGTTCTTGATATAAATAAATATACTGATTGTTAATGAACAGTGCACAAAGTTGACAATTTTAATTCTAACGCAATAAACTTTCCTTTCCCTAGTAGTAATATCGATAATAATATAACTTATAATTGTTTCTATTCCCAGCTAATCTTATTTTGTAAAATGTGCACTAAAGTAGATTACTTTTGGGCTAGAGCTAGGTTACTATACAGACTCTTAGTAGACAGAGGTTTTGAGGCAAGTAAAATGTTGCATAAATTTAATCTTTAAATTAAGGTCAATTATTGTGACTGCATTCTAAAATTATATATCAATAATTTATTATCAAGCATTTTTAACTTGAATTTTCTTGTATAACCTCTGCTTACTGTTTGTCTGTATTTATTGATTGCTTATTTACTTATACAGTATTGTTGATCCCTGGTCTCTGGGTCTTTTTCATGGGTGACCTAGATGTGTGTGAATTTGTGTTTTGTTTTTGTGTGTTCATTGTTTGTTGTTGTTGCTGTTCCCCAAGCTGCCTGGCCGAATAGCCCCAAGGCCCCGAGCAAGGCCAAGGCCATAACCGATTGCCCCCACAGAACCCTCCCTGCCGACCACAATAAAGCCTGGGTGACCGAAGCCACTCCATGGCGGGGAGCTGAGGAGGGTGAGGAAACGCCCGGGAAACCAAAGCCCCACCCAGGGCCCTGTGTCCCTCAGCAATTATGAAGAGAAAGTTGAGGGGCAAAGGAAAAATGTGACGCTTTGGCTTCCAATCAATCTTGGTAGATTGGGAGGTCAATCCACGGAAGAGACGCCGTCACTTGCGATCTAGAAAATATATAAGTAAAAGGAACAGTCAGAGTAAGCTATGGGTATGGCAGAGATCGCTCAGTTCTCACTCCGATAGACCAGCCCATCACTACATTGTTTTGTGTTGTGTTGTGTTGTCCCTGTTCGGGCCCTGTCTTGAGTCGGCCACCCCCCAAAAAAAAGGAAACAATGGGGAATGGGCCTGAGTAGGCCTACATAGATAGATAGATAGATTGTTATTATTTTTTTTTATTGAATTAATCTTGTTAAAAGAGTACTCTTTGTTTAAATCTGTTGTTGCTTCTTCATAATTTGAAAATATATTTTATTTTATCGTATCTATTCACTATTTGATAGTATTAATTGCTTGCCATTTTGATATCCTTAATTTATTTGTACTATAAATGAAGATTATTTGTAGGGTAGTAATTGGTAGGGGTCACTTGTTCATGCTATGCTTACAGGTACCTACCCAATAGCACTATCGTTAGTGAGTGTTGTATGTATTTTGTACTATTGTAAATATCTTTGTCAAATTTCAAATTTGATTTTATTAGAACATTTTGACATAAATTGTAGTTTCTTTATTCATACAAAATTTAGTAAAATTTACCAGAACATCCCGAACTTTCCAAATTGACTAATTCCTTGAATGTGACGATAGTGCGTTGTTATATGTGCGATTAGTTTGCTTGGGAAACAGATTAACTTGCTTATGTAGTGATGAGGTTGATTGTGTTCTTTTATATCAAAATTTAATTTTATTAAGCATTATTTCCACATAGCAATTTTGATAAGTTCTTTTGCCTATAACTCGTGTCGACCCAGTTTTGGTTTGTATATTTTGCAAGTTTTACATTATAATAAATTCACACACATCTAGGTCATTCAGGAGAAGACCCAGAGACCCAGGATCACTAGGGGCTTCCAGTATTTCCCGGCCCTAGACCTCCAGGAGAGGTTCCGGTCTTATCTAGCGGCATGAATTCTAGCGATATTCTGGAGATTTGAGCCATTTTAGAGTGATATAGTAGAGATTGTGGCAATATTCTAGCTATTTTTGACTGTACTGTATTTGGTAACCCTGGGTATATTCCTGTTTCACATTACAGTTGTACGGTATTTACTCTGTGATAATAGTATAAATATTGTGGGCAATGCTGCGGTCATGTTATTTGTATCAATGTAATCAATTCCAAGTGCAATTAATACTTTAATTAATATTAAAATTAAAATGTAAAACTTGCAAAAAAACAAACCAAAACTGGGACAAAGACAATATAAAGTCAAAAAAAACTTATCAAAATCGCTATGTGGAAACAACGCTTACTAAAATAAAATTTATGAAATGAAAGAACACAATCCACCACATAGGGTGTACACTACTACATGAGCAAGTTAATCTGCAAAAGTCACAGTTTTAGCTACAGTATTCTAATATAGTCGTGCATATGAAGGATTGTAGCTTAATTTTATAGGAAATTAGTATATTTATAGAACATAATTATATCATTCATGTTTATAAGTACTGTATATTAATATTTGACACAAACAATACATTTTATTGGATGCAATATGGAGTATTCTTTAATTCCTTGACTTTAGTCTTATTGCAGTATGTTAAAAAATTGTCTGATGTCACAATATGTATGTATATACTACGGCACGTACCCTATAGCTGGGGGTGGCCGACTCGAGACAGAGCCCGAACAGGGACAACACAACATAAAAAAAAAAAAACAAAAAAAAATCACACACATCTAGGTCGCCCAGGAGAAGACCTAGAGACAGTAGCTACGATAATGCAAACAAATTGTTATATTATTTGATGAGGTTTTTACAAGATTTATTATTATTAAGCTTTCCTGTACCAGCGACGTCTGTTGTATTATTTATTCTAGCTATATTTAGATGATTTTATGTTGCTTAGGAAGGATCTGTGGTAGTTGAAAGAGTTAATCGAGATAGTTCGAAGCCTTATAATGTCTAGAGATCCTTCCTAAACTGAATATAATCGATTAGTAGTAGCCAGGATAAAGTCAAAATTAAGTTGATGTACAGAAAGGATTAATACAAGTCAACAAGTGGATAAATAGTTCCATGGCTTGTCTTGGTGGTGTAATGGTTCGAGTGGTTAAAAATCTGTGTGTGATAACCCAGGTTCGAATCTCGGTGGATCACATATATGCTTTCATTAATTTCATTGGAGGTGTTTGGTTTTGGGGTGAAGTTAATACAAAATAGAATAACAATCAAGTATCAAAAATCCGAAAAAATATATTATTTTTAACATCGTTCTTAATACCGATAATCCCTAAATAAAATTGATGAAAGCATGTGATGCTCCCAGGATTCGAACCTAGGATTTCTCTTTCAGAACACGAGGAAACATTTATCCATTACACTTAAGACCAGTTTTTAGACTTTACAAAGTCCTCTGTAGCCCAACCTATAAGTCCAATCAAATTCTACCTGGTGCCATTCGATTTCTCTCGACCAACAGCTCCTATTCAAGGTCGTAGATTGCAATTTCGACCAGCCTTTCGCCCAGAATCGAAAATATTTTTCCAAATTCACCTGGGTGTTAAGCCCAGGGAAATTGTTGATTTGGGTCGAATTTTGACTTTTCAAGATTAGGATATATTTGGATTCATCTCGTCGTTGCGATACCAAGATTCCAACGGTATATGGATTTTTTAATTTTTACCAATTTTTAGGCACAATAGGCCTATTTTAAAGTTTAAAAACCATAGACGAGTTATTTATGTACAGATTTTGTTTAAATTTATACCATATTAATTGAGGTCAAGACAGATTGATTAAAATAAAGTTTGGTTGATGAAGGTCAACTTTGTTTGATTAATGTCAAGTTAGCTTCACTGAGATATGTTAGGTTGTTTGAGCTCAAGATAGGTTGTTTAAAGTCAGCTAGTTTGATCTAGGTCAAGTTACATTGATTGAGGTCAAGTTAGCTTGATTGAGATCAAGTCTGCTCGATTGAGTTCAAGTTAGCTTGATTGAGGTCAAGTTAGCTTGATTGAGGTCAGTTAGCTTGATTGAGGTCAAGTTAGATTGATTGAGGTAAAGTTAGTTTGATCTAGGTCAAGTTAGTTTGATTGAGGTCAAGTTAGCTTGATTGAGGTCAAGTTAGCTTGATTGAGGTCAAGTTAGCTTGATTGAGGTCAAGTTAGTTTGATCTAGGTCAAGTTAGCATGATTGAAGTCAAGTTGGCTTGATTGAAGTCAAGTTGGCTTGATTGAAGTCAAGTTAGCTTGATTGAAGTCAAGTTAGCTTGATTGAGGTGAATCAAGGTCGTTGATCGTGATAAATTTAATTTGAATGAGGTCAAGATAAGTTGATTAAAATCAAATTAGGTTCAATGAGGTCAAGATAGGTTGGATTAAGATCAAGTTAGGTTGCTTCAGATCAAGTTTGGTTGAATGATAGCATATTGGCCAAATTTACTAATATTTAAGCCAAAAAAGTGAAGGCACATGCCATCTATTGGCAAAAAAATAATAACTCATATTTAGGCCAGGAAAGTGAAGGCGTACGTCATCTATTTGAAAAAAAAATAAACTAATATATAAGCCGGGAAAGTGAAGGCATACGCCATCTATTGGCAAAAAAATGAACTAATATTTCAGCCAGAAAAGTTAAGGCGTACGCCATCTATTGGCAAAAAAATGAACTAATATTTAAGCCAGGAAAGTGATGGCATATGCCATCTATTGGCAAAAAAATTAACTAATATTTAAGTCAGGAAAGTGAAGGCGTACGCCATCTATTGGCAAAAAAATAAACTAATATTTAAGTCAGGAAAGTGAAGGCATACGCCATCTATTGGCAAAAAATTAACTAATATGTAAGCCGAAAAAGTGAAGGTGTACGCCATCTTTTGGTAAAAAAATGAACTAAGATTTAAGCCAGGAAAGTAAAGGCATACGCCATCTATTGGCAATTTTTTTTATTAATATTTAAGCCAGGAAAGTGAAGGCGTACACCATCTATTGGCAAAAAAATGAACTCATATTTAAGTCGGGAAAGTGAAGGCATACGCCATCTATTGTCAACAAAATTAACTAATATTTTATTCAGGAAAGTGAAGGCATACGCCATCTATTGGCAATTTTTTTTCCTAATATTTAAGTCAGGAAAGTGAAGGCGTACGCCATCTATTGGCAAAAAAATGAACTAATATTTAAGCCAAAAAAGTAAAGGCGTACACCATCTATTGGCAAAAAATGAACTAAGATGTAGCCAGGAAAGTGAAGGCGTACGCCATCTGCCCAGGCAAATCGGTGATTTTGGTTGAAGTTTGACTTGTAAATATTATTACATATTTGGATTCGTTTCGCCGTTGCGGTTTCAAAGGTGTAATTATGTTTTTAATTTTGACCAATTTTTAGGGCCAATAGGCCTATTATAAAGTTTAAAAACTCCATAGACGAGTTATTTATGTACGGATTTTGTTTAAATTTATACCATAAGTACACTTTGGCTAGCTGAATCGAATGAGGCAACATAATTAAATCGGACCATTAGTTTAGGATTTCGATTTTGACTTGTCTTCCTGGAGGGCCCAGGGGACCGTTTTTTGGACTTTAAAAGTCCTCTGTAGCCCAAACTATAAGTCCTAGAGAATTCTAACTGGTGCCATTCGTTTTTTCTCTCCGAGCTGCTTCTAGATATGGTCGTAGATTTCATTTTCGCCCAGCCATTCGCCCAGAATCGAAAATATTTGTTTCCAAAAACCTTGGGTTTTGCCCAGGCAAATCCTTGATTTTGGTCGAATTTTGACTTGTCAATATTATACAATATTTGGATTCGACTCGCCGCTGCGGTTTCAACGGTATAATTTTTTTTTAATTTGACCAATTTTTTATGGCCAATAGGCCTATTTTAAAGTTTAAAAACTCATAGACGAGTTATTATGTACGGATTTTGTAAATTTAACCATAAGTACACTTTGGCTAGCTGAATCGAATGAGGCAAACATAATCAAACCCTTAGTTTGTAGTATTTTCGATTTTGACTTGGCCTTCCTGGAGGGCCCAGGGACCCTTTTTTGGACTTTAAAAATCCTCTGTAGCCCAACTATAAGTCCTAGAGAATTCTACCTGTTGCCATTCGTTTTTTCTCTCCGAGGAACATGGTCGGTGATTTCATTTTCGCCCAGCCATTCGCCCAGATCGAAAATTTGTTTTCCAATTTAAAAGTCCTCTGTAGTGGGATTTAATGGAGGGAGGGTGGAGGAGGAAAGAGAAAGAAGAAGAAGGGAAGAGAGAAGAGAGAGTGAGTGAGTTTGTGGGAGGCATTACTGTCGATTGTTATTGATAGTACTAGTATAATAACGTATATTTATATTGATTTACCTTTCTTTCCTTATCGTATATGTATGTTTTATTACCATCAATATACCTTTAACCCCTTCTGTACCGGGGATATAGTTTTATTGTATTTTAGTTTTATTTAGACGATCTTTGGTAGGAAAGGGTTAATGATATAATGTTATATTGGTATTGATTTACTTTTCTTTCCTTATCTTAGAATGATGAATGTGTTATTACCATCAATATACAGTATCCTATATAATTAGATTAGATTATATAATTAGATTGTTATGGACATTATTAGTAGCCTACATCTAGTTTGTATGCCCATTATTTTTACAGTGCATCCTTCAGCCTCCAACACCGCCACTTTAGCGGGGACTTTATTACGGTAGAAAACTCATTTAATCCCTTCAGGAGGTGTAGGTGTTAGACAGTTAGGCGATAGTTGTATCATTTCGCTAATTATGCTGAAAGTATAAGCCCTTTTAGATTAACCCCCTGGATCCCAAGCGATTTAACCCTGTCCGACATAAGTTGCTAACTTACTGACGGGGTGGCGGAGCGCCCGGTATTTCCCTCACAACACTCTCTCTGACACTGAGGTACCGTAAAGTAGAGGGATTTGGGGTTGCCACCAACGACAGATTCTGATCTAACTTACCTAACTTACTGAGCTCAATATGATGCAAATGCTCATATACTATTTTGAGCTACTTCACTAAGTTCATATGACACGATCGCGTCATATGATACTCTTGGTAATACCCATATGACACGATCGCGTCATAGATGTCGGAGGGGTTAATAAAAAATTTGTACACTCCAAGACAGCCACTGTCATTTTATTTTTCCTGAAACACATTGGATGGGTTGTAATGAAGGAAACACAACATAAAACCACTCACCTAGTCATATTAGTAATGAGGAAACACAACATAAACCACTCCCCTAGGTCATTTGGCCACCCGCTCCTGTTGGCGGGGTATAATAATAATATAATATAATTAATAATAATAATATTTATTCAGTTAGCAATTTACCGAGTTGTTCCACATAGTATGTTACAAATATGACATGTACCAGCCTTGCATAATTCCAACTAAGGATAGCCCAATAAGGCCGTTAGCGTTTCCATTGGGGATAGTCACAATTAGCCTACAATTTGGTATGGGTAGGCAAAATTCTGGAAAATCACTCCAGCGTGCAACCGTCTGGACTTGGGGGTTGCCATTGGTTTTGTTCCGTGGGATCCTAAAGCAGTCCCATGGAAATCTGAACCTCTAGGTTGCCAGACAAGAGTAATTAAGGTGACGCAACCGTTGCGTCGCTGGTCCTGTGGGTTACATACATACATGGGTGATGCAAACGTGTTTAGATTCTTGTCGGGATATATTCTAATATTTGTATGCAGTCAGTGTTTGCTGCAGTCTTCCTTCTGCTTGGTGTGTTTCTTTCTTTTTTACAAATGTTTTCGTTTTCTTTCCATCTTCTAGCCTACGTGGAGTTTGGAAAGTACATTGGTCAATATACAGGAAGCGCTACAATATAGGTAGCAAAATTATAATGGTAGTTTTGGGTTCCTATCATCATATGCTTCATTTCTATATACTTTTTATCCTCGGGAAAAAGAAAAAAAATCTTGGGATTTTTCATTTATTTTCTTGGAATTTTTTGTTTTGGTCATTAACCTAACCAAAAAACCTAACCTAACCGGTCCTGATGTGGCGGCGTCTACGCCGTGGGGCCACCTCCCGAGGCTGCCAACCGCGGATGGCTGCCGACCCTCCACAGCCGAAGACAAAATCAACGACCAGTGGAGGAAAACCGGATGCCGGCCGCGGGGAGCAGTTTCGGGAGCCAAACCGTCACAACCATCCCCTGCCCCGTCCCTGGGGGCACGGGTCCTTGGAGCGGCTTCGGTCGCGCCGGGAATTTCCACACCTCTCACACACACACACACATTACACAGTTTTTCCTACACCGAGAAATGACTCTCCGGCTGTCATTTCTCGAAGACTTCTTCTAGCCGGAGACATTGAGAGCAACCCAGGACCCACGTTCACATACATATGTCCAACTTGCTCAAAACCCATCACTTCGATTCGCCATACTAAGGGTTTCAGTTCTCTGCAATTCATGTGGGAACTGGACCCACTTCACCTGCACAACACTTGCCTCCAAGAAACACTACACAAACACCTGGACCTGTTCCTCATGCCCCTCCCTCTCCCAGTCAAATCCCTCGCCTAAAACCCGTCCACCTCTCCTCCCCAACCCACCTAACCTTCCCATATCATCCACTCCCCCCCCTAAAACCCCTCCACCTCTCCTCCCTAACCCACCCAACCCTCCCCTACCCTCCACATCCTCACTCAACACACCACACCCCATCCTAATCCATTCCAACCCCCATCTCCTGCTCCCCAATCCCCACCCCCACCTCACCCATCCCAACCCCCGCCCCTCCCTCACCCCCACCCCCCCCATCACCCCCACCCCCACCCCATCCTCGTGCAGCAGCACCCAACGTACATCGTGCACATAACATTAACATTCTTCAACTGAACATAGATGGCATCAACACAAAGAAACACGAACTCTCACACTTCATCAAACAACACAACATACACATTGCCATCTTACAAGAAACAAAACTCCGCACAACACAAAAAACACCCACATTTCATAATTTCACCACCATCAGACAAGACCGGGCTGTCGGCGGGGGCGGTGGACTCATCACCCTGGAACACAAAGAAATATCATACATAGTAACCAGTGTACAAACCAAATCACTCCTCCCCCCAAATGATAACACAACAGAAATACCGTCAATTAAAATACGCACTGGCAACAACTCCAACATAACCATCATAAACACATACATCCCTCCCCAAACATCCCCTACACTACCAAATGAATACAGACCACACTTACAACACATCACAAACACCCCACACACCCCACACATCATCCTGGGTGGTGACTTCAACGCCAAGACGTCGGCCTGGTTTGTCGACAACCCCGACACAGACAGAGGGCTGGTACTACAAAACCAACCGATAGCCTCATCATCCTAAACGACATCCATCAACATACCCATATTCCTCACCAGCCCTCTATAACCCATCATCTCCAGACATCACCTTTTGCTCCCCAGAACTCGCCCCCACAACATCCTGGAGGGTGGTCAGAACCTTAGGCTCTGACCACCTCCCGATCATTATCACCACCAAAACCAGACTCACCCCAGCTAGCCACAAACACACATACACCAATTATAAAGAGCTAACTGGGAAGCATTCACAAATGAGACAGAACAACACTTCACAACTCTAAACAGTACACCCATCCTAACATCAACAATGCTGTACACATACTCAATAAAACTATCCAAAAACGCTGACAAGAACACATTCCAAGAGGTAACAGAAAAAGACACAACCCCAACTTCACACCAGAAATTCAAAACCTCATCAGACAACGCGACATACTGAACCACTCCCCCGCACCCCACACACAAGACATCACACAACAAATTCAAGCACTCAACACCCAAACTACCAACAAAATACAAGAACAACAAAAACTAAATTGGAATAACTTCCTACAAACACTTGATCAAAAGACAAACAACAAAAAACTATACAAAACACTAAACAGCATCACACTTTCCAACAGCAACACAACACAATCACATGCTGCAATCACAACAACAGACTCTACTCCTTCATGTAAACAACAAGCAACACTCTCATCAATCACTTTTTCACATGTCAGCCACCTAAAACCTCACAAAGACGACCGACGTGTCATCCGACGTAAGAGACAATTCCCCACAGACCCTGACTATACACCCTTCACCAATCACCAGACAAAGCATATCATCAACAATCTCAAGCACTCACCCGCCTGTGGCCTAGACAACATAAGCAACATACACCTCAGACACCTGGGACCACAAGGCATACAAGCACTCACTAACATATCAAACTACAGCTATTCACACAACACAATACAAGACATTTGGAAGCATGGTATCATCATCACTTTCCCCAAACCCAACAAAGACCCCACGCTACCCTCCTCGCACCGCCCCATCACACTCCTTTGCTCCCCCTCCAAAGTCATGGAACGCCTAGTATTACAACTAATTACACCTGACCTACCCCTAGCTCCAACACAACATGGCTTTAGGCCACTGCACTCCACAAACACTCTTCTCACAGACCTTACACAAAGAGCTTCGGACGGCATCAATTCAGCTAGACCACCACACAGATCACTATTAGCCACACTCGACATTAGTAAAGCCTTCGATGCCATCCCCCGCCACAACCTAACAAACAAATCTACAACACAAACATGCACAACAACACAAAACGGTGGCTGGCCAACTTCCTAGCTGGCAGATGTGCAGATCTATCTTTTGCCGGTCAGTCATCTAAAATCAGAAGCTTTCCATACGGAGTCCCACAAGGGTCCGTCCTATCGCCCGCACTCTTCAATCTGGACATGCACGATATAACTACACCCAATACGCCCCAAATAAACTTAGCCTCCTATGCAGATGACATAACACTCACATGCACACACCATGACCCAAAAAGAGCAACAGATCTCCTTCAACCCTATCTCAACACACTACATGGCTGGTGCACTACAAACAGACTTAATCTAGCCCCAGCCAAATCCACCGCAACCCTGCTCACAAGTTGGACAGGAGAACACGAATACATCCCTCAACTCACCATCAACAACACACCCCTAACACATACACACACACCCAAAATCCTAGGAGTAACATATGATACTCATATGACATTCAAACAGCACACCACAAACATTAAAAAGAAACTGACACCCAGACTTAACGCCCTCAGGTCACTTGCTCACACAAAATTTGGACACAACAAAGAAACTACCACCACAGTATATAAACAATACATAAGATCAGTGATGGAATCCGCAAGCCCAGCCTGGGCTTCTAACCTAGCTGAAACACATCATAAGACCTTACAGACCATTCAAAACAAAGCCCTGAAGATCATTACAGGCTGCACAGCTACGGCACCCACAGATCACCTACATCAAGAAACCAAAATCCTCAAAGTCAAGAAGACCATCTGGACATGAAGATGCACTCAATTCCTGGCAGCATCCTCCACTAACCAAGACCACCCACTAAACTACATGGCAACACACCCACAGACACCAAGAAATATCCAAAACAACAACCCAGCACACGGTATCACACACAATTATTGGTCCTCTCTCCCTCCCTGGCCCACCCCCGAAAAAAAAAACCCCCCAACATCCAGAAGCACAACATCCCTACTCATATCGTCTCACCGATCCATCCACTCACTCCATCAGACAACACACAGCTGCACTGCACGACCTTCGCCCCGAAATTCCGATGCCTTCCGAATCCTCCCTTCCTCGCGGGACAGAGTACCCACCTGGCCAGGCTGAGATGCCGACACCGTCCAGCTCTCCTGAGCTATCAGAAGAAGACTTGATGACTCCGTTGTCGACGCCGCTGCTCCGGGATTTAACAACAGCACCCCCATACCATTAAACACAGTCATAGAAGACTGCATTTCACACAACCACTTACGCCAACAACACAGATCTACACTCACTGAGAGCTCTGTGGGAAAGCCCCCGATCGTGGCCATGGCCTTTTCCCTCAGGGACTCGGGGCTGTTATCGGCAGCAGCTTAGGGAACACACAAACAACAACACACCTAACCTAACCTTATATCCCCCAAACACATTTAGGTTAGGTTAGGTTAGGTTTTTTGGTTAGGTTAATAAAACAAATAAAAAATAAATCCAAGAAAAACATAAAAAAACCCAAGATTTTTTGTTTTTTTCCCGGGGATAAAAAGTATATAGAAATGAAGCATATGATGATAGGAACCCAAAACTACCATTAGAATTTTGCTACCTATATTGTAGCGCCTCCTGTATATTGACCAGTACATTTGGCAGGGTTTCTAGGGCTGTTGGTGTAATTTATCTTCATAGTCATAGCCCTTTAAATTAAGACCAGCCCGCAGTCACCATCTCTCCGCAATGTACCAGTACAGCCTCAAGGAGCTCCCATCCATAAAGCACCCTTCCGAGAGCGCGTAGGGCAAATTATACAATAGAAAATCACGCATATCATTCCTTGGTTGCCACTCGAACCCCACATGGTACCCACCAGTCCCACCATGGGAATACATCCCACCCACAGTCCAGACAGACCTCATCAACTCAACAACCAAGAAAAACAACTCGGCTGACCTCAAGCAAGAGTTCCTCGAAGTCCTCCACACCCAGCACCAAAATTCCACCCACGTATACACAGATGGATCACGCATCAGTACCAGTAATAACAACAGCAAATCTGTGTCTTCAGCATTAATGGATCCCAAAATTTTCACCTTACCATGGGATGGAAGCTACCCAAACAAACCACAGTGTTTACAGCAAGGGCTCTATGACCTTCCCCGTGCACTTTGAGATCATCAACACCCTCCCAGTAAGTGCCTACACCATTTGCTGTGACTCCAAAAGTGCCATACAAGCCATCAACTAGACCACCAAGACCAACAAGGAAATAGTATACCCTATGATCCAACTCCTCACCACCCTCTGCACTCTCAAAAGATATACAATATCCCTCCCATGGGTTACCCAGCCACATTGACATCCTCCATAATGA
>CM064482.1:53969645-54024247 GCA_032716605.1 Paralithodes platypus | reverse complement strand
ACTAACATTCTCCTCCTTCCTTTATGATTCTTGGGTGTATCCCATCCGGTCCCGGTGACTTACTTCTGTTAATTTTTTCTATAGCCCTTCTTATTCTAGCATGGGAAAACTCTATTAGTTCTAGGGCCGGGTGCCTGTTGATGGGAATAGTAGGCACTGCATCCTCCGACTCCACTGTTAGTACCCCCCCAAAGTATTTCCCCAGCACCTCTGCTTTCTCCTTATCAGTCTCCGCTCTACTCCCATCATTCAAACCCCCCCACCAGCTCTGGGATCCCTACTCTTCTTGTTAACTTTTCCTGAATGTACTTCCAGAATATTTTGGATTATCCTTCACATTTCTAGCTATCTCTCTCTCGCCCTCCTTCTTTCCCACCTTATTTTATTGTTTATTTGTCTGCATTCCAGATCCACTTCCTTAGCCTCTATGCTAGACCCCCTGTTTTTTTTTAACAATTTTAAACTTTCCCACAATCGTTTCTTTCTTCTAATCAATATCCAAAGCTTTCTTTTCATTGGCAATTCTGGGTTAGTTCTTTTCCTCAATTTTGTTTTATCCTTATATTCCCTTACTGGTACACTTTTGGATACAGCATTCTCCAGTTTGACTCTAATTTTCCTCCACATTCCTTCAGCGTCTTCACCGTTCAAGTATTCCCCCCAGTCAAATTTCCAAACACCGTCTCAGCAGCTCATAATCTGCTCTATCATACATGTATATTTTTTCTATTGCTTCTATTATCCCTCTAGGATTTAATGTTACAACTAAAGCTTATACAGGCATGGTCACTACGACCTATAGGGCTATCCACATTAACATGTTCCCACTATATCCTCTTCATTGCTAAAAATCAAATCAAGTACACTCCCCTGCGTCCCATCTCTATATCTTGTCATCTCTACAATATGTTGCATTAAAAAACAATCTCTCACTTTCTCTATAAACTTATTTTCCAGGCTACCCTGTCCCGCTGGAGTAGTACAATTTGCCCAGTTGATCCTTGGCAAATTGAAATCTGCAATCAAAATTTTATAATTGTTCTCTCTATTATCTATCTCCTCCATTGCTTTCAGTAGGTTATCATCCTCTCCCCTGCTATTATTTGGGCTTCTATATATAGAGGCAATTAGAATTGATCCTCTTACACATTTTACTTCAAAACACAAATACTCACAATACTGCTGTCTCATATCCACCTCATTAACCTTGAGCTCTTTTCTTACATAAATAAACAGTCCTCTTTCCAACCTCTGCTCTAATAGCATTTCTCTCATATAACTCCAAACCCTCCAAACTATATTCCACCAGTTCCCTTTCAATTCTAGCATTTTTTGGTCTTACTTCCTTAGGGCTATGACATCAGGTTTTTCCTCTTCATCCTGCAACCTACATATCAGTTCTCTTTTCTTGTTCTGGGTAAACACATCCACATTACTAAACATAATCCTTAATCCATCTACCATTCCTTCAGCAATTACACCATCCCGCTCCTTCAGTCCGTACCCTACTCCCCCGTTAGCACTACTGGGTCTGCCTCTTTGTCTCCTGTCTCTCCCTGTGACACCTCCACCCCGTTCTCCTCCTCCATCACAACTCCCATCACATTCTCTCCCCTCCCTGATCTCCCCCTCCCTTCTACTCTTATAAACCACTTCCTCACTTTTCCGTCCCTCACTCTCCAGTAAAAATTTATCTTATCCTCCTCATCCAACTTTCCATTATTTTCATCAGCCTTTTCTTGTCATTCCTTAATTTTTTTCCTTTGTTCTATACTCAAATCCTTCTTTAGTCTTATGTGTTTCAGTTTATCATTTGTATTTAGCCTCCAACTAAAATTTGTCACAGTCTCCGCCACTACCCTAGTTTTAAACTGTACCCTTATAGGTCTCATCTCTCCCCTTTTATATCTACCTATCCTACTGACCTCCTCCACCTGCCCTTCCATATTCGTCCTCATCCACACCTTTCAAGACCTCCTTCACTGTCTCCATATCCCTCACTTTTCTCACTCCATTATCATTCATGAGTCTCTATATCTCCATACAAGATTACACCCCTATCCCTGTCCATGGCCTCCCTCACGACACTCTCCTTGTTCTTCATGACCCCTACAACTGCACTCCCAAAACTTTTTTTGGTCATATTAATTTCTTCCTTTTGCTCTTTCATAATATCCTCCAAATCCTTGACTTTTTGTTTACCTACCACCGTCCATGCAGTCGACTCCTTTACTTCAGTGAAACGTCCTGCGTATTCCTTCAGCTGCTCCTTCAATGCCATATTCTCTGCTCCCAGTTCATCTACCCTTTTCAATACCATCTCTAGGCTCTCATTAACTGCCAAAATAGGCCTGCATTCACTTCCTTCGCTAGGCCTATTCCCTTCCCCACCTGTCACACCACACATTACACACAGTGCCTTAACTTTCTCACCAATATCCCCCTTCCATTTCTCCGTATCACTCATCCACTTTTCCAAATCCTTCACAACAATACTAACCTCTTCTAACTTCTTATCTGTGCTCTTAAATCCCCGAAAACGTTGTAACCTTCCTTCCGCCTCCGTCATACCCGAAATTCCCTCCACCATGTTTGTTTACAAACTCAACAACTCACAACACTACCGCTGTCCCGTCACTACACACTCTTATTACACTATATATCACCACTCCACCACACCAATATATGCCTATCTAATTTTATCTTAAAGCTCCCTATCGTTCTTGATCCCACTATATCACTTGGTAGCCTATTCCACCCATCTACAACTCAGTTACCAAACCAATATTTGCCTATATCTTTTCTGAAACTAAATTTATCTAATTTGAAACCATTTGTACGAGTTATTTCGCTATCAATGAGCTTTAGTACATTTTTCATATCTCCTTTATTAATTCCACTAACCCACTTGAATACCTCTATCATGTCACCTCTAACTCTGCGTCTCTCTAACGAATGTAAGCCTAATTTCTTCAACCTTTCTTCATGCGGAAGATTTCTAATATTATGGATAATTTTTGTCATTCTACGTTGTACTCTCTCCAATGAATCTATGTCCATTCTGTAATAAGGACACCAAAATTGAACAGCATAATCCATATGGGGTCTCACTAATGACAAGTAAAGTTTTAAGATAACATCAGCAGTTCTGTTACTCACACTCCTAGATATGAACCCGAGAATCCTGTTTGCCTTGTTACGAACGCTTATACATTGTTTTCTAGGCTTCAAATCATTGCTAACAAACACACCTAGATTTTTCTCACAGTCTGAGTTTTCTAATTCCATATTAGCTAGTTTATATTTAACATTTTTATGCATCTTCCCTATCTTTAATACCTTGCATTTGTCAATGTTAAACTTCATCTGCCATTTTACAGACCATTCGTGTAAGGTATCTAGATCCCTTTGCAGACACTATATCTCTAACTGAATCAATTTTTCTCCCCATTTTGGTATCGTCTGCAAATTTACTTATCCTACTAGCTATACCTAAATCAAGGTCATTTATGTATATAATAAACAACAGAGCACCTAATACAGATCCCTGGGGGATACCACTATTGACTGATCCCCATTCTGACTTAGTACCATTTATGCTGACTCTCTGCTTCCTACCAATTAGCCATGACCTAATCCATCCTAACAACGCCCCACCTATTCCATGTGCCTCAACCTTTCTCATCAATCTCTCATGAGGGACTCTGTCGAAAGCTTTACTGAAATCTAAATATATATCATATGACTTGTCATTATCTACTGCTTCATATACCTCTGAGAAAAAAACTAAGCAAATTAGTAAGGCAAGAACGTCCCTGAGTGAATCCATGCTGAGAAGAATTGATTAAGTTAAATGTTTCTAAATGGTTTCTCATTTTCCTAGCAATAATTGACTCTAGTAGCTTTCCTATGATTGAAGTGAGACTAATGGGACGGTAATTGGATGCTATTGATTTATCACCTTTTTTGAAAATCGGAACTACATTTGCAAGCTTCCAAGCTTCTGGAACTATACCTGTTTCTAATGAATTGTTAAAAAGAAATGTTAATGGGTAACTTAATTCATCTCTGCATTCTTTTAATACTCTAGCATATACCTCATCGGGACCAGGCGATTTCTGAGGTTTCAGTCTGTCAATTTCCTTAAGCACATCATTTCTACTTATAGTAACCGTACTTAACCTATTTTCTATACTATCGCTATATACCTTACGGACTTCTGGAATCTGTGCCAAATTTTCATTAGTGAAAATGGATAGAAACTGACTATTTAATGTACTGCACATTTCTAAATCATTTTCTGTCATTTCTCCTATCGAAGTTTTAAGGGGGCCTATTTTATCTCTAACTTTAGATTTATATAGCTGGTAAAAAGCCTTAGGGTTATTTTTAGAGTCATTGGCTATCCTGATTTCATAATTTCTTTTGTCTGTCCTTATACCTTTTTTAACCTCTCTTGATAGATTCTGATAGTAAGCAAGTAGGTGAATTTCGCCTTTCTTAATTTTTCTATATATTCCTCTCTTTTTTCCTAGAAGGTCTAATAGTCTATTATTCATCCATTTGGGTTGGTTCTGTGTTGATCTAAATTTTCTTTTGGGGATATATTTATTTTGCGCATTGTGGAGTGAAGAAATAAAATTATTATATGTAGCTGTCAAATTATCCTGAGTTAAGACGGGTATCTGAGAGAGAGTATGTTCATTAGCGCATCTGGGTCCACTTAATAGTTTAACCATATGATCGACTCTTAAGGCTCTTAATCCACCATAATTGGCTTTTCTGAAATCTGGGATAAGTGTCGTATTCTCTTTAGCCTTTCCTGTGTGGATACAGTACTTTGAATTCTTTGCTTACTTCAAACTGCTACCTCATTTAAATCTTTAACTTTTATACACTATCTGGTACTGTATACAGTTTCATTTTTGTTCACACTATTCATGGCCTTTCTCTTTCAGTTTCACTACTTAACCCGGGAGCTGCGGGGAGACTCTTAAGAGTTCCCCCGGCGCACTGCGGGAAGACTCTTAAGAGTCAGAGAAAATAAAAATCAACTTTTGACATCGAAAAAAAAATATTTTTTTATATTTTTTTTTTTTTATTTTTTTATTTTTTTTTGGCCCCTGGGCCATGCAAAATCTCAGTCCTCTACCTCCCCTCCTTCCCCACTTTCCTCCTCTCCTTCAGTTATCACCTATTTTCTCTGTTATTCCCTTATTCTGAGGTATATTTTCGTGCTAACATTAGAAATCCGATTGGAGGGTGTGGTCATCACTGATAGCAAGCGAGTGCAAGAGAGAGAGAGAGAGTATCGATCGACTGTGTCTCAGTGGCCTTGGGGGAAATTGGCGGGAAAGCAGATTGCCTCACCCATACATTATACAACTCGCGGGCTATATCTCCGATTTTGACCATCCAAACGCTGTTTTCACTCGTTTTATTGTTGTTTCAGGTTAATACCTTTATAATCAACCCATAATAGGCGCATATGGATAAATATTAATGCTATTAATGGCACAATGAATATTTTAGTGACGGAAACACCTCAAATACGTCAGCACAGGGGGACGTTTCCAATTACCCCCATGCGCACTTCAGAGGTTAAAAGGACTGACATGTACCTATTTCAGTTTTTCTTCATTCTTTGTACAGTATCCAAGACAAGTATTTGCAGTTTTCCATTGTTCCAATATGAAATTGAAACGCTGGATGAA
Organism: Paralithodes platypus; assembly: GCA_032716605.1. Classification (NCBI taxonomy): domain Eukaryota; kingdom Metazoa; phylum Arthropoda; class Malacostraca; order Decapoda; family Lithodidae; genus Paralithodes; species Paralithodes platypus. Next base: position 54,018,533 of record CM064482.1, on the reverse strand, counting down.
TAATTTTGATATTATCGCCAGTGCATAGTAATTTTACTTTCAAACCCAGACTATACTGTATAGTACCGGTACCGTATTATGATTTTATCATAATTAACTCAAAGATGCTTTTAACCACATTTTAGTTAATTATATGCACACATGCAGCCTCATCCTATATGTTATTATATTTTGTGATTCAACACACTCCAGAAATTCCTAACAGCTCCACCATAACTGGCTTAAATAATAATAATTGGCTAAATCTTGGCTACCCACAAAATGGGGATTGGGCCTGAACATATAGATAGAAATCTTAAAAGATGATAATACATTATGCTTAACATTCTTGCTAAAGAAGAATGAATCATCTCCCTTCATGACTATCATGTTAATTATCAAAATAAAGGAAAGCCAAGTGTTTTGCCCACAATCCTGAGAAAGATATGACTAAATGTCAGCAAAGTTGGCTTTGTTTGAACTATGTTATCATAATGTAAGCTTTATTCCAAAGTAATAATTTTTAAGAAGTGACTGAAGTACCCGGTATAAGAAGCATAACAATAAGTGACCATAAGAAATAGTGTTTTTAAGTGGTACAACAATCAATCAAATAATTAATTTAAAGCCAAAATATTTGGTTACGGTACTGTAGTTTCTTTGACACCTGCACATTCAGGTACCGGGTATTTCACATTTCTACACGTTCGACTTACAGTACATTAGTTATTTTCTTCATTGTGAAAACTTGGAGATATTTAAAAAAATTATCCATACAGTATTAAATTTTGTTTTATCCAATCATATTGAATCAAGCAAACAACCAAACATTAAAATTTATTCAGCTTAACAAGTAGGATTAACTCTGATTCAAGGGGCTAACATCATTATACTAACCCTGACACTGTCGACATGAGGCTTGATAACTCCAGTTTGGTCAAGATCAAGAACATGAGTCTGAGGCAGCTGGTTCTCAGACTCTGGGAAGGCTAACTCTCGTGTTCTCTTCAGGATGATTGATGCTGCTTTACCCCATCTTGAACGTTCAATTTCTCTGTAACCATGAATAGCCTGCAAAATAGAACCTGCTATAGTTATGATAATTAATTACAATTATACATAATATATTTAAAAACTGATACAGAAATCTTTAACTCCAACAGATGAATAGAGTAACCCTTCTACAGCTATCCAATTACAGTAATATAGATACAGTACTTCTATAAACAAGGATTACAACATTGACTGGTTTCAAGCAGTCCTTATGTTTTGGGTAACATATAGTAACACTACTTGGGGGTGTGGGACAGGCAAAAGAGAAGAAAGCTGGATGTGATGGAGATGAGCTGCTTGAGGAATGTATGTGGAGTGACTCGTAGAGACAGATTCAGGAATGAAGAGGTACGTAGCAGAGTGGGACAGCAGGTCGCTGAGCAGGAACCTTTGTCGGACAGATAGGTGCTGTGCTGGTATGGACATGTCGAGCGAATGAGAGATGAAGGCTTACAAAGAGCGTATATGAGTCAGATACAAGGGGAGGTAGAGGGGTAGGAAGACCTCTGTTGAGATAGAGAGATTGTGTAGTACTAGCATTGGAAGAGAGATGACTAGAACAGGCAAGAAAAGTGGTAATAAATAGGAATGGATGGAGAATGCTTGTGAATAGATTAGTGATAACGCGGTCGTTGGAAGAGAGGCTCGGGCGCCAGTTAGACTAGATAATAGTCCGTCAGGCGCCTGGTCCTAGGAGCCAGGTTATATGAAGGGTCATGTCTTGATGGGAGGTGGGCTGGCATTGTGGTGGTAAAGCTTCGCCACATGTCTGCCTGCTATGGCCGGAACCTCTCCGGGAGGTCTGGGACCTGGGAATCTTTTGCTGGAAGACCCCAAATGGGCCTGGGTCTCTTGGTCTTCTACTGGGTGACCTACAGTAGATGTGTGTCACATGTGTTTTTATTTTATTTTATTTTTTTTTTCAGATCGAGGCATACAAGATCATTAATCAGAAATACGATCAAGATTGTATAGAGGAGATTTTTCCAAATGGGGGAAGATGACGTTACCCAAGGAAATTGGAAAACAAATTTCGGATTTTTTTTATTTTAATACCACAAATTTTCCGAGTGTTTTTTATAAACAAAATAGGTCATTTGCATCAATATAGTATTTGTAATTAATTAGAAATCTCGGGAAAACCTATTTTCCCCATTAGGCCTATCGATCAATGTTAGACACACCCCCCAATAGTGATTTGAAAAGACATTAGCCTAACCTAACAACCTTACCTAACCTAGTTTTATGGGTGGGGGCTGCCGCCCCCACACCCCCGCTAGTTGAGTGCTCCCTTAATAAAAAAAATAAAAAAAATTGGCTGTTGATTATACGAATGTGAAAGAAAGTCGATGAAGTCTACGGTGTTTACTCTGCAATCTTCACCTTTGATTGTACATTGATAACGGGAAAGTACCGTATTGACAACCTTGTTACGAAACTTAAATTTTAGTACCATACTTTTATATTAGGGTTTTCCGAGTGCTTAACACATTTTCATATGATCTTTAGAGCTATCGATAACTGGAAGTACCGTATTGACAACTTTTTTACGAAAAATAAATTTTAGTACCATACTTTTTTATTAAGTTTTGCCGAGGGTTAAAACAAATTTTCTTATGATCTTTAGAGCATATAGATTCAATATTTATCTTCAAATATATCAACAAAATTTGTGGTATTAAAATAACATTGAACCCAAATTTCAAGTCAAGGACAAGACTCAACCACAGGCACAGGAAGTACTCTTCTCAAACAGGATTGTAAACAATTGGAGTTACCAGAGTGGGTGATGAATGCCGAAACGGTTTGAATCTTGATTAGATAAGGTGTGGATGGGCCAAGAGCAGAAGTTGAAAGTTACAGGGCACATATAGGCTAACCACCACATGCAGCCAACACTGCCAGGTCAATAGAGCTGCAGTCACTGGGATAGGCCTCTTCCAGAACTACATCTGTGAGAAACAACATTTAAAGTTCCAATTCTTAGGGTTTAGGCCTAGGATCACTTTTGTGTTCCCTCACGGCTCGCCCGTTACTCTGTCTCGTGTTACTCGTGTAGTAGGTGAATTTACAAGGGGTGTAGGATTCCTAGCCCACCTGCCCCCAGAAGGAAAAAGTAGAACAGTAAAAGACAGACAGAAACGCCTTGTTATTGAAAACTGAAGATAAATCATCAAATATTTGCCGTCTACATAAATCCAATTTCCTTATAGCCTAGGCCTACGTTTGTTAGCCTATACTAATACTACTAATGTAGTATTAGGCCTATGTAGAAATTGTGCCAAACTTACATCATCCCAGTGGTCAAATTCATACTTCTTCCTTTTCAAGTGAGGTTCCACTTCTTTCATGAGCACATTCTCTTCTTCCAAATTAATGAATTCTTTGACAACTAAAAAGCTGGAAGTTATTGTATCCTGTGTGTTCAAGGTACAGGAAGAATGAAAGTATATGTAGTTTGGATGTTTACTGATTTTATTTACACATAAACTATTTCTCTCTACTGCACTGGATTGGAAACAAGTAGGAGCTGTATGTATCCATTGCTTTGTAGTTGATAAGGTCGTCTTGGTTAAGTGTGTTACAGCATTTTGATATCTTCCAGTGCCGAATGAAAGTATTTGAATGGTTCTCTCAGCAAGTATTTTCCCTCTAGCAGTGCAGTAATTAAACATGCTAATTCCAAAGTAATTTTGGGCACAATTATAAGGTATAGGCCTAGTCGTATCTTTTCGCTGATTATGCTGAGAGTTTAGCGGTTAAGCCATTATAACAGCCCCTCCCTTTTAGATAAATAGATTTTAGTGCATGGTGTAGATTTCTTGTCGGGATGACTTCTATCTTATATTTTTTATGCAGTCGATCTTGCTGCAGTCATCATTCTGCTTGGTTTCGTGTTTTTCTTTGTTTGTCTACCGAAATTTTCGTTTTCTTTATCTTGTATCCTACGTGAAGTTTGGAAAGTACATTTGGCAGGGTTTCTAGGGCTGTTAGTGTAATTTTATCTTCATAGCCCTTTAAATTGAGACCAGCCCGCAATATTTGTATTATATTTCCCTTGCACAATTCGTTATAGTCTTTATGGAAAGATTTAGCAGGTAATTACTTTGCCATTTGATATTAATACAGATAAATTTGCACTGTTAATCAATAAAGATTTCACAAACTGACAAAAGCTCTATAGCCTAGCCTAGGCTAGCCTAGGCCGGTAACATTCAAGACAGCTAGGCCTATTTACCAAGTTTCTTTATAGCCTATTTTTTCCAGGGAATATAGTGTTTAATTGTTGTTTATCATGGTTTGAGTGGAGGATTTGCATTAACTTACCCATTATTCATTAATCTGAAGATACCGTCAAATGGCACCATTTATTGGGTGAATCGCGCTTTTACAGTAGGTAAGGAAAATTGTGGGGAGGCCATGCACGCTTCCAAAATGTACAAATATTATATTAGATTAGATTAACCTAACCGAACCCTAATATAATATAGGCTAATATAATATAGTTTTTGTGAGCAACGTTCAAGCCATTTATTGGGTGAATTGCACTCACCGCATCTTTCAAAACAAGAAGAAGAGGACCAGGTCGAAGGATTCATTGGGTGCAATGCTTTGTTTAGGCCTACGTTCGGGACATTATTTTAGTGTTATTTTTCGGTGTAGCCTAATCGGGTTTTTTCAAGTGTCGATAACGAAATTCCTCCATGCGGACTATAATGAGAAACATATGGCGAGTCTATTGGTCCCTATTTTCCCTAATAAATTATTTCTAATAAGGCGGCGAAAGAGGTCTTGAATGTTATCGCCTAGGCCTATTTGACGTTTGACTGTTTGACATTCGTTCTATCGAAGGTCAAACCGATCTAGTTTGACATTTGCGAATGTCAAACGTCAAATATCGAGTTGACAGTTTGTTCTTTGATATTATTTTCGGTAGCATTCAAGGAGACTACATCAGGACTCTTCTTCTTCTTCTGATGATGATGATGATGATGATGATGTTGAGGGATAGCCTTTAGTATCGGCCCCTCGTTGGTCTTCTTACACCTTCCCCAGTTTTCTTTCTTCACTGTAGGCTAGATGTATTATTTCTTCATCTTCTTAGTGGGGTCCTTATTTTCTATAAATTTACTTGTTTTCCAAAATATAGCCTATTGTCACTTTTTGTTTTTTTCTTTTTCTTTTTTCCTAGTATTAAAACTTTTCTTGTTACACTTTTCTTACTTTCTTTTAAATTGTTTATAAATTTTTAAGACACTTTAGCTCTCCTAATTTTTCCTGTGTTCTTAATTATCGGTTTAATTCTAGTTTCGCTTTCACAGCATACTCATAAATTTCTATGGCTACTTTAGAGTTGTCATATACCATACTTAATTCCTATATATGTCCAAAGCGGTGGAAATGCATTATAAGGAATTATACCTACTGTAAAAAAAAATATATATTTTCTCCCCATATGCGGCACCATAGCTATTACATAATACTAGGTTAGGTTAGGTAAGGTTGTTAGGTTAGGCTAATGTCGTTAATGTAGTTTATTATCATTATATTACGTCTTTTACCCAGCAATTTCCCTGATCTTCATAGTTGGTCGGGAAGCTATGCCTTTACAACGGCGCCTCCCTTTTGTCGCTGTGTACATGAAACTAGAATTTTACCTAATTTTCTGTTCTTTCGTCAAGTTCTTTTATCCTCTTTTCTCTCCTTTTCCAACATCTATGTAAGTATTGTTTTATCTCCTTGTTTCCTTCTTTCGGTAAAACTTTACCTAGGTCCCGTTAAAATATCCTCAAGTAACCTATTAAAAACTGTTCAGGGGACTGGTTAGAACTTGTAGGATGTTTAATTGAAGGTCGGAAATCAGTATTTAATGAGAAATAAAAGTCTTAAAATGCGCTATGTTTTACGGGAGGGTCTGTATGCCGCCACATACGCGTGGCCCCGCCCACTGCCCATAATGTACAAATATTATATTAGATTAGATTAACCTAACCTAACCTAACCCTAATATAATATAATATAATATAATATAATATAATATAATATACCATAACATAACATTACCTGGGAAAGAGAGGGCAGGGACCCTGGGTGACCCATAGCGCATTTTAAGACTGTTATTTCTCAGTAAATACTGGTTTCCGACATTCAATTAAACATCCTACAAGTTCTAACCAGTCCCCTGAACAGTTTTTGATAGGTTACTTGAGAATATTTTAATGGGACCATAGGTAAACATTTATCCTTCTTTCTTGAATAGTAACTCTCCTATAAGTTTTTCAGTGTCTTGGATATATGGCCTGTGTAATCTTGTTATTTTTGTCCTAATTTCATTATATTCTTCACATTCCAGGATAAAATGTTCTAAGTTTTCTGTATCTTTTTCACACAGTCTGCATTTTGTATCCTCCTTCTTAAATCTTTTTCGGTCTTCTAGGTTTAGGGTGTTTGATCTGCATTTAAAAAATGTGACTGAGGCTGCTGTGTTGTCATATACTTCATCTTCTCCCCCAATTTCTTTTTTATTTTCTTGTAAATGTTTAGATTGGTTTTTGATTCCATGTCTTTTCTTCTTCTTCTTACTTCTGACTGGGTATAAGCTATCCTATAATATATTTATTAGCCTAGGCTATACCCCTTTGAAAGGACATTAGCCTAACCTAACAACCTTACCTAACCTATCCTAGTATTATGGATGGGGGCTGCCGCCCCCACACCCCCGCTATTTGACATCTTTGACAGATTTTTGGTGTATTTTTCTGTGAAAAGTGTATTTTTTCAATTTGTCGATAACGAAAATCCTCCATGCGGACTATAGGCTAGGCCTATGGAGAAAAATATGGCAAATCTGTTGGTGCCTATTTTCCCTAATAAATTGTTTGTAGGCTAATAAGGCAGATGTAGGCTAGTGTCCTTGAAGATTATCTTATTTTCTCCTGTGACATCGAGTATACCAACACAAGTACGAAGTCAAAGCAAGGAGACGGAGCGAGAGATAATGCAGGGAGCAGGGGACCGGAGAGAGAGCCAGGATGTGGTGGAGAGGGTGGAACAGAGGGAGAGAGAGGGGAATAGAATTAGAGGAGAATAGAATTAGTGGGGGAGGTGGAACTGGGTCAGGGAAGGGATGGAGGAGGAGGAGGTGAACCTGGTAGGAGGCAGAGAGGGAAGAGAAACAAGGAGGTGGATTCAAATATACTGTGCTACTACACTAATATAGATGGAATAAACAGTAAAAAGGTAGAGTTAGATAATATATTAAGAAAAGATCAACCACAGATAGTCTGTTTGACAGAGACAAAGCTGAACCAGGACTTTGACAGCAACATAGTGTTTAGTGAAGGATATAATATATGGAGAAATGATAGAAAGGGTAAAAGGGGAGGTGGAGTGGCAGTATTAGTTAAGAACCCTATGACAGCAAAGCACGTGGAGTTAAATAATGACAAGGCAGAAATAATGGCAGTTGAACTCAATGATATAGAAGGAAAAAAGCTAGACATAGCAGTAGCTTACATGCCACCAAAGACCAGAGCATGGAGGGAGTTGGAGTTTGAGGAGATGGTAGAGGATATGATTCAGTCGTTGAGAAGATTGCTTTTAAGGAAGAATCGATTGATCTTGGTAGGAGATTTCAACTGTAGTGAGGTTGATTGGGAATCGGGAGATGCAGGGCCAAATCAGAGATCTTGGGGAAGTCGGCTAGTGGAGTTGGTTACGGAAAATGTACTTACACAACATGTGAAGGAAAATACAAGAATGAGGGGTAATAACGAACCTTCTAAACTCGATCTGATTTTTACAAAAGATCCTCACGAAATTAGTGATATAAACTATCTATGTCCTGTAGGTAAAAGTGATCACCTATTACTAAAATGGAAGTTGACCTCGAGTAATGCCAATAGATTAGACAATAGCTACATAAATGACAGATTAAATTATAGTAAAGCTGATTATGTATCCTTGAAAAGATATTTAGAGGGAGTAGATTGGGATCTTATTTTGAAGGAACGGGACGTACAAGGTAAATATAGTAGATTCCTCGAAATTTATAGAGTAGGAACCAATATGTTTGTCCCAAGATATAAAACTGGAAATTTTACTAAGCAGAAAGATTGGTTTAATTTGAAATGCAAAAGAGCTTTGGGTAGGCGTGATGCAGCTTGGGCTAAATTAAGAAGAAGGAACACTGAGAGTAATCGGAATAAATATAAACAGGAGAGGAATAGATATGTTAACATAATTAGGCAAGTTAAAATGAACTATGAGAAGAACATAGTAAATAAATGTGAAAGTGACCCTAGATTATTTTATAAATATATAAACAGTAAGTTGAAGGTAAAGAAACAAATTACTAAATTAAGAGTTGATGCTAGGACGTATGAAAATGTATCGGACATGTGTGAGGTAATGAATAACAAATTGGGGTCAGTTTTTACTAGAGAGGAAGGTTTTGACGAACCACAGGCGGGAGTACTGGAGAGTGGTCTTAGTAAGATTGAAATAACTAGAGATGAGCTGTTATCTGCGATGAGAGGACTTGAAGTAAGGAAAGCTATGGGACCGGATGAAGTGTCTGCCTGGGTTTTAAAGGAGTGTGCAGAGCAATTAGTGGAGCCAGTGAGGGACATAATTCAAGCTTCCTTAGATAAAGGACAGGTTCCTGTTGAATGGAATAGAGCTAATATCATTCCGATATACAAGAATGGAAACCCTGAGGACCCTCTAAACTATAGACCAGTTTCACTTACTAGTATTGTATGCAAGATTTGTGAAAAGCTAATTAGGAAGAGATGGATAAAAATGTTGGAGAGAAAGAAAATAATAACCCCAAAGCAATTTGGATTCAGAGAAGGGACATCTTGTGTTACCAGTTTGCTATGTTATTACAGTAGGGTGATAGATGTACTCCAAGAAAGAGGCGGATGGGTGGACTGCGTCTACTTAGACCTTTCCAAAGCATTCGATAAGGTACCACATAAGAGATTGTTATCTAAGCTTGAGACGCTAGGATGTGTCAGGGGGAGTTTGCTGAAATGGATGGAGAGCTATTTAACAGATAGGGAAATGAGGACCAACATTAGAGGAACTTACTCATCGTGGCGGAAAGTTGAGAGTGGTGTGCCGCAGGGATCTGTGTTGGCACCTCTCATGTTCCTTATGTACGTGAATGACCTGCCGATAGGCATAAACTCTTACATGTCAATGTTTGCAGATGACGTAAAAATTATGAGACAAATAACAAATAAAAGTAGTTGTGAGGAGCTGCAAGGGGATTTAGATAAAATATACGAATGGAGCACCAAGTGGAAAATGAAATTTAATATAAGTAAATGTCATGTGTTAAATATGGGAAGAAGTGTGAATAGACCAAATTGGGAGTACAGGATGGGAGATAATAAAATTAGCAAGGCCGAAAAAGAAAAAGATTTAGGGTTGATTATACAAGATAATTTGTCGCCAGAGAAACATATTAACAAGCTCTTTAGCGGAATGTATGCAATGGCCGGGAATATGAAAGTTGCTCTGAACTATTTGGACGAGACCATGGTAGCGAAAATTATGAAGAGTATGATTAGACCAAGATTGGAGTATGCAGCAGTGGTGTGGTCCCCGCATCTAAAGAAGCATATTCACAAGTTAGAAAGAATCCAGAGAGCAGTCACTAGATTGGTTCCAAGTCTCAGAGAACTGCCATATGAAGGGAGGCTAGACAAATTAAATCTACCGAGTCTAAAAGAGAGGAGAGAGAGGGGAGACATGATAATGATAATGATGTACAAATGTACCCGGGGGCTGGAGAGGCTGGATAGGGAGGATATATTAATTATGGATACAGGAATAACTAGAGGCCACAGCTACAAAGTAAAAAGACCTACCTGCAAGAACGATATCAGGAAGTTTAGCTTCCCCTATAGATGTATTGACAAATGGAATGGGCTGGAGGAGGAGGTGGTAGGGGCAAGGAACATCCATATTTTCAAGAAAAAATTGGATAAAAAGTAGACTGAGAGACGGGACAACACGAGCTTAGCTCAACTCCTGTAAACTACAATTAGGTAAATACTACCACTGTTGATAGACTATAGGCTACCTGGCACCAGCGAACTTGACAGACAGTTACACCCTCTCGGATCACTTCCTCCGCGAAATTGTCTTATGTTGTGTGGAACTAGGCCTAAGAAGAACATTAATAAGAGATAGTCGTTTAGTTATCTCTGATTAGATAATATTTGTGTTGAGGTAGCATTCAAGAGAATCAAGACAGCTAGAGCCGCCTTATTTACCAAGTTTTCTTTTTAAAAAAATCAAGGAATAGGCCTAGGCCTACAGTGTTAAATTGTTGCTTTTCATGGTTTGAGTGGAGGATTTGCATTAACTTGCCCATTATTCATTAATCTGAAGATACGGCGTCAAATGGTCCCATTTATTGGGTGAATCACGCTTTTACAGTAGCCTAGGTAAAGGAAATTGTTGGGTAAATTGGATACACGATGTGTTGAGCTCACCGGCCCCACCCCTTGACTTATTGTCATCCTCATATATGTTGATCTGTAAGGGGGCAAGAACAGGTTGCCGGTATTTAGTTTGGTAATTATAGGGAATAGGCCTAGGCTCGCACCCTTATTTTTCATGTTTTTTCCTCCAGATTTTGAGAAATTAGTGTTTTCATGGTTTTAGTTATACAGTAATTCCAATGTGGGATACACGATGGGTTGAGGGGGGGGGGGGGCTTTGCCCCCCCCCCCCCATGATTTATTGAAATCATCATCTATGTTGCCAGCAGGGAGTAAATATCGATTATACTGCATAAAGAAGGCGTTTGTATTTTTGTAAACAGTGAGGATGTCCAAAAAAGCTCGGAGATTGAGTAGAATGGGCGTTTTTTTCTATTAATATCGGGTTTTATAAATGTGATCAAAATTATTCTCCCACAGTGGATTATACATGAGTACAGTGTAAGGATTCCATTGACCTACATTGTCCCTAATAAATTATGTATAATAAGGCTGCGCCATTCATTGGGTGAATCGCGCCCGCCCCATCGTTCAAAACAAGAAGAAGAAGGAGTCAAGTCGAAGGATTCATTGGACGCAATGCTTTGTTTATGATCGGGACTTATTATTTTGGTGTTATTTTTCGGTGTAATCGGGTTTTTTCAAGTGTCGATAACAAAATTCCTCCATGCGGACTATAATGAGAAAAATATGGCGAGTCTATAGGTCCCTATTTTCCCTCATAAATTGTTTCTAATAAGGCGGCGCAAGACGTCTTTAACCCGGCAAGCGCGATAGGCCTAACGGAAGGCTTCCTATAGGGAACGCGATAGGCCTCACGGAAGCAAGACCATAAAAAAGCCTTCCAAAAAAAAAAGGGCCTATCAAAACAAAGGATTTTGTCTCTAGGTGAGATAATTCCCCTCTAGTACTCATCCATGTGTTTCTCACCCCTCCCCCTCCCCTCCTTCCCCACTTTTTTCCCCCTTACGCCCCCTCCTCAATTATCACCTATTTTCCTCTTCTTTTCATAATTTATTGGTTATTTTTCTCTTCCGCGATAATGTAGCACAAGTGGGTTGCATAAAAGATTGTTATGCAACACCCAGACACCGGCACACACCGCCCCGCTTGTCTCAGTTGACTCCCAGACAGCGAGAGGGGAGGGCTGCCTGTGGCTCTCTCTCTCGCCTGAGATTATGACCGGGTGGCCAATATCTTCGTTTTTCACCACCCAAATGCTTTTCCCACTTATTTTAGCACTCTTGAAGGTTCATATATACATCATATATGTAAAATAAAAGCATACCGAAAACAAATAATGCTTTATATTGTAAATATAATGAATTCTGTCAGAATCCAGGGCTAGAAATGCACAAATAACTACCCTAGCACCTAGGTCTATATCGCGCTTGTCAGGTTAATGATTTGTGTGGAGATTATAGTTTATCTTTACTTTGCTGTGTTTGGCATGCATTTCTGTTAAGTTGTCCAGTTTCTCAAATTAATTAAGACACACATAGTAGGCTATAGATCACTTTCATATTCCACTTACAGTATTTAATTTGATAGTTTTGTATTCTATGTATGTATGTATGTATTTTGTATTCCAGAGTGGGCAAGCAGCAAATGAAACATTTTCATAATCCACTTTTTTAATTTGATGGTTTTCTATTTTATGTATTCTATGTATGTATGAATTAGGTGGAAGGGAAACACAGGAAAGCCCTTGAATTCTTTATTTATCATACGTTTTGTGCTATGCAGAACCTGATGATGTTTTCTGTGTAGCCCGAAACGTAAGATAAATAAAGAATTCAAGCTCTTTCCTGTGTTTCCCTTCCACATAATTCATCCACTTGTCGTAATGGATCAGCCACTTATGTACCGTTATGTATTTTGTATTCCAGAGTGGACCAGCAGCAAATGAAGTGTTGAGCCTGAACATCTGATCGGACCTTGACTTAGAGAGCCACTGCCAGAACAGACTACGATGCTGTAGACGTGTGTTTCCTCACCTCGCACCTCACACTCCCCGGGGGCAGCGCCACGTACACAGCAACAGGTCCCTTATAACTTCTACCTCATGGGCAGACCGAAGAATGACATGCCCAACTCCAGGTGGGTCATTCTTTAACCATATTTTAATTTATTACTGTTTGAGTCGGCCACCCCCAATAAAAAAAAAAAAAAAAAAAAAAAAAAAATATATATATATATATATATATATATATATATATATATATATATATATATATACCGGTATATATATATACAGTATATATATGGAGCTCAGTGGTCTGGTTAATCTGCTCTACATAACTAACTATATACTGTAAATATGGGGTATGTGCCATACATACATACATCATTGGAACTATTATATTAACCCCTTCTGTACTGGCGCCGTCCTTTCAACATCCTTCTGGCTATTACTAGGCGCTTATATTAAGTTTAAAAAGGACCTCCAGCAATCACCAGGCTTCGAACTATTTCACTCAATCCTTTTACGACCACAGATCCTTCTTAAACCGCACACTATCGTCTAAATATAGCTAGAATCAAATAAAAAGACGTTGCCGGTACAGAAGGGGGCTAAGCTTAGGAACAAAAGGTAATGAAAGCTTAACCCATTGAGGATTATGACACATTTTGACAGTTTATTCTGGCTGAATAAATTAACTGTGTTAGAAACGTAAGTAGGACCCTGGAAGCCACATACAACATAGCCCTATAGTCTATTCGCTGTAATTATTATTTGGGGGTTATCAGTGTTAAGAAGGATATTACTTAACGCCCCCAGGTGAGTGGTGTATCGGAGCCGGTAGTGTGGAGGGGCAGCAAGTGGACCTTTCCGGTGACCGTTACCAGTGATGCCATGGCGCTCTTCGACGTGTGGCTCCAGAAGGACGTGGTTGGCATCTTCTCCGACAACGACTTCATCATGACCCAAGCTTCAGTGGAGGCCCTCTTCTATGCCGACAAGGAGACCACCAAGAGTAAACTGGAGGCTTCACTGACGGTCCTCTCCCTCACTTACACTTACACCACACAGGCTCAGAGGGACCAGGAAGGACTCGGAGATCAAGCCTTCCACCCCAACGACCTCAATAATGCCATTTATTTACACTAGGATTGTCATAATCTGTTAATGTATGCTGTTCTGGGTCCTCTTCTACACTGATGACTGTATGTATGTACTGTATGTATATACTCAGGCATATACCCCACTGTTGGGGGTGGCCGACTGAAGACAGAGCCCGAACAGAAACAATATTTAAAGTTCCAATTCTCAGGGTCCGGGCTCACTTTCGCATTCCCTCGCCCCTTTTTCTGTCTCGTTGAGTAGGAGAATTTTTCAAGGGGAGGAGGATTCCTAGCCTCCTGCCTCGACGATTACACCACACGAATCCCTAAGGAGCAAGAGGGACTAATTAAAATGTATAACTAGCTGAGCGATCTCTGCCATACCCATAGCTTACTCTGACTGTTCCTTTTACTTATATATCTTCTAGATCTCAAGTGACGGCGTCTTTTCCGTGGATTGACCTCCCTACTGCCAACCTAAAAGTTGGCAGATTGGGAGCCAAAGTGTCACATTTTTCCCTTGCCCCTCAACTTTCCCTTCATAATTGCTGAGGGGCACAGGGCTTTGGGTGAAGCTTTGGTTTCCCGGGCGTTTCCGCGCCCTCCTCGGCTCCCTGCCTTAGAGTGGCTTCGGTCACCCAGGCTTTATTAGTGGTAAGCAGGGAGGGTTTTATGGGGGCGCTCATTTATGGCCTTGGCCTTGCTCAGGACCTTGGGGCTGTTTGGCCAGGCAGCCTGGGGAACAACAACAACAACAACAACTTGCAAAACACACAAACCAAAACAGGAACTGCACAATATAAAGACAAGACACTACCAAAATCACTATGTAGAAATGACACATTGAAGATTTAGCAAAACAATACTATGAAATATATTAACACAAAACCTCCATAATGTATTCCTGTTTCATATTAAGGGTGTGAATATCCTAGGTTCGAGTCCTTGAAGTACCGGTACCACATGTATTCATTGCTTTCATTAGTTAGGTTTATTTGTAAATTAATTGGTGGGTCGGTGAAAACTAATACAGGTATTTATTTACTCTGTGATGTATGTATGTACAGTATATAATTATATACTCAGGAACATACCCCATAGCTGAGGGTGGCCAACTCGAGACAGAGCCCGAACAGGGACAACACAACGCAACATAGCAAAATATATTTATACCTTCGACATTTCAACTTTGTATACCAATTTGTCTTTAGTCTACATTTCAACTTTGTATACCAATTTGCCTTTAGATTTAGTATTTTCAGAACTTTGCTTTATTATACAGTAGATTTACACCTTGCCAGATTTGTTAAGAATAGTAGCCTAATGATTTCATAAATGTTTATTCATATTTTAATTATGCGTCACTTAGCTCTACTCCCACTAGTTCAGTATATTATGGTAGAACTAAACTTAAAGATGCCCTTAAATTCCGCCTTTTCAATGCTTATAATAATGTAAAACTTGCAAAATAAACAAACCAAAACGTATACGAACACAGTAGAAAGACAAAACAACGAATCAAAATCGCTATGTGGAAACAACGCTTAAGTAAAATAATTATTTATAAATAAAAGTACACAATCCACCACATAGGATTCGGGCCCTATATTTTCAAAACAATATTAGGAATTCCTATGGGTGGAAATGCTAGCCCTTAACCCGGCAAGTGCTGAAACACTAATAAGAGTTTTACCGCTGCGCTGCGGAACTCCTTATATAATCCCAGGCCTTTAAAAAAAAAACATTTAAACCAGCCCAATATCAATTGTTTTTATTTTATTTATATTTTTTTTTTATTGCCCCTTGGCCATGGCAAATATCACTCCTCCACATCCCCTCCTTCCCCCACCCCTTCCCCCCCTTCAAATATCACCTATTCTCCCTCTTATTCCCTTATTTTGTCGATATATTTTCGTGCTATCAATAGCGAGTAATAAGAGGGGTGTGCTTGTATGTGCTACACAGCGAATGGAAGAGAGAAAGAGAGACAATTACAGGACAGTGTCTCTACAGACGTCGTGAGGGGTGGTAGGCTGGCAGGCTGGCTCAGCTTTTGGTTATGTAACTCCCGATCTAATTTGCCGATTTTGACCATCCAAACGCTGTTTCCACTTGTTTTATTGTTGTAACAGGTTAATACCTTTATAATCAACGTAAAATAGGCGCATATGGATAAGTATTAATGATATTTATGGTACGATGACGATTTGAGTGAAGGAAACAATCGAAATACCTCCGCACAGGGAGGGGTGGCCACTACCCCACCTGCGCAGCTACGAGGTTAAATTGCAGATTTATTCTTGCTTGTTTTAGAATTTAAATTTATAAAAGACTTAGTTGTCAGTAGCAAGAAAAATAACATCCCAGAAAAAAATGCATTTGCTAAATTGTTAAGTAATAATAGTAGATATATTGATGATATTCTCGTTTGCAATTCAGTATGTTAAATTTTAATCAAGTCGCTAAACAAATTTATCCAAATTTCATTCCCCTCACACAAGGTAACGTAAATGATTAAGTTGAAAATGTTCTTGATATAAATAAATATACTGATTGTTAATGAACAGTGCACAAAGTTGACAATTTTAATTCTAACGCAATAAACTTTCCTTTCCCTAGTAGTAATATCGATAATAATATAACTTATAATTGTTTCTATTCCCAGCTAATCTTATTTTGTAAAATGTGCACTAAAGTAGATTAATTTTGGGCTAGAGCTAGGTTACTATACAGACTCTTAGTAGACAGAGGTTTTGAGGCAAGTAAAATGTTGTATAAATTTAATCTTTAAATTAACCCCTTCAGACTCATATGACGCAGAGGTTGCCAGATTAGCAATAAGAAATAGAGTTCTCTGTAGCCCAACCTATAAGTCCAATCAAATTCTACCTGGTGCCATTCGATTTCTCTCGACCAACAGCTCCTATTCAAGGTCGTAGATTGCAATTTCGACCAGCCTTTCGCCCAGAATCGAAAATATTTTTCCAAATTCACCTGGGTGTTAAGCCCAGGGAAATTGTTGATTTTGGTCGAATTTTGACTTTTCAAGATTAGGATATATTTGGATTCATCTCGTCGTTGCGATACCAAGATTCCAACGGTATATGGATTTTGTAATTTTTACCAATTTTTAGGCACAATAGGCCTATTTTAAAGTTTAAAAACCATAGACGAGTTATTTATGTACAGATTTTGTTTAAATTTATACCATATTAATTGAGGTCAAGACAGATTGATTAAAATAAAGTTTGGTTGATGAAGGTCAACTTTGTTTGATTAATGTCAAGTTAGCTTCACTGAGATATGTTAGGTTGTTTGAGCTCAAGATAGGTTGTTTAAAGTCAGCTAGTTTGATCTAGGTCAAGTTACATTGATTGAGGTCAAGTTAGCTTTTATGAGATCAAGTCTGCTCGATTGAGTTCAAGTTAGCTTGATTGAGGTCAGTTAGCTTGATTGAGGTCAAGTTAGATTGATTGAGGAAAAGTTAGTTTGATCTAGGTCAAGTTAGTTTGATTGAGGTCAAGTTAGCTTGATTGAGGTCAAGTTAGCTTGATTGAGGTCAAGTTAGTTTGATCTAGGTCAAGTTAGCATGATTGAAGTCAAGTTGGTTTGATTGAAGTCAAGTTGGCTTGATTGAAGTCAAGTTAGCTTGATTGAGGTGAATCAAGGTCGTTGATCGTGATAAATTTAATTTGAATGAGGTCAAGATAAGTTGATTAAAATCAAATTAGGTTCAATGAGGTCAAGATAGGTTGGATTAAGATCAAGTTAGGTTGCTTCAGATCAAGTTTGGTTGAATGATAGCATATTGGCCAAATTTACTAATATTTAAGCCAAAAAAGTGAAGGCACATGCCATCTATTGGCAAAAAAATAATAACTAATATTTAGGCCAGGAAAGTGAAGGCGTACGTCATCTATTGGCAAAAAAATGAACTAATATTTAAGCCAGAAAAGTTACGGCGTACGCCATCTATTGGCAAAAAAATGAACTAATATTTAAGCCAGGAAAGTGATGGCATATGCCATCTATTGGCAACAAAATTAACTAATATTTAAGTCAGGAAAGTGAAGGCGTACGCCATCTATTGGCAAAAAAATAAACTAATATTTAAGTCAGGAAAGTGAAGGCATACGCCATCTATTGGCAAAAAATTAACTAATATGTAAGCCGAAAAAGTGAAGGTGTACGCCATCTTTTGGTAAAAAAATGAACTAAGATTTAAGCCAGGAAAGTAAAGGCATACGCCATCTATTGGCAATTTTTTTTATTAATATTTAAGCCAGGAAAGTGAAGGCGTACGCCATCTATTGGCAAAAAAATGAACTCATATTTAAGTCGGGAAAGTGAAGGCATACGCCATCTATTGTCAAAAAAATTAACTAATATTTTATTCAGGAAAGTGAAGGCATACGCCATCTATTGGCAATTTTTTTTCCTAATATTTAAGTCAGGAAAGTGAAGGCGTACGCCATCTATTGGCAAAAAAATGAACTAATATTTAAGCCAAAAAAGTAAAGGCGTACACCATCTATTGGCAAAAAAATGAACTAAGATTTAAGCCAGGAAAGTGAAGGCGTACGCCATCTGCCCAGGCAAATCCTTGATTTTGGTCGAATTTTGACTTGTCAATATTATTACATATTTGGATTCGTCTCGCCGTTGCGGTTTCAACGTTATAATTTTGTTTTTAATTTTGACCAATTTTTAGGGCCAATAGGCCTATTTTAAAGTTTAAAAACTCCATAGACGAGTTATTTATGTACGGATTTTGTTTAAATTTATACCATAAGTACACTTTGGCTAGCTGAATCGAATGAGGCAAACATAATTAAAATCGGCCCATTAGTTTAGGATTTCGATTTTGACTTGGCCTTCCTGGAGGGCCCAGGGGACCGTTTTTTGGACTTTAAAAATCCTCTGTAGCCCAAACTATAAGTCCTAGAGAATTCTAACTGGTGCCATTCGTTTTTTCTCTCCGAGCTGCTTCTAGACATGGTCGTTGATTTCATTTTCGCCCAGCCATTCGCCCAGAATCGAAAATATTTGTTTCCAAAAACCTTGGGTTTGCCCAGGCAAATCCTTGATTTTGGTCGAATTTTGACTTGTCAATATTATTACATATTTGGATTTGTCTCGCCGCTGCGGTTTCAACGGTATAATTTTGTTTTAGTTTAGGATTTCGATTTTGACTTGGCCTTCCTGGAGTGCCCAGGGGACCGTTTTTTGGACTTTAAAAATCCTCTGTAGCCCAAACTATAAGTCCTAGAGAATTCTAACTGGTGCCATTCGTTTTTTCTCTCCGAGCTGCTTCTAGACATGGTCGTAGATTTCATTTTCGCCCAGACATTCGCCCAGAATCGAAAATATTTGTTTCCAAAACCCTTGGGGTTTGCCCAGGCAAATCCTTGCTTTTGGTCGAATTTTGACTTGTCAATATTATTACATATTTGGATTCGTCTCGCCGTTGCGGTTTCAACGGTATAATTTTTGTTTTAATTTTGACCAATTTGTATGGCCAATAGGCCTATTTTAAAGTTTAAAAACTCCATAGACGAGTTATTTATGTACGGATTTTGTTTAAATTTATACCATAAGTACACTTTGGCTAGCTGAATCGGATGAGGCAAACATAATTAAAATCGGCCCATTAGTTTAGGATTTCGATTTTGACTTGGCCTTGGGCCCCAAGGCCCAGGCAAATCCTTGATTTTGGTCGAATTTTGACTTGTCAATATTATTACATATTTGGATTCGTCTCGCCGTTGCGGTTTCAACGGTATAATTTTGTTTTTAATTTTGACCAATTTTTAGGGCCAATAGGCCTATTTTAAAGTTTAAAAACTCCATAGACGAGTTATTTATGTACGGATTTTGTTTAAATTTATACCATAAGTACACTTTGGCTAGCTGAATCGGATGAGGCAAACATAATTAAAATCGGCCCATTAGTTTAGGATTTCGATTTTGACTTGGCCTTGGGCCCCAAGGCCCAGGCAAATCCTTGATTTTGGTCGAATTTTGACTTGTCAATATTATTACATACTGTATTTGGATTCGTCTCGCCGTTGCGGTTTCAACGGTATAATTTTGTTTTTAATTTTGACCAATTTTTAGGGCCAATAGGCCTATTTTAAAGTTTAAAAACTCCATAGACGAGTTATTTATGTACGGATTTTGTTTAAATTTATACCATAAGTACACTTTGGCTAGCTGAATTGAAAGAGGCAAACATAATTAAAATCGGCCCATTAGTTTAGGATTTCGATTTTTACTTGGCCTTCCTGGAGGGCCCAGGGGACCGTTTTTTGGACTTTAAAAATCCTCTGTAGCCCAAACTATAAGTCCTAGAGAATTCTAACTGGTGCCATTCGTTTTTTCTCTCCGAGCTGTTTCTAGACATGGTCGTTGATTTCATTTTCGCCCAGCCATTCGCCCAGAATCGAAAATATTTGTTTCCAAAAACCTTGGGTTTGCCCAGGCATATCCTTGATTTTGGTCGAATTTTGACTTGTTAATATTATTACATATTTGGATTCGTCTCGCCGTTGCGGTTTCAACGGTATAATTTTGTTTTAGTTTAGGATTTCGATTTTGACTTGGCCTTCCTGGAGGGCCCAGGGGACCGTTTTTTGGACTTTAAAAATCCTCTGTAGCCCAAACTATAAGTCCTAGAGAATTCTAACTGGTGCCATTCGTTTTTTCTCTCGGAGCTGCTTCTAGACATGGTCGTAGATTTCATTTTCGCCCAGACATTCGCCCAGAATCGAAAATATTTGTTTCCAAAACCCTTGGGTTTTAAAGTTGCCCAGGCAAATCCTTGATTTTGGTCGAATTTTGACTTGTCAATATTATTACATATTTGGATTCGTCTCGCCGTTGCGGTTTCAACGGTATAATTTTTGTTTTAATTTTGACCAATTTTTATGGCCAATAGGCCTATTTTAAAGTTTAAAAACTCCATAGACGAGTTATTTATGTACGGATTTTGTTAAATTTATACCATAAGTACACTATGGCTAGCTGAATCGAATGAGGCAAACATAATTAAAATCGGCCCATTAGTTTAGGATTTCGATTTTGACTTGGCCTTCCTGGAGGGCCCAGGGGACCGTTTTTTGGACTTTAAAAGTCCTCTGTAGTGGGATTACTGGAGGGAGGGAGGAGTGGGGTGGAGGAGGAGGAGGAGGAGGAGGAGAAGAAGAAGAAGAAGAAGGGAAGAGAGAGAGAGAGTGAGTGAGTTTGTGGGAGGCATTACTGTCGATTGTTATTGATAGTACTAGTATAATAACGTATATTTATATTGATTTACCTTTCTTTCCTTATCGTATATGTATGTTTTATTACCATCAATATACCTTTAACCCCTTCTGTACCGGGGATATAGTTTTAATTGTATTTTAGTTTTATTTAGACGATCTGTGGTAGGAAAAGGGTTAATGATAGTAATGGCGTATATTGGTATTGATTTACTTTTCTTTCCTTATCTTAGAATGATGAATGTGTTATTACCATCAATATACAGTATCCTATATAATTAGATTAGATTATATAATTAGATTGTTATGGACATTATTAGTAGCCTACATCTAGTTTGTATGCCCATTATTTTTACAGTGCATCCTTCAGCCTCCAACACCGCCACTTTATTACGGTAGAAAACTCATTTAATCCTTCAGGAGGTGTAGGTGTTAGACAGTTAGGCGATAGTTGTATCATTTCGTTAATTATGCTGAAAGTATAAGCCCTTTTAGATTAACCCCCTGGATCCCAAGCGATTTAACCCTGTCCGACATAAGTTGCTAACTTACTGACGGGGTGGCGGAGCGCCCGGTATTTCCCTCACAACACTCTCTGACACTGAGGTACCGGTAGAAGTAGGAGGTATTTGGGGTTGCCACCAACCGACAGATTCTGATCTAACTTACCTAACTTACTGAGCTCAATATGATGCAAATGCGTCATATAACTTAATATTTATTGAGCTACTTCACTAAGTTCATATGACACGATCGCGTCATATGATACTCTTGGTAATACCGCCATATGACGCGATCGCGTCATAGATGTCGGAGGGGGTTAATAAAAAATTTGTACACTCCAAGACCAGCCACTTGTCATTTTTATTTTTCCTGAAAACACATTGGATGGGTTAGTAATGAAGGAAACACAACATAAAACCACTCACCTAGGTCATTTGGGCCACCCGCTCCTGGGTGGCGGGGGATAATAATAATAATAATAATAATAATAATAATAATAATAATATTTATTCAGTTAGCAATTTACCGAGTTGGTACCACATAGTATGTTACAAATATGACATGTACCAGCCTTGCATAATTCCAACTAAGGATAGCCCAATAAGGCCGTTAGGCGTATTTCCATTGGGGATAGTCACAATTAGCCTACAATTAGGTGATGGGTAGGCAAAATTCTGGAAAATCACTCCAGCGTGCACCCGTCTGGACTTGGGGGTTGCCATTGGTTTTGTTCCGTGGGATCCTAAAGCAGTTCCCATGCAAATCTGAACCTCTAGGTGCCAGGACAAGAGTAATTAAGGTGGACGCAACCGTTGCGTCGCTGGTCCTGTGGGTTACATACATACATGGGTGATGCATAACGTGTGGTGTAGATTTCTTGTCGGGATATATTCTAATATTTGTATGCAGTCAGTGTTGCTGCAGTCTTCCTTCTGCTTGGTTTTGTTCTTTTCTTTTTTACAAATGTTTTCGTTTTCTTTCCATCTTCTAGCCTACGTGGAGTTTGGAAAGTACATTTGGCAGGGTTTCTAGGGCTGTTGGTGTAATTTATCTTCATAGTCATAGCCCTTTAAATTAAGACCAGCTCGCAGTCACCATTAAATGCTCCAAGCAAACTGCATATTTAAACAATAAGAAGAAGAAGAAGAACTGCACATTTAAACAATAAGAAGTCACCATTATTTGTTATAGGCCTAGAGGCCTATTTCCCTTGCAAAATTCGTTATTGTCATTATGGAAAGATTTAGCAGGTAATTAGGCTACTTTGCTATTTGATATTAGCCTAATACAGGTAAATTTGCACTGTCAACCAATAAGGATTTAACAAACTGACAAAAGCTTGATAGCCTAGGCCTAGCCGCCTAGGCTATTTGGCGTTTGACATTCGATTTATCCACTAGACTAGGCTATCAAACAGATCTAGTTTGACATTCGCGAATGTCAAATTGTGAGTTTCTTGTTTGACATTCGCTTCTAGGCTATCGACTATCAATACCGTAGAAAAGTTCTGGAAGAAGGCCTTAAATTGTCATTTAACTCATGATCTTTCAAATTTCTTTTTAGGTTCTTGGTTCACATATAGGCTATTGCTTGAACCGTTGAACGACTTACATGTAGGCCTATCTGCGCTTTATAATTACATTTTTGGTCTTGCCTTTCCCATTCTCGGTCAAGGTTTATCTCAAACAGTCAAACTTCCTAACATAGGCCTATTCGGGCAGGCTACTATTCCATACATTTAGGCCTAGGCTACAACTCTATAGGCCCTAGCTAAACAAGAATTTCCGGTAAGATTAGGAGTAGGCTAGTGGGCGTACCACTACCAACATACAGCATAACTCATCTAGGCTATAAAACATTAACCTAACCAAACAACCTAACCTAACCTAACCTAACCTAGTATTCATGTAGGCCTAGTAGGCTAGTTAGGTAGGTTAGGTTAATGTTTTATAGATGATTTATGCTGTATGTCGGTAGTGGTACGCCCACTACTCCTAATCTTACCGAATTTCCTAATGTCTAACCTAGCCTAGGTTTTTTTGAGATAGCCTAGGCTAGGCCTACAATTTGTTTTTGTTTAATTTCAAACGTCAACATCGAGCTAGGCCTAGGCCTAGGCTATTGTCAATACCTTTTTTGACATTCAAGTACCGGTACCATTTTTTACATTCAAATTGGACATACGGAGATCAAATATCTATCTCCAGACGCCATGGTTCCCGAAGGGGTGGCCGCGAATGAATCACTCCCATGCACCTCTGTCCCCAGTCAGTCGACGCCCCTCCTCCCATCTAACACCACTTTCACGCATATACTGTATATATACTTCTTAATTCCATCCTTCCACCTATCCCTTTGTCCTTCCTCTTCACTCTCATACACTCTCTTAGTTATTCTCTATCTATCTAGGCCTATCTATTGCCTGTCATTCTCTCGCTTGTTAAAAAATAGTGCTACAAAAATACATAGAGGCCCTCTGAGTCGGATGGACCCTAAGTTGAGTGGTCAATCCTGTAAGTCCTTCAATAAACTGGTACGGGTTATCATTCTCACAGGGGACAGGTCCTGAGGTCCACTTCTGGGCGTTTCTTGTATAGCCACCCTCATAAATGGGAGTAAGGTATCCGGCAGGTAGGCCTAATGCTTTAAAAAATGGAAAATCCAATATCCTCACAAAATCAATATTCTCGCAAAACTTATTTTACTGATATTTATATTACTGTACGGTATATATTTAACCCGACATTTTCCCAGAAATTACAGTAGCCTATCAGGGTGCATTTTTTTAAAGATTTTAGCTAGGCTATCTCGAAAATACTCAATTCCTAACTAAATAATCGTCAAAATCAATATACAGTACTGTAGGCTAGGCTAGTCCGTTTTTTTTCATTTGAAAAGTGACGGTATATTGCAGAGTTTCCATCAGGATTTCTAAGTTATTTGGAAGATTTTGTAGTGAAAAATGGTCCTAATTATATAATAAACTTGGTCTTAATATTATGCAGAGACAGTAATTTCATATTTTTCCATTACGTATCGAGAACTTAGCTGCTAAGGGATTCAATTTACCGTCAGTTGAAAAGAAACAGAATAATAGAGAGCATATGGCATAAACCATTAACCGTGAAGCAATAACATATTATTTACTATCCTTATTGATTGCAGAGAGATGCGGTTGAGTTATCCTGTGATACTGAGAGCCATGGGATGTCCTGCTGCCTCACTCCACCCCCGACACTACCACCAGCCCACACACCAGACACATTCACAGTTTAAGGTAACACCAGATCTAGATATAATTTAAATACCCTTTAACTATGAGATGCTTTACTAAGGTTAATATTTTCAATATAATGGCAGCATTATATTTTAATCCTGGTAAAAAAAATGTACCGGTAATGTCTCCATATCCCCAAAACTAAATACAGTACCGTATGTACAGTCGGCAATTGCACCAGTCTTGGCTGGTGGTATAGTATGAATGCAGACATACAAGATATACGATGCTGTACGTGACATTGCTTGCCATCTATAGGAAGCGATGGTGGTGCCATCTGCTGGCAGCTGATCACTTTCCAAACTATTGCCCACTATAGTTCGAAGCCATAGGCTGGAGAGACTAATTGTGGAGGGTTGAATTATATTTACAGGTATTTATATATTTGAATCCCGGTAGGATCACATGCTTTCATTAATTTCATTGGGTGATGTTTGGTGTTGGAGTGAAATAAATAAATTAGATTATATAGTTTGTGATCAAGGTTCTTATCTCAACTTATCTCTGGGACTACCTGGATGCTGCGGGATTTCCATAAAGGGAATCTTGGGGCTACTACAACAACTATAACAATAGTATGGAACCGTTGGAACGGAATGAGAAGAGAATGGTGAGATGAATGTGTGGGGTTAATCTCATGGGCAGGGTATCGAGCGAGGAATTGAGAAGGCGTCTGGAGTGTCAGTGAAATGATGCGCATGAGCCGGCTTGGTTGGTTTGGACGTGGATAGAATGGATGATCCGAACTGGGTGAAGAAATAATGGACTGTGAACACGGGGGGGGGGGGGGGGAATGCGCTTAGGGATGGATGCGCTTAGGGGTGGACCTAGAATGGCGTGTGCTCGGGTACTCTGGTCCAACCTCAAAGTAAAGAACTTGACAACAGAGGCAGCCCTTGACAGGGCCGCCATTTAGGACGTGAGACTGTAACTACATTTTCTGTGGACAAAACAGTCTTTAAACTTGTATGTATGTAATGCTGTACTGTACGGTCACGCTAATAAGTCATGTCCCAGCTGGCATTATGTTTGGCTTGCTCTGTGCTGTATTAATGTCTGTCAGATGTTCAATAGAGGGGGTAAGTGTAGGAACATGTTTGTTTATTTCACTCGATATGAAGAAATGAAGCTTAGATATTGCTGATACCAATTATTGACCAAAATATACTTGGTGCCGAGACATCATTTATTAGCGCGACTGTACTTGTATTTGAAGGGCCTGGTGGTGGATCTGCGTTCGGACACCATGACCAAGCCCACAGAAGGTATGAAGCACGCCATGATGAACGCTCTACTGGGTGATGATGTATACCGGGAAGATCCTACTGTTGAAGGTGATTCTTTAATTGTGTTCCTTTATTTATAAATTATTATTTTGCTAAATCGTTCTTTCCAGATAGGGATTTTGATAAGTTCTTTTGTCTTTTTACTGTGTTCGTCCAAGTTTTGATTTGTTTATTTTGCAAGTTTTACATTTTAATATTCTGTTTGTATACATTGCTTGTATTACTGTATACGAATGTTTGTGTACTATAATTATGTAAATTTCTTTAAAATATCAGGCATTTTTAGTTTCAATAAATATACTGGAATCACCTTAGTTTTTCTATGTAGAACAAAGAAATAATTCTACAAATCCAAGCAATTTTAAATACTGTACCTCCCTGCATCTTAGTAATAAGATAGATTTATTTCTGTTTACCCTCATTTCTGTTAATAGATTATCACAGCTATGTTTGTATTCATTAATTAATATACTGTATATACTACGGTATTCATCTGTATGATTATATTCTGAAATATATTAATATGTGTGTGATGTTATTAGAGTTGGAGCGTCGTATGGCTGAGTGTACTGGGAAGGATGCAGCGCTGTTTGTACCCTCAGGCACCATGGGCAATCTCATTTCAGGTAGTGATTTGTATTAGTTCTTTTGCATTTATCTTGTGTCGTCCCTGTTTTGGTTTGTTTATTTTAGCAAGTTTTACAATGTAATTAACATAGATATAAATGACCAAGTTAGGTTAGCTATAGTTTAGTCATTATGAAGAGTCTAGAAATCCTGACACCCAACCTCCCACAGCTCAAAGAGGACTTGAGCTATCGAACTGATACTTCTACCTTTATCTATCTATCTATTTATCCATCTGTCTATCTATCTACTGTATATAGGCTACTCAGGCACATACCCCATTTTTTGTTTATCGGAGCGTCCCAAGGGTGCTTTCAAGACAACAAGACAAGGGTGCTTTCAATACAATATAATATAACAGAGCACGTCACAAAAGGAAAATCACAAAATTAAAATTACAAGAACCTCTCAGGGAAGTGCCGTTGTTAAGGCATTACTTCCCGAACCACATCTGATCTTCAAGAGCAAGACAAACTCGCTAGTAGCCGGAAGAAGAAGAAGACGTTTATATCAGCAGATTCCTTTGACCATTAATCTGAATGTTTTGAAGTAGGTAATAGGCTACAATGACAATGGTAAACTTTTGAAGTGATTTCATGAACATATGATATGTGTGTGTGCACCATTGTGTCATTTGGGTGGCCTAATGTCTCAATGTTTTCGTCATACACAGGTTCATAGGGGTAAAGTCCGAAAAATCCACTAATCCGAACGAGGGCCGGTCCGCTGCCCTTCGGATTAACGGAAGTTTACTGTATATCATTGGCGTACTAGTGGCACTCTTTTATTAGTATTATAGCAATGAATTGGATGTGTGATTGATTGATCCAAATAAATTGACATGCTCATGTAGTTGTGTACACCCTATGTGGTGGATTGTGTTCTTTTATTTCAAAATTTTATTTTATTAAGCGTTATTTCCACATAGCGATTTTGATTACTGTAGTTCTTTTGCATTTATCTTGTATCGTCCCAGTTTTGGCTTGTTTATTTTGAAAGTTTTACATTATAATTGCTAATTCGCATATTATATTCATTGAGCGATTATGTGCAATTTAGCAAGTATCATTGAATGAAAGTGGTAAAATCGGTTTCAGTTATCCCTCCCACAATGTCTTCCTAAACTAACTAAAATCACTTAATAATAGCCAGAGTAAGATGAAAGAATGCGTCCTGTAATACTGAAAGGGTTTATTACTTGTGTAGGTACTGTAATGTATTAGTGTGACCTGTGATGTGTGTTACAGTTCTGGGCCACTGTGACCAGCGAGGATGTGAGGTACTGCTGGGGGATCAGGCTCACATCTTCCTATATGAACAGGCAGGAATGGCACAGGTCAGTACCACTTACTACAGTACTGTATACTGTATTAATCTGGTCTTGTAGCTAACACAGATATTGTAGTTAATACATTAATAATATCTATACTGGTAATACCTTATATTAGTTTGCAAGTTTTACATTTTAATTTATATAGGTTCAGGGACAGTATAGATGTGAGGACGGTCTGTACTAGTGGCAACATTAGTATACGACGTGTTCCCCATGTACTGTCCCTTCCTTTACTTGTACTCGTTGACGAACCAGGACCGGCCACGGACTACGTGTTAGAAAATTCTATGTACCCACGCACCCGGCAAAATTATAAAAACTTAAATAATGAAAAATAAAAATGAAAATAACCGGCGTCTTTTCGTTGATAACTGTAAATGTAAACTCTGTGTGAATGAATTTGATTTTGAACATCAAACATTTTTTAAAAGTTACATTACCAATACAAAATTTTTGTTTCTAAATTCTTCTGTTAATGTAACATCTCCATGTAAAGTAAAAAATGTTATCTATTTAATAACCTGTGAGAAATGTGGTATACAATATGTTGGAAAGACGGAGCAATGTTTAAGAGAAAGAGCCTACGGGCATAGATCAGGAATTAAGAACGGCATCGACTCCAAGATTCTTCTATATAAGCATTTTAACACAGATTGTACTAAATTTGATTGTAAATACAAAATTATAGAAATTGTTCAAAGTAATCAAAATGTTTTAGATAGAGAAAATTATTGGATTGGAAAATTAATGACCATCTATCCATTTGGACTTAACAATCAAATACAAAATGTAGGCAACATTTTGTATAAAGATTTATTAAAAAACGATTTTAATAACCCATATTTTAACTTCCCTGTTTTAACTTCCCTGTTTTAAACAGAAGACCTGGTAGACACGGTAATAGAAGACTAAATACATTTAATAAAAAGAAAAGCAGGTCTGATATTATAATTATTGTTAATAATTTATATTCATTATATCGAAATTTCGGAATTAAAAAATTAAAAGATTCATTGAAAGGCCTACAAAAGAAAAGTTTTGCTCCTTTTATAGAAAATATACTAAATAATAAACATAATTTCACAAATAAATTTAAGAATATAGTCTTTGCTTTTATGGGATATATTAAGAGCTAATTCTAAGAAATCCAAAGATAACCGTATTAAAGATAAAGTCCTGTCCACTTTAAATTATTCCTCTAAAATTTTAGACAAAATTAATGTTAACAGTCTTATTAATTCAAAGAAAGTTAAGTCCATATTACCAGATGGTTGTAAAGATTTCAAACCATTAATAGTGTATTCATATGAACGACCTGTTGGGTCTATTATTTGTAATTATAATAAAGTTTTAGGAAATCCTTTCAGATAATGATATTTTCAATAATAATAAATGCGTGTGTGAAAGAGTCATGGATATGCCAGCTAGCAGACGTGATGCACTAGCAAAGTTCATTTATAGTCCGATATGTCACATATTAACAGGTGATGTAGAACTAGTTAAACATTTTGCAAACGACAAATTAGCGGAGCTATGTCGTAAAGGGTTTAAATTTAGAATAGGGAGTAATAAAGTAACATGGGACATAATTTTAAAAGATATTGTTTTTTCAGTCAATAAATTAAAAGATAAATTGTTAAAAATTGCGTGCTGCAATGCGAGAGAACTAGAAGCATGGTCTAAATTATTAATTAAGTTAATTAGAAATAAAATTTTCTCGCTTAAAAATGAATTTAATCTTTCAGATTTTATAGACTATAATTATAATAAGCTTAAAGCTGATTTAATAAATTTACATAAACATTTTGTAATCACTACAGTAGATAAAGCCAGCAATAATTATAGCTTCACATGTAAGAAATTTTATCTTGAAAATATGAAAAAAGAATTAGGTATTAAGGGTAACATATTACGTAAAAATATTTGCGGTAATTCTGTTTATGAAATTCAAAATAATCTGAATATTGATAACTTAATCGATGAACATACCAAGAAAATATAATATTTGATATTAAACTTTCTGATAAGAACAAGTGCATTGCAAAATTATACATGTTACCTAAATTTCATAAAAGACCTTATAAATATCGCTTTATTGCCGGAGCAAAATTTGCTACCACTAAAACTCTATCAGAACAAGTAGTAAATTGCTTAAATTAAAATACATTAAAAGTACTCATAAAAGATATTGTAATACCATCATGAGAAGAACTGGCATTAACTATTATTGGAGTGTTGACAATTCGTTAGAAGTTATTGATAAAATAAATACCATGCCGAAAGTTACCTCGGTACATAGCTTCGACTTTTCAACTTTGTATACCAATTTGCCTTTAGATTTAGTATATTCAGAGCTTTGCTTTATTATAGATTTGCACTTTGACAGGTTCGTTAGGAATGGTAATTATTTCATAAATGTTTATACATATTTTAATAATGCATCACTTAGCTCTACTCCCACTAGTTCTGTATATTTTGATAGAACTAAACTTAAAGATGCCCTTAAATTCCTCCTTTTCAATACTTATGTTAGATTCGGGCCGTACATTTTCAAACAAATATTAGGAATTCCTATGGGTGGAAATGCTAGCCCTTTAATTGCAGACTTATTCTTGCTTGCTTTAGAATTTAAATATATAAAAGACTTAGTTGACAGTAGCAAGAAAAATAAAATTCCAGAAAAATTAGCACTTGCTAAACTGTTAAGTAATAATAGTAGATATATTGATGATATTCTTGTTTGCAATTTGTTAAATTTTAATCAAGTTGCTAAACTTATTTACCCTAATTCTATTCCCCTCACACAATGTAACGTAAATTATAAAGTTGAAAATTTTCTTGATATAAATATAGAGATTGTTAATGAACAGTGCATACTTAAAGTATATCACAAAGTTGATGATTTTAATTTTAACGTAATAAACTTTCCTTTCCCTAGTAGTAATATCGATAGTAAAATCACTTATAATTGTTTTTATTCCCAATTAATAAGATTTTGTAAAATCTGCACTAAAGTAGATTACTTTTGGGCTAGAGCTAGGTTACTATACAGACTCTTAGTGGACAGAGGTTTTGAGGCAAGTAAATTGTTCCATAAATTTAATCTTTTTAGGGTCAATTATTGTGACTGTATTCTAAAATTTGACATCAATAATTTTAATCAAGCATTTTTAACTTGAAGTTTCTTGTATAACCTCTGCTTACTTTTTGTCTGTATTTATTGTTTATCTTTTTCTTTTTCTTTTTCTATTATTATTATTATTATTATTATTAATATTGATGATTTTTTAAATTTATTGTTCTTGTTAAAAGAGTACTCTTTGTTTAAATCTGTTGTTACTTCATATTTTGCAATTATTTCTCTTTATATTATGTATTCATTGTCGATAGTATCAATTGCTTACTTTTGCGATTTCCTTAGTTTATTTGTGCTATAAATGTAGGTTATTTGTAGGGTAGTTATTGATAGGGGTCACTTGAAGCATGCTATGCTTACAGGTACCTACCCGATAGCACTATCGTTAGTGAGTGCTGTACTGTATTTTATATATTATTTTGTAATAGTATAGATATCTTATCAATATTTGTATTTTTTACTATTGTTGATGTCTTGTCATGTTGCAAATTTGATTTTAAATAATATTTTGACATTTAACATGTAGTTTCTTTATTCATGCAGAGTTTAGTAAAATTTGCCAGAACGTCCCGGACTTCCCAAACTTGACTACTTCCTTTAACGTGACGATAGTGCGTTGTTATATGTGCGATTGGTTTGCTTGGGAAACAGATTAACTTGCTCATGTAGTGATGTACACCCTATGTGGTGGATTGTGTTCTTTTATTTAATAATTTTCATTTTAGTAAGCGTTGTTTCCACATAGCGATTTTGATAATTTAATTTGACTTTATATTGTCCTTGTCCCAATTTTGGTTTGTTTAGTTTGCAAGTTTTACATTTTAAATTATAGTTAACACAGAACACTACGTATAATATTTGTATTTATTATGATTAGTAGTACAGTAATAGTAAAGGCGTGGACCGTGGCATGGCAGACGGCAAGAGTTTGGGCAGCTTGGTATAGCGATTCTTGCCAAATGTCCAGTTGATTCCCTGCAAGAAAGGCACACCCTAGCCCTGCCTCAAAAGAGTGCACAGCATTAAAAACTGCATCAGTAAAGGGTGGCACTGAATTCACTTGATTAATTAGCATGTAGTAACCAAATTTAGAAATTCAGCACCACTCTGTGCAGTAGTTTCAGTAATAGTATCGGTAGTAATATATACCAATTTTTGTTTCTGTTCATGTATCTTCTATTACCATGACGTTCTAATATTCCTAAAAGTCTATTTAATATTTATTGAATCTTGTCAATCAATTTATTGTACTGCAATTGGTTTGCTTGGGAAACAGATTAACTTGCTCATGTAGGGATGTACACCCTATCTGGTGGTTTTGTGTTCTTTTATTTAAAATTTGTATTTGATTAAAGTGTTATTTCCACATAGCAATTTTGATGAGTTCTTTTACTTTTACTGTACAGTATACTGTGTTGTCCCAGTTTTTTTTTTTTTATTTTGAAAGTATCGCATTATAATATTGATTCCCAGTAAAAATATCTACCGTATATTATTAATGTTTCTTGCTCAACAGCTTGGTGGTATACAGCCTAACACCATCCCCACCAAGCCTGATGGAACTTTTGATACCAGTGAGATCCTCTCCAGGTTGCGTACGGATGATGTCCATTATCCTAAAACTTCTCTTGTCTGCATAGAAAACACACAAAATGTGTGTGGAGGAAAGGTTTTACCACTTCATTGGATTGATGAGGTAAGATAACATTTGATATTATAACTTGTTATGTTTTCTTATTTCATCATCACTTCTATTTTCTTATTTTCCTCGGGAAGCCTTTAACCCTTTCACACACAGGACGCGATTTGTGCCCTTTCTGGGATACTGTACTTAAAAGGGGTGTTTAGAAACCTTTAGTTTAGTTACTTCAACCTCTGCAGTTGTCTTTTGAGTGAGGTGTGGGCAGAAAACAAATTTTGCAGAGGTAATTATGAGATTGAGAGAACTCTGTTTCTGAATGCTAAACGGCAACCCCCAAGTCCACAGGATAGCGAGAGGGTTTAAATAGGAGGGCTGATGATTATGGCACCAAAAAGAGGTGGAAGGATGGAGTGAAGAAGTATATGGATGAAGGCGTTGCTGGTTGGGAGGAGGGGCGTCGACTGACTGGGGACAGAGATGCATGGGGGTGGTTCGTTCGTGGCCACCCCTTCGGGGATCACGGCATCAGGCAATAGATAGATAGATAGATAGTTCATTGATGCATAATTCACTCTTAACTTTATAAATATTCCTTCCCTTTTGGTATTAGTTTCCATTTCTTTCCTTCAAGCATCAACCTAGCTAGACTTTATTCTGGTTTTCCCCTTAGGGAAATTTGTTCACGCTAGATGAGCAAACATAGGATTTTCAGCGGACTGATAATACTTCACATGAGACCGTATTTGATTGACAAGTTTTAAACATACAATTTGTATTGTGGAACATTATAAGAACTAGTGGGATAATGTGTATAAGACTTAGCTTACTGTAATTATGAGGCATTATGATATACCAAATCAGCCCATCACCACTTGCCTGGCCTTGGTTTCAAAATCTTACCAATTTGAGGGGAACAAATATAAAAACTTTGGATTGTAACTGAAAAAAGACCTTCACTTGCAAATGTTGAGTAATTTATGATGAATGTTACTTATTAACCCTTTCACGCACGTATGGATGCCAGGGTTACCGATTAGCAATCCAAAATAGTTCTCTCAATCTTATAATTACCTCACCAAAATTAGTTTTCTGACCACAGCTAGCTCAAAGACAACTGCAGAGGTTGAAGTAAATAAACTAAAGGTTTCTAAACACCCTTGATAGTCAGAAAGGCTTAAAAGTATCCCAGAATAGGCTCAAATGGCGTCCTGTGCGTGAAAGGGTTAAGTTGATGTATTGTACTATAATTGCTACCTGTACCGTATATGAATATGAACACCATATGAGGAGGAGCACTTTATTAACAAAGTTTCGCAGATACTGTAGCTTCTTCAGGTTAGTGACCTGAAGAAGCTATCTGCAAAACGTTGTCAATAAAGTGCTCCTCCTCATATATTGTTCACTGGAAATGAGAAAATGAACAAGGCAAGCATGGAAAAAGACCTAGGAGTGATTATCCAAGAAAATGTATCCTCTGAGAAGCACATCAATCATTTAGTTCGAGCAACATCTAGATTAACCCCTTATTGGCGGCGCACGACATATGTCGAGTGAAATAAATTTGGACTATGTGGCGGTGCACAACATCTGTCGAGTGCCATTTTCAGCACGTAATGTTGCTGAGAGAGAGAGCTGAGCGGTGGGATGAGCGTAGTAACCTTAGGACCGGTCCCCACCACCGCGGTGGGCCGGTGGACCTACTGAACTGTATCCCACCCTTCTCCCCCCTTTCTCACTCGCTACACAGGGAATTATGTAAGGAAATTACCTTATTTTAGATTTTTTGCACTCGTGTTGCACGATCGTTGCAAGAGAACCAGTGGTCGTACAAGGATGGTTCGGGTGTCATTGGAAAGCTCTGTTAACGCCCTTTCAGGTATAGATATTTGTTTTACGCTCTGGGTCTTATTTAGGCATTACAATGAGCACAGAAACAACCCTAGTTAGGGTAAAAAAAAACCCGCTGGGCGCTACGGTCAAATAAACCACCTAGCCCGCTAAATAAGGGTTAATAACAAGTATGAGTGTAGCATTCAATTATTTAGATGAAAGCATGCTAACCCAGATAATCACATCCATGATCAAACCTAGATTGGAATATGCAGCGGTAGTACCGGTATGGTCCCCCCATCTAAAAAAAAACATAAACAAATTGGAGGAAGTACAACGAATAACAACCAAACTGATCCCAGAATTAAAGGACCTACATTACCCTGAAATACTAAAAAGATCAGGGCTTCCCACGCTAGAGGAGAGAAGAGTTCGAGGAGACCTGATAGCTATGTATAGATGCATGAGAGGATTCGAAAGTCTACTCGATAAGGAGGATTTTATTTGGCTGGACGATGGAAGAACCAGAGGGCATATGTATAAGATAAGAAAGGAGAGGTGCAAGTCTAATGTGAAAAAGTTTAGCTTTCCGTATAGAACGATAGATAGGTGGAAGAACTTAAGTGGTGATGGGCTGGTCTATCAGAGTGAGAACTGAGCGATCTATGCCATACCCATAGCTTACTCTGACTGTTCCTTTTACTGTACTTATATATTTTCTAGATCTCAAGTGACGGCATCTCTAACGTGGATTGACCTCCCAATCTACCAAGATTGGAAGCCAAAGCGTCACATTTTTCCTTTGCCCCTCAACTTTCTCTTCATAATTGCTGAGGGGCACAAGGCCCTGGGTGGGGCTTTGGTTTCCCGGGCGTTTCCGCACCCTCCTCAGCTCCCCGCCATGGAGTGGCTTCGGTCACCCAGGCTTCATTGTGGTCGGCAGGGAGGGTTCTGTGGGGGCGCTCGGTTATGGCCTTGGCCTTGCTCGGGGCCTTGGGGCTGTTCGGCCAGGCAGCTTGGGGAACAGCAACAACTTAAGTGCGGAGATTGTAGAAGCAAGAAATATCCACGACTTTAAAAGTAAACTGGATAGGCAATAGAAACTGAGACTGGACAAAACGAGTGCAGCACAATTCCTGTAAACTACAAATAAGTGAATACGTTCATAACCCTAGCCATTCCAACAGTAGGCTATGATAACACTTCACATGTGCCCCCACACACGATACACTACAATGGGTGGTTGGACATTAGCAACCCTCCCCTAAAACTAGCTAGAGAATCAAATACATTGTCTCGATGGAGGAGATTTGTCCGTGGCCATCCCTTTGGGAATCAAGGCATCTGGACTTAGATAGATATTGTTTTTGATCTGTATTTAAAATACAGTTATTAATATCAGTACTGTACAATATTATTTATAATTATGTTTTCCATTTTGCAGTTCTAATAGCATCGGTATTGTGCAGGTGAGTGATGATTTGACAAAATTCAGTAGCTATTGGTAATTATTTAGGAGTAGATTGTAGGTTTTTAAATTTTAGGCATGTGATAAGGAGATACAATATTGGAACTACTGTTTCATCTGTCCTGACTCTCTTGCTAACCTTTGTGCCTCACAAACACAGTAAGACACCAAGCTAGCTTTGAAAACAGTTTATCTTTCCAGCATGACATCACAAGCACCTTACTGTACTGTACATGTTCTCCATACACAGGGCAACAGTTGTTGTTATTGTTTCCCATGCTGTCTGACCGAACAGCCCCAAGGTCTCGAGCAAGGTCAAGGCCACAACTGAGTGCCCCCACAGAACCCTCCCTGCTTACCACTAAAAAAGACCAGGTGACCTGAGCCGCTCCCAGGTGAGGAGCTGAGGAGGGTGCGGAAATGCCCGGGACACCGAAGTCCCACCCAAGGCCCTATGCCCCTCAACAATTATGAAGGGAAAGTTAAGGGGCAAAGGAAAACTGTGATGCTTTGGCTCCCAGTCTGCCAACCTCAAGGTTGGCAGTAGGGAGGTCAATCCACGGAAAAGACGTCGCCACTTAAGATCTACAAAATCTATAAGTAAAAGGAACAGTCAGAGTAAGCTATGAGTATGGCAGGGAATGCTCAACTCTCACTCTGATATACCAGCCCATCAGCACATGACTAAAACCCAATCCTCTCAGCATCAGCTAGGAAAGGCCCTAGAAAGCCGCCTTTGGCAGGGGGATAGCTCTCCTATTTCAACCCCTTTCGGGGTTGGGTACCCGCCCAACAGTAAGGCTATATGCCTCTTTAATTGGGAACAGTTGGTGCTCCCAACACTATCATATGGATTCTAGAGGTGGCAAGGGGTTGCTTGAGCCAGGGGATTCCACATAACTACTGTGTTGGAATTGATAATTACTGTACCATACTCTCTGCTTCCACTACCTAGAGTGCCTTAGTTAAGCAAAGGTAGCACTCTATCAATCTATCTTACAGTTTCTTACAGTAGATCCTCTGGAAAAAGGCAAACTAGGCCTGTGTATCCAGCTCAGTACCAGTACTTGCACTGCTGCGGTCGTTCACGGTGTTGGCGGCGGCGGTAGCAGACGCAACATTTTTACTATTCTGTATTTTTGTTTTATAATCAAACTTCAAATCTTGTCTTCCCCATGCTTTATCAAGATTACTTTCAAACTCCCTTATTGATTCGGAATCGACTACATACTGGGGCAGTGCGTTCCACTCATTTACCACTTTATCACAAAATTAGTTCTTTCCCTTCTCAAGCCTATTTCTTTCTTTGTAAATTTTCTCGTTCTTGTTCCCTCCCGCATCAAGAAGATACCTTCACACACATCCTCATCGTACTTTCCTGACACTATCTTAAAAGTCTCTATCATATCCCCTCTCTTTCT
Organism: Paralithodes platypus; assembly: GCA_032716605.1. NCBI lineage: Eukaryota > Metazoa > Arthropoda > Malacostraca > Decapoda > Lithodidae > Paralithodes > Paralithodes platypus. The sequence continues at coordinate 53,981,134 of CM064482.1, read as the reverse complement.
CCTATATGCCAGTGTCGGAAGCCCCAGTGTCCTCAACCTCTGCTCATAGCCCGCGTTCTTCAACGTTGGTACCAGCTTGCTAGCTCTCCTCTGCACTTTCTCCACTGCTTCTATATCCTTTACCATATATGGAGCCCACACCTGGTTCGCATATTCCAGGTGCGGCCTAACCAGCGCTGTATAGAGATTCCTGAAGATTTCTTCGTCAAGTGACACAAATGTCCTCCTTATCAGCCCTACAATTCTATTGGCTTTGTTTATCTTTTCCGCTAAATGTTCTGAGAAATTTAACTTATTGTCCATCACTACTCCTATATCCTTTTCTGCATTCACTTCCTCCATCGCTTCATACATACTGTATCCTACCTTGTCTATCTTGCTTGTCCCAATCCGCATGTACTTGCATTTTTTTGGATGAAAAGGTATTAACCTAAGAAGTGCGCATGGGGGGTATGAGACACCACACTCCTGTGCTGACGTATTTGAGCTGTTCCCATCACTAACATCGTTATTTTACCATCTATCTATCTATCTATTGCCAGACGCCTTACTCCCCTTACGAGGGTGGCCATACACAGAATGCCCCCAAGCGGACCTATTCCCTGTGAGAGGGACAACCCGAGCCAGTTTAGTGAAGGACTTACAGGATTAAACACTCAATTCAGGATCCGTCCGACTCCGAGGCCCTCTGTGTATCTTGTTAGCACTATTTTTCTACAGTGGTGTTCGGCTAATCCATCCACTAACCTGCCTTACCCTTAGGTAAGCAGTATTTTACCATAAATAGCATTAATACTTATCCATATGCGCCTATTATAGGTTGATTATAAAGGTATTAACCTGTTACATTAATAAAACAAGTGGAAACAGCGTTTGGATGGTCAAAATCGGCGATACAGGCCGGGAGTTACATAATGTATGGCTGAGGCAACCTCCCTTCCCTCCTCCCCTCCCCTTGTCTGGAGAGACACTGTTACGCAATAGTCTCTCTCTCGCTCTTTCCCACGCTTGGTAACAGTGATGACAACGCCCTGCTACCAACTCGCTAATGTTAGCACGAAAATAGACCACAGAATAAGGGAATAACAGGGAAAATAGGTGATAACTGAAGGAGGGGAGGTGGAGGAGTGATATTTGGCATGGCCCAGGGGCAAAAAAAAAAAAAAAAAAAAAAAATTCGGTGTTTAAAATTTATTATTTTTCCCCCTTACTCTTAAGAGTCTTCCCGCAGTCCGCCGGGGGAACTCTTAAGAGTCTCCCGTGCAGTTCCCGGGTTAACCAATGCTCAGACCATCCCTTCATGCCCTCCACATCTCCTTGAAGCAAACCCACATCTTCCTTACTCCTCACTCTTCTATACAGCTTAGTGTCATCCGCATACAGGTATACCTCACTTCCATTAGTTATAGCTTCAGGTAAGTCGTTGATAAATATAACGAACAGCAGTGGTCCCAACACAGATCCCTGAGGTAACCCACTTGTAATTTCCCTCCACCCCGAGCCTATTCCATTCACCAGTACCCTCTGTCTCCGATCTTTCAGGAAGGCTTCTACCCATTTCACACATTTCTCCCCTATATTATAGCTTCTAACTTTCTCTATTAACCTTTTATGTGGGACCTTATCGAAGGCCTTCATAAAATCGCAATATACCACGTCTATTGCATCACCATCTTCTAGAATTTGCATCCAATCATCTACCACCTTAATTAGCTGTAGTACCGTCGACCTCCCCGGCAAGAATCCGAACTGTCTCCCACTGAAAAGTTGGTTTGACTTCATATGCTCCATTATTCCTTCTCTAATTACCGTTTCCATTAGTTTACACACAACACTTGTCAAACTGACTGGTCTATAATTCCCTGGGTAATTTCTCTTTCCCTTCTTAAATATAGCTGTTATGTTCGCCTCTCTCCAGTCCATCGGGATTTGTCCTGTATTAAACGATACCTCAAATAACATTTTCAATGGCTCTACTAACATCTCACCTCCTTCCTTTATGATTCTTGGGTGTATCCCATCCGGTCCCGGTGACTTACTTCTGTTCATTTTTTCTATAGCCCTTCTTATTCTAGCATGGGAAAACTCTATTAGTTCTAGTGCCGGTGCCTGTTTGATGGGAATAGTAGGCACTGCATCATCCGACTCCACTGTTAGTACCCCCCCCAAAGTATTTCCCCAGCACCTCTGCTTTCTCCTTATCAGTCTCCGCTCTACTCCCATCATCCAACCCCCCTACCAGCTCTGGGATCCCTACTCTTCTTGTTAACTTTTCCTGAATGTACTTCCAGAATATTTTTGGATTATCCTTCACATTTCTAGCAATCTCTCTCTCCCTCTCCTTCACCCCCCTCCTTGTCTCCCACCTTATTTTATTGTTTATTTGTCTGCGTTCCAGATCCACTTCTTTAGCTTCTATACTAGACCCCCTGTTCTTTTTTAACAATTAAAATGTAAAACTTGCAAACTAAATTTTAGTCTTTCCCACAATCGTTTCTTTCTTCTAATCAATGTCCAAAGTTTTCTTTTCATTGGCAATTCTGGGTTAGTTCTTTTCCTCAATTTTGTTTTATCCTTATATTCCCTTACTGGTACACTTTTGGATACAGCATTCTCCAGTTTGACTCTAATTTTCCCCCACATTCCTTCAGCGTCTTCACCGTTCAAGTATTCCCCCCAGTCAATGTCCAAACACCGTCTCAGCAGCTCATAATCTGCTCTATCATACATGTATATTTTTCTATTGCTTCTATTATCCCTCTCTGATTTAATGTTACAACTAAAGCTTATACAGGCATGGTCACTACGACCTATAGGGCTATCCACATTAACATGTTCCACTATATCCTCTTCATTGCTAAAAATCAAATCAAGTACACTCCCCTGCGTCCCATCTCTATATCTTGTCATCTCTATAATATGTTGCGTTAATAAACAATCTCTCACTTTCTCTATAAACTTATTTTCCAGGCTACCCTGTCCCGCTGGAGTAGTACAATTTGCCCAGTTGATCCTTGGCAAATTGAAATCTCCAATCAACATTTTATATTTGTTCTCTCTATTATCTATTTCTTCCATTGCTTTCAATAGGTTATCATTCTCTCCCCTACTATTATTTGTCTACCTTAGTATATAGATAGATAGTTAGATAGAGTGCCACCTTTGGTTAACCAAGGCTCACACTTGCTTGTATGTCTGGTCTGCATGCATGCATCCAAGTCTTTTATTATTTATTATTTGAGTTTTCTTGTGAATTTTAATCATATTCTCTGCTAACATGTGTTCCTCGCCTTGTTAGCTTTGATGGTAGTCTCTTGCTTTTACAGTTAACCATGCAAGGATTACATATATGGCTGGGATTGTGTTAACATTGACAAGGAGCTGATGATTTGTTAGAATAAATTTAGTGTACAGTATAGGCTATACAGTATATGTACTTTATATACTGTGTAGTACTGTACCAGTATTTTTCAAAAGGTTTCTTGAATTGATGAACTGTTTGATATTATAATTAGTATATTATATATAGAATAGTGTTTATTGAATGTAATTGTATTTGTAGAATATTTTGATCACTTTTTCCATGATTTGTACAAGTCATCCTTGGCATTTGTAGTGGTAGTTCTCGTAGGGTAGTGTCAGAGCTCTGGTGTCTTAAGCCGGTATCACACTAGAGCTTTTATAGTCAACATTTGATGATCAACATTTTCCTGGCAACATTTTTGTAATATTTTGCACTGGTACAGTATAGGAAACTAGACTGATGATAAATGAATTTAGGCAACCAAAATATTCTAAATGTTGACCTCATAAGCCGTCCTCATTGACCTCATTGACCGTCAACTCTTTTAAGTATCTGGGCAGTGTGTTGAGTAAAGATGGGACTATGGATGAAGAGGTGCGGGAGAGGGTACAACAGGGGAAGAGGGTTGTAGGAACGCTAAAAGCAGTAACAAGAAATAGGGTGGTCAGTATGGAAGTGAAGAAGTCCTTGCATGACAGTGTGGTAATCCCGACACTGACTTACGGAAGCGAAGCATGGACGTTGGTTGAGAGACTCAGACCAAGAGTGAGAGCAGTGGAAATGAATTACTTAAGGAGTGCGTGCGGAGTTACATGGAGGGATAGACAGACTAATGAGGAAGTAAGAAGGAGGTGTGGTGTGGAGGTAGATGTGCTGGAAAGTGTGAAAAGGAACAACTTGAGATGGTTCGGCCATATGGAACGTATGGAAAGCGAGAGAATGACTAAGAGGGTGTACGAGAGCGAGGTGGAGGGACAGAGGGGGAGAGGTAGACCGAATATGAGGTGGAAGGATGGAGTGAGGAAGTACATGAACGAAGGCGGTGCTGGTTGGGGGGAGGGGCGTCGACTGACTGGGGACAGAGGTGCATGGGGGCGGTTCGTTCGTGGCCACCCCTTCGGGGATCACGGCGTCAGGCAATAGATAGATAGATAGATAAGCTGCCAGACCAGTGTTGAGGATAAATGTTGAGGGAAAAAGCGCTCGTTTGGGAAGTTTAGGACATTCTGGTAAATCCTGTTGAATTATGTATGAATAAAGAAACTAAATTTTAAGTCAAAATATTCTATTCCAACAAATTTGCAATTTTACTTTTTTTTTACAATATTGTAGTACAAAATGCATACAGCACTCACAAACGATAGTGGTATTGGGTAGGTACCTGTGACCATACCATTAACACATGACTCCTTCCAACTGCTACCCTACAAATAACCTACATTTATAGTACAAACAAAATAAGGATAACACAAAGGCAAGCCATGGATACTATCAAAAGCGAATAGATATGATAATGATATGATAATAATAAGAGGGTTTAATACTGTACATGTAAAAAATGATAGGGGAGAAAATGTGCTTTATTGATTAGGCCTACTGGAGTGGTAAAGCATGAAGAAGTCTATTGGTAATTGATAGTAATGATAGCAGGAAAGAAATGGTGACTTGAGTTATAGTGTTTTTATTGTTTATATTACTGAAAGTGTTCTCTTATTTCTAAATTATATTTTGCTAAAGCGTTGTTTCCACATAGCGATTTAGATAAGTTCTTTTGTCTTACTGTGTTTGTCCCAGTTTTGTTTTGTATACTGTATTAGTAAGTTTTACATTATAATATTCCTGTTGTGTTGTCCCTATTTGGGCTCTGTCTTGAGTCGGCCACCCCAAAAAAAAAAAAAAAAAAAGGAAAAGGGGAATGGGCCTGAGTAAATACATACATGCATACATGCATGCTAGTAATGATTACAGGTAGGACAGGTTGCTGAGAGCATGGGAGTGCCGGTACACATGGATGGAGCGCGGTTGATGAATGCTGCGGTGGCCAGTGATGACTCTCCAGCACGAATCCTCCAGGCCTGCCAAACTGCTTCCATATGTTTCAGCAAGGGCCTCGGCACTCCTGTTGGATCTGTCATTGTCGGACCAGAAAAATTTATTGTGCAGAAGTGAGTCCAATTACTTATAATATGTCTTTGTTACCTTACATTTATATACAGGTAGACCCATATCCATGCTAGCGCGTGTAGGTATTCCACCATGGCCCAGTTTTGATGGAGTTATGAAACGCCAAGTACGTAATCAGCCTGACCAATTGTAGTGGGTCTAATGGCCTTAGCCCATTGAATGATACTAAAGCTATAGATAGTGCCAACGAACTTGACAATAATCTTGATCCCTGACCTCTCTGTAACTCAAAAGGGCCTAGAGCAAACTGGCTGTAAATATCCACACCTATTTTCTAGTGGATTCTTCCCAAATGGTAGAAACGTCAGCCCGATTGCTTTCATTCACTTAAGAGTTATAAGAAGTTTAGGGGTCAAGATTATTGTCAAGTTCGCTGGCGCTACCTATAGTATATGATGCTATTGTTTCAGTACTCTGTATCACGGGTTGTGGCATGGTCGGTAGCGCGTCTGACTGCTGATGGAAGGGTCGGCAGTTCAGTCTCGTGCCATTGGTAGACGGCAAGAATTTGGGCAGCTCGGTCTAGCGATTCGTGGCAAATGTCCAGTTAAGTCCCTGACACAAAGGCACACCCTAACCCTGTCAATCAAGGTAGTGCACAACATTAAAAGCTGCATCAGAGGGCTTCTTATTATTGCCTCCCGTATAATGTATAGGCTAGTAATTATTTTTTAAACAGGGCCCTGACAGCAGCATACCAAGTGTTACAATACTGAGCTATCTCCATATTGCCCCTGGCCTGGAGATAATTCTGTAATGCCTCCTTCCAATTCTTCCTTGGTTTACCCTTAGGTGCATATTGCATAAGCTAAGTTCAAGTTTGTTTTGTTTTTTTGTTTTTTCATGTTAGTAAGTGGCTGAAGAGGTTAAGCAAGCTAAAGAGATATACAGCCTGTTTAGAAATTAAGATAATTTTTTGTTTTTTTTCCTAAATCCTAAAATAGCAAATGAGAATTTGACAGTAGCATGAAGAAGGTGTAGCCTACAGTACTGTATATAGTAAAAAGATTGCAGTTATAAAGAGCCCAAAGCTTACGGGAAAGTTAAAGAACGTCAAGAAAAACATTTATATTATGTAAATCTGGGATTCACAAAATTCTGAGACTATGATTGAGCATTGATGCCACGATATAACTACCAGGTACATACATACATACATACATACATAACAATAATAATAATAATAAGCAAGTTACTTATTTCTCACAAGCACCAATTTTTCCGCAGAATTCACTGGCGCTCAAAAATCAAAAAATCAAACACAAATCGCTCAAATTAATGCAACACAAAACCTATACGCATTACCCAGCCACTAGCAGTGGCAAATAGCCTACACCCTATAGCCCTCCATGATGACACCCCTCTCGAGATCATAGCTTCTTTCAAAGAGAAAAGTCTTAAGTTGTCTCTTGAAGCACTCAACAGAATTTAGTTGTCTCATGGTCAGTGGCAGTCTGTTATATAACCTTGGAGCCATGTAAGAGAATGATCTCTCAAAGAAAGATGACTGCCGGAGAGCCCACGGCTCCTCAAGACGCAGGGGGTCATCATCATGGCGCATGACTACACCATGGCGTGCAGGTGGACGCCTGAGCAGCTCTGAAAGATACCCGGGCTCACCAAATTTGAGGACCTTGAAAGTTACCAGACACAACTTAAATTCTATTCTAGCTTTTATTGGTAATCAGTGCAGTTCGATGTGATAAGTGGTAGGGGTTCCTGGTTTAATTAAAAAAATTAGTCTTGCAGCTCTGTTCAGAACAGATTGTACTTTCTTTAATATGTTATTTGGAAGACCCACAAATAAAGCATTGCAATAATCAACAAGAGAGAATATCAATGGGTGGACCAGTGTCAGAAGGCAACGTCTAGATATAAACTGCTTCACCGAGTAGAGATTTCTGATGTGTAGGTAGCAACTGTTGCTAGAATTAGGTGTGGCTGGGGGAAGTTCAGAGAACTGCTGCCAATCCTGACCATGAAAAGAATACCTCTCCCCCTGAAGGGAAAGGTGTATGCCTCATGTGTTAGAAGTGCAATGACGTATGCCTCAGAAACATGGTTCGTTAAAGTAGAGGATGTCAACAGAATGGAACGTAATGAGATGAGAATGGTGAGATGGATGTGTGGGGCCAGGCTACAGGATAGAATACAAATGTTGAGCTGAGGAGACGTTTAGGTATAAAGAGTATTAGCGAGGTGATGCGTACAAGTAGACTGGGATGTTATGGACAGTGGAGAGAATGGATGAACAAAATTGGGTGAAAAAATGCAGGTCTGTGAGTGTGGAGGGAGCTGCACCAAGGGGTGGACCGAGGAAGACCTGGGATCGGACTATACGTGCCGATCTCAAATCCAAGAACTTGACAAGTAAAGCAGCCCTTAACAGGGTTGCCTGGAACGCCGCCAATAGGACAAGAGACTGAAACTGCACTTATGTGTGGAACACTCAGTCTTAAAATTTTATGTATGTATGTAATCTGATTTACGTGCTCCTTAAAATCCAGTCTTGAGTTCAGATACACTCCCAGATTTCGAACAGAGATTACTGGTTGTAGCTGTGAGTCACACGTATCGATGGAGAGGGCATTTACTGCGTCAGTAGCCCTTCTGTTTCCTCGGATGATGAGAATTTCAGTTTTGTTATCATTTAGTTTAAGTTTTCTTGTCCTCATCCACTTCTTGATATCGGTCATCAGCATTTCCACCTTCCTCTGTGTATCAGCTATACCTGTGATCTTCACGTAAGTTTGGGTGTCATCAGCATAGAAATGATAGGTGACACCGTGTGCACGAAGCAGAAGAGACAAGCCACTAGTGTATATCGTGAACAGGACAGGACCCAACACTGATCCCTGCGGAACGCCGCAGAGCAAGGGTGCCGAGTCCGAGACTATCCGATTCATCATCACACTCTGGGATCTACCTGACAATAATTAATCAAATTTATTGACTGAGCGCTCCACTCAAGGTGCGGTTCCAGTCTCATGTCCAAAGCTGCCTCACTTGTCAGGTTCTTCGATTCAAGATCAGACCGCAAAGTCTGATCCTAAGTCTTGTGGGATCTTGTTCTGCCCCTACAGTACAGATTTTTTTTTTTTTATAATTAGTTTAAAACCTTCGAGTCACAAGATATGACTCTTAATGGGCTCACCCCTCCAGTACGGTACAGTTCTCCCTCGATATGCGATTGAGCTACGTTCCTGAAAACTCGATCTTAATTAGAAAAATCCTATAGCAAACCCTAAAGTTAATGGGGTAAATGGGGATGTGTTCTCAGACCAGCCAAAATACAAACACAAACACCTGGGCTGGTCTATCAGAGTGAGAACTGAGCGATCTCTGCCATACCCATAGCTTACTCTGACTGTTCCTTTTACTTATATATTTTCTAGATCTCAAGTGTCTCTAACGTGGATTGACCTCCCAATCTACCAAGATTGGAAGCCAAAGTGTCACATTTTTCCTCTGCCCCTCAACTTTCTCTTCATAATTGCTGAGGGGCACAGGGCCCTGGGTGGGGCTTTGGTTTCCCGGGCGTTTCCGCACCCTCCTCAGCTCCCCGCCATACTGCCACATGTGTTTGTAAATTTCATTAATCGATTTTAGGAGTAGAGTTGGTTGTTGGAAGGAACATAATAATGGAGTGGCTTCGGTCACCCAGGATTTATTGTGGTCGGCAGGGAGGGTTCTGTGGGGGCACTCGGTTATGTGGCCTTGCTCGGGGCCTTGGGGCTGTTCGGCCAGGCAGCTTGGGGAACAACAACAACAACCTATAATAATATCGTAAATCTATGCATTGAATAGTGAGAGGTAGACCTGTACATATATAGAGTTTTCCCTATTATCTCTCTATCCCTTGGCATTTTGTGTTCCTCAGAGCCTTGCGACTGCGTAAAGTGTTGGGTGGAGGTATGAGGCAGGCGGGTATGTTAGCAGCAGCAGCCTTGTACTCCATGGACTATATGGTGCAGCGGCTGGCAGAGGATCACACTCATGCTCACTTACTGGCAACAGGTATGGTTGGTCTTCCTTCAGTACTCTATATTTATTGATTGTCTTGATAGCGTAATGCATAAAAACGCGTAATTTCGGTGTGAGTATCCTAGGTTCGAGTCCTTGGAGTACCACAGCCATTCCCGGCTGACTCCCAGTTATTTAATGTCCATTCCCCGCACTCCGCCCCCTACCTGCTCCTCCTGTCATTCCCCTCTAACTGTTCGCCATGTCTTTGACTGCCCAGATACTGCCCGTCTGCGTATGGCTTGTTTTGGTACTAAATCATTCACTGACCTTTTATCTGATTCTCCGTCATTTTCCTTCCCCCCCCCCCCATCATCCGATTTTTGCGTCGCCTTAAGCTCCTTTCAGTAATCTGATCTAATCCTTCGGGCCAGACCTATGAGAGTTCCGTATGGAGCTCAGTGGTCTGGTTAATCTGCTCTACATAACTAACTAACTAACCACATGTATTTGTTGATTTCATTAATTGAGTTTAGAAGTAAAGTTGGTTGGTGATAAAAAATGAATTATGAATGGGAAGCGAGAAAATTACTAAGAGAATGTATGAGAGTGAGGTGGAACGACAGAGAGGGAGAGGTAGACCGAGTGAGAGGTGGAAGGATGAAGTTAAGATATATGCGTGAAAGCGGTGCTGGATGGGAGGAGGGACGTCGACTGACTGAGGACAGAGGTGCATGGGGGCGTTTCCTTTGTGGCCACGGGGTATCACTGCGTCCGACAATAGATACTGTAGATAGATAGATAGATAGATAGATTGTTAGCCTATAATTGACAAAATCAAATACCTCGAGTAACTAAAGCTATGGTATTTAGAAACAGACTTTATAATTATGTTCAATATTATTAATTTTAGATATACAGTACTTGAGTAATTACTGCTACACTCTCTCCCTCAATCAATCTTTCCCTCATTTATGCTTTAAACTTAGTGTGTCCAGGCATTTTGACCCCAACGTCCCTTGAATTCGGCCCGGCCACTCATTCGGCTTTGGAGGAGACACTCGTTACAGGAAACCTGCCTTTTGTCTCCTTCATACACATAGGAAAACAAAACAAAGCAAAAAATAAACTATATTTGCACCTCAGAATAGGATAATTACAATAACTGGTATTTTCATTTCCAGCGATAAGTGCTGAAGGCAGTAAGACTGTGAGTTGCCAACCCAGTGAAGTTGACACCAACATTGTTATTGTTCACCTCAACCCCAAGACCATCACACCAAAACAGTTCTGTGACAGACTCCTTGTGGTAAGTTAGTATATTATTATTAATTTTTACTATCTTAATCCATACAGTACCGGTGACGTAGTTTTCATTATATTTTTGGCAACTCTTAGATGATGGTATTCAGATTAGGAAGGACCTCTAGCAAAAATAAGACTTCAAACTATCTCGACCAACCCTTTTAACGACTGGTGATGGGCTGGTCTATCAGAGTGAGAACTGAGCGATCTCTGCCATTTTTTTTTTTTTTTTTTTTTTTTCTATGTGATTGAGGGAGGCAAAAGGCATAACTGCCTATAGCGAGTGCCTCCCCCATAGTTGAAAGAGTGACAGGGCCAAAATCAAGGGACGTTCGAGCCAAAATGCCTGGACACACGGAGTTTGAAGCAATTTAAGTCATAGAAAGAGGGAAAGACTGATTCTGGGAGAGAGTTCCAGAGCTCAGCTGTTGAGTAGAAGAAAGTTTGAGAGTAACGTTTCACTCTTGGGTTGGAGAGTTGCACAGAGTAGGGGTGGGATTGAGTTGCAAGACGGGTACCACGTGCCCTACGTAAAGGAGGTGGTATGCACTGGATAGCTCTGAGGAACACTGATTATTATAGTAGCGATAGAATAGCGAGAGAGATGCAACATTGCGGCGGAGAGAGAGAGATTGCAGAGAGTTGGTGAGTGGACGGGAGTTAATGATACGAAAGGCCTTCCTTTCACCTTTGTCTAGGAGAGCGGTATAGAGGAACCTCCCCACACATGTGA
>CM064482.1:53924944-53969545 GCA_032716605.1 Paralithodes platypus | reverse complement strand
GTATCTGGGCAGTGTGTTGAGAAAGATGGGGACTATGGATGAAGAGGTGCGGGAGAGGGTACAAACAGGGGAAGAGGGTTGTAGGAACGCTAAAAGCAGTAACAAGAAATAGGTGTGGTCAGTATGGAAGTGAAGAAGTCCTTGCATGACAGTGTGGTAATCCCGACACTGACTTACGGAAGCGAAGCATGGACGTTGGTTGAGAGACTCAGACCAAGAGTTAGAGCAGTGGAAATGAATTACTTAAGGAGTGCGTGCGGAGTTACATGGAGGGATAGACAGACTAATGAGGAAGTAAGAAGGAGGTGTGGTGTGGAGGTAGATGTGCTGGAAAGTGTGAAAAGGAACAACTTGAGATGGTTCGGCCATATGGAACGTATGGAAAGCGAGAGAATGACTAAGAGGGTGTACGAGAGCGAGGTGGAGGGACAGAGGGGGAGAGGTAGACCGAATATGAGGTGGAAGGATGGAGTGAGGAACTACATGAACGAAGGCGGTGCTGGTTGGGGGGAGGGGCGTTGACTGACTGGGGACAGAGGTGCATGGGGGCGGTTCGTTCGTGGCCACCCCTTCGGGGATCACGGCGTCAGGCAATAGATAGATAGATAGATAAGCTGCCAGACCAGTGTTGAGGATAAATGTTGAGGGAAAAAGCGCTCGTTTGGGAAGTTTAGGACATTCTGGTAAATCCTGTTGAATTATGTATGAATAAAGAAACTAAATTTTAAGTCAAAATATTCTATTCCAACAAATTTGCAATTTTACTTTTTTTTTACAATATTGTAGTACAAAATGCATACAGCACTCACAAACGATAGTGGTATTGGGTAGGTACCTGTGACCATACCATTAACACATGACTCCTTCCAACTGCTACCCTACAAATAAAACCTACATTTATAGTACAAACAAAATAAGGATAACACAAAGGCAAGCCATGGATACTATCAAAAGCGAATAGATATGATAATGATATGATAATAATAAGAGGGTTTAATACTGTACATGTAAAAAATGATTGGGGAGAAAATGTGCTTTATTGATTAGGCCTACTGGAGTGGTAAAGCATGAAGAAGTCTATTGGTAATTGATAGTAATGATAGCAGGAAAGAAATGGTGACTTGAGTTATAGTGTTTTTATTGTTTATATTACTGAAAGTGTTCTCTTATTTCTAAATTATATTTTGCTAAAGCGTTGTTTCCACATAGCGATTTAGATAAGTTCTTTTGTCTTACTGTGTTTGTCCCAGTTTTGTTTTGTATACTGTATTAGTAAGTTTTACATTATAATATTCCTGTTGTGTTGTCCCTATTTGGGCTCTGTCTTGAGTCGGCCACCCCAAAAAAAAAAAAAAATAGGAAAAGGGGAATGGGCCTGAGTAAATACATACATGCATACATGCATGCTAGTAATGATTACAGGTAGGACAGGTTGCTGAGAGCATGGGAGTGCCGGTACACATGGATGGAGCGCGGTTGATGAATGCTGCGGTGGCCAGTGATGACTCTCCAGCACGAATCCTCCAGGCCTGCCAAACTGCTTCCATATGTTTCAGCAAGGGCCTCGGCACTCCTGTTGGATCTGTCATTGTCGGACCAGAAAAATTTATTGTGCAGAAGTGAGTCCAATTACTTATAATATGTCTTTGTTACCTTACATTTATATACAGGTAGACCCATATCCATGCTAGCGCGTGTAGGTATTCCACCATGGCCCAGTTTTGATGGAGTTATGAAACGCCAAGTACGTAATCAGCCTGACCAATTGTAGTGGGTCTAATGGCCTTAGCCCATTGAATGATACTAAAGCTATAGATAGTGCCAACGAACTTGACAATAATCTTGATCCCTGACCTCTCTGTAACTCAAAAGGGCCTAGAGCAAACTGGCTGTAAATATCCACACCTATTTTCTAGTGGATTCTTCCCAAATGGTAGAAACGTCAGCCCGATTGCTTTCATTCACTTAAGAGTTATAAGAAGTTTAGGGGTCAAGATTATTGTCAAGTTCGCTGGCGCTACCTATAGTATATGATGCTATTGTTTCAGTACTCTGTATCACGGGTTGTGGCATGGTCGGTAGCGCGTCTGACTGCTGATGGAAGGGTCGGCAGTTCAGTCTCGTGCCATTGGTAGACGGCAAGAATTTGGGCAGCTCGGTCTAGCGATTCGTGGCAAATGTCCAGTTAAGTCCCTGACACAAAGGCACACCCTAACCCTGTCAATCAAGGTAGTGCACAACATTAAAAGCTGCATCAGAGGGCTTCTTATTATTGCCTCCCGTATAATGTATAGGCTAGTAATTATTTTTTAAACAGGGCCCTGACAGCAGCATACCAAGTGTTACAATACTGAGCTATCTCCATATTGCCCCTGGCCTGGAGATAATTCTGTAATGCCTCCTTCCAATTCTTCCTTGGTTTACCCTTAGGTGCATATTGCATAAGCTAAGTTCAAGTTTGTTTTGTTTTTTTGTTTTTTCATGTTAGTAAGTGGCTGAAGAGGTTAAGCAAGCTAAAGAGATATACAGCCTGTTTAGAAATTAAGATAATTTTTTGTTTTTTTTCCTAAATCCTAAAATAGCAAATGAGAATTTGACAGTAGCATGAAGAAGGTGTAGCCTACAGTACTGTATATAGTAAAAAGATTGCAGTTATAAAGAGCCCAAAGCTTACGGGAAAGTTAAAGAACGTCAAGAAAAACATTTATATTATGTAAATCTGGGATTCACAAAATTCTGAGACTATGATTGAGCATTGATGCCACGATATAACTACCAGGTACATACATACATACATACATACATAACAATAATAATAATAATAAGCAAGTTACTTATTTCTCACAAGCACCAATTTTTCCGCAGAATTCACTGGCGCTCAAAAATCAAAAAATCAAACACAAATCGCTCAAATTAATGCAACACAAAACCTATACGCATTACCCAGCCACTAGCAGTGGCAAATAGCCTACACCCTATAGCCCTCCATGATGACACCCCTCTCGAGATCATAGCTTCTTTCAAAGAGAAAAGTCTTAAGTTGTCTCTTGAAGCACTCAACAGAATTTAGTTGTCTCATGGTCAGTGGCAGTCTGTTGTCAGTTGGCTCTTGGAGCCATGTAAGAGAATGATCTCTCAAAGAAAGATGACTGCCGGAGAGCCCACGGCTCCTCAAGACGCAGGGGGTCATCATCATGGCGCATGACTACACCATGGCGTGCAGGTGGACGCCTGAGCAGCTCTGAAAGATACCCGGGCTCACCAAATTTGAGGACCTTGAAAGTTACCAGACACAACTTAAATTCTATTCTAGCTTTTATTGGTAATCAGTGCAGTTCGATGTGATAAGTGGTAGGGGTTCCTGGTTTAATTAAAAAAATGAGTCTTGCAGCTCTGTTCAGAACAGATTGTACTTTCTTTAATATGTTATTTGGAAGACCCACAAATAAAGCATTGCAATAATCAACAAGAGAGAATATCAATGGGTGGACCAGTGTCAGAAGGCAACGTCTAGATATAAACTGCTTCACCGAGTAGAGATTTCTGATGTGTAGGTAGCAACTGTTGCTAGAATTAGGTGTGGCTGGGGGAAGTTCAGAGAACTGCTGCCAATCCTGACCATGAAAAGAATACCTCTCCCCCTGAAGGGAAAGGTGTATGCCTCATGTGTTAGAAGTGCAATGACGTATGCCTCAGAAACATGGTTCGTTAAAGTAGAGGATGTCAACAGAATGGAACGTAATGAGATGAGAATGGTGAGATGGATGTGTGGGGCCAGGCTACAGGATAGAATAACAAATGTTGAGCTGAGGAGACGTTTAGGTATAAAGAGTATTAGCGAGGTGATGCGTACAAGTAGACTGGGATGTTATGGACAGTGGAGAGAATGGATGAACAAAATTGGGTGAAAAAATGCAGGTCTGTGAGTGTGGAGGGAGCTGCACCAAGGGTGGACCGAGGAAGACCTGGGATCGGACTATACGTGCCGATCTCAAATCCAAGAACTTGACAAGTAAAGCAGCCCTTAACAGGGTTGCCTGGAACGCCGCCAATAGGACAAGAGACTGAAACTGCACTTATGTGTGGAACACTCAGTCTTAAAATTTTATGTATGTATGTAATCTGATTTACGTGCTCCTTAAAATCCAGTCTTGAGTTCAGATACACTCCCAGATTTCGAACAGAGATTACTGGTTGTAACTGTGAGTCACACGTATCGATGGAGAGGGCATTTACTGCGTCAGTAGCCCTTCTGTTTCCTCGGATGATGAGAATTTCAGTTTTGTTATCATTTAGTTTAAGTTTTCTTGTCCTCATCCACTTCTTGATATCGGTCATCAGCATTTCCACCTTCCTCTGTGTATCAGCTATACCTGTGATCTTCACGTAAGTTTGGGTGTCATCAGCATAGAAATGATAGGTGACACCGTGTGCACGAAGCAGAAGAGACAAGCCACTAGTGTATATCGTGAACAGGACAGGACCCAACACTGATCCCTGCGGAACGCCGCAGAGCAAGGGTGCCGAGTCCGAGACTATCCAATTTATCATCACACTCTGGGATCTACCTGACAATAATTAATCAAATTTATTGACTGAGCGCTCCACTCAAGGTGCGGTTCCAGTCTCATGTCCAAAGCTGCCTCACTTGTCAGGTTCTTCGATTCAAGATCAGACCGCAAAGTCTGATCCTAAGTCTTGTGGGATCTTGTTCTGCCCCTACAGTACAGATTTTTTTTTTTTTATAATTAGTTTAAAACCTTCGAGTCACAAGATATGACTCTTAATGGGCTCACCCCTCCAGTACGGTACAGTTCTCCCTCGATATGCGATTGAGCTACGTTCCTGAAAACTCGATCTTAATTAGAAAAATCCTATAGCAAACCCTAAAGTTAATGGGGTAAATGGGGATGTGTTCTCAGACCAGCCAAAATACAAACACAAACACCTGGGCTGGTCTATCAGAGTGAGAACTGAGCGATCTCTGCCATACCCATAGCTTACTCTGACTGTTCCTTTTACTTATATATTTTCTAGATCTCAAGTGTCTCTAACGTGGATTGACCTCCCAATCTACCAAGATTGGAAGCCAAAGTGTCACATTTTTCCTCTGCCCCTCAACTTTCTCATAATTGCTGAGGGGCACAGGGCCCTGGGTGGGCTTTGGTTTCCCGGGCGTTTCCGCACCCTCCTCAGCTCCCCGCCATACTGCCACATGTGTTTGTAAATTTCATTAATCGATTTTAGGAGTAGAGTTGGTTGTTGGAAGGAACATAATAATGGAGTGGCTTCGGTCACCCAGGATTTATTGTGGTCGGCAGGGAGGGTTCTGTGGGGGCACTCGGTTATGTGGCCTTGCTCGGGGCCTTGGGGCTGTTCGGCCAGGCAGCTTGGGGAACAACAACAACAACCTATAATAATATCGTAAATCTATGCATTGAATAGTGAGAGGTAGACCTGTACATATATAGAGTTTCCCTATTATCTCTCTATCCCTTGGCATTTTGTGTTCCTCAGAGCCTTGCGACTGCGTAAAGTGTTGGGTGGAGGTATGAGGCAGGCGGGTATGTTAGCAGCAGCAGCCTTGTACTCCATGGACTATATGGTGCAGCGGCTGGCAGAGGATCACACTCATGCTCACTTACTGGCAACAGGTATGGTTGGTCTTCCTTCAGTACTCTATATTTATTGATTGTCTTGATAGCGTAATGCATAAAAACGCGTAATTTCGGTGTGAGTATCCTAGGTTCGAGTCCTTGGAGTACCACAGCCATTCCCGGCTGACTCCCAGTTATTTAATGTCCATTCCCCGCACTCCGCCCCCTACCTTCCTCCTGTCATTCCCCTCTAACTGTTCGCCATGTCTTTGACTGCCCAGATACTGCCCGTCTGCGTATGGCTTGTTTTGGTACTAAATCATTCACTGACCTTTTATCTGATTCTCCGTCATTTTCCTTCCCCCCCCCCCATCATCCGATTTTTGCGTCGCCTTAAGCTCCTTTCAGTAATCTGATCTAATCCTTCGGGCCAGACCTATGAGAGTTCCGTATGGAGCTCAGTGGTCTGGTTAATCTGCTCTACATAACTAACTAACTAACCACATGTATTTGTTGATTTCATTAATTGAGTTTAGAAGTAAAGTTGGTTGGTGATAAAAAATGAATTATGAATGGGAAGCGAGAAAATTACTAAGAGAATGTATGAGAGTGAGGTGGAACGACAGAGAGGGAGAGGTAGACCGAGTGAGAGGTGGAAGGATGAAGTTAAGATATATGCGTGAAAGCGGTGCTGGATGGGAGGAGGGACGTCGACTGACTGAGGACAGAGGTGCATGGGGGCGTTTCCTTTGTGGCCACGGGGTATCACTGCGTCCGACAATAGATACTGTAGATAGATAGATAGATAGATTGTTAGCCTATAATTGACAAAATCAAATACCTCAAGTAACTAAAGCTATGGTATTTAGAAACAGACTTTATAATTATGTTCAATATTATTAATTTTAGATATACAGTACTTGAGTAATTACTGCTACACTCTCTCCCTCAATCAATCTTTCCCTCATTTATGCTTTAAACTTAGTGTGTCCAGGCATTTTGACCCCAACGTCCCTTGAATTCGGCCCGGCCACTCATTCGGCTTTGGAGGAGACACTCGTTACAGGAAACCTGCCTTTTGTCTCCTTCATACACATAGGAAAACAAAACAAAGCAAAAAATAAACTATATTTGCACCTCAGAATAGGATAATTACAATAACTGGTATTTTCATTTCCAGCGATAAGTGCTGAAGGCAGTAAGACTGTGAGTTGCCAACCCAGTGAAGTTGACACCAACATTGTTATTGTTCACCTCAACCCCAAGACCATCACACCAAAACAGTTCTGTGACAGACTCCTTGTGGTAAGTTAGTATATTATTATTAATTTTTACTATCTTAATCCATACAGTACCGGTGACGTAGTTTTCATTATATTTTGGCAACTCTTAGATGATGGTATTCAGATTAGGAAGGACCTCTAGCAAAAATAAGACTTCAAACTATCTCGACCAACCCTTTTAACGACTGGTGATGGGCTGGTCTATCAGAGTGAGAACTGAGCGATCTCTGCCATTTTTTTTTTTTTTTTTTTTTTTCTATGTGATTGAGGGAGGCAAAAGGCATAACTGCCTATAGCGAGTGCCTCCCCCATAGTTGAAAGAGTGACAGGGCCAAAATCAAGGGACGTTCGAGCCAAAATGCCTGGACACACGGAGTTTGAAGCAATTTAAGTCATAGAAAGAGGGAAAGACTGATTCTGGGAGAGAGTTCCAGAGCTCAGCTGTTGAGTAGAAGAAAGTTTGAGAGTAACGTTTCACTCTTGGGTTGGAGAGTTGCACAGAGTAGGGGTGGGATTGAGTTGCAAGACGGGTACCACGTGCCCTACGTAAAGGAGGTGGTATGCACTGGGATAGCTCTGAGGAACACTGATTATTATAGTAGCGATAGAATAGCGAGAGAGATGCAACATTGCGGCGGAGAGAGAGAGATTGCAGAGAGTTGGTGAGTGGACGGGAGTTAATGATACGAAAGGCCTTCCTTTCAACTTTGTCTAGGAGAGCGGTATGAGAGGAACCTCCCCACACATGTGAACAATACTCAATACAAGGGCGCACTATGCCCCTGTACAGAGCAAGAAGCTGTGCAGGGGAAAAGAACACCCTAAGGCGGTTGAGCACACCCAGCTTCTGGGAGGCTGCCTTAGCAAGACTGGTAATATGGTCCTTCCAAATGAGAGCAGAAGAAAAAAGAGACCAAGAATATTGAGAGAAGATGAAGGGTTGATTTTTGTATTGTTGAAGAATAAGGGATAGTCCGCTGGGAGATCCTGACGGGTAGATAGATGGAGAATTGGGTTTTGGAAGCATTAAAGTTAACAAGGTTTTCTCTGCCCCAATTGGAAATAGTATTTAGATCAGAATTTAAGAGTTCTATGGCTTCATTACGTTTGTCGTTGAGGGATTGCTGGCTGGGGCGTTCTGAAAAACTAATGGAGTAGTGTAAGGTTGAGTCGTCTGCGTATGAATGGATGGGAATTAAGGTACAGTTAAGGAGATCATTTATAAAAATTAGAAAGAGAATAGGAGATAGGACAGAGCCCTGAGGAACACCGGAGTTTATAGGGTGAGGAAGTGAACAATGGCCGTCCACAACCGCGGCTATGGAACGGCCGGAAAGGAAATTAGAGACAAAGGCACAGATGGAGGGATAGAAACCGAAGGAGGGTAGTTTAGAAATTAAAGATTTATGCCAGACTCTATCGAAGGCTTTCGATATGTCTAGTGCAATAGAAAAGTCTCACCGAAGTCCCGGAAGGAGGATGACCAAGAGTTAGTAAGATATGAAAGAAGATCACCAGTAGAGCGACCCTTAAGGAAGCCATACTGGCGATCTGAGAGCAGATTATGAGAAGAGAAATGCTTAAGAAATTTGGAAGCAAGAATAGTTTCAAAAACTTTAGAAAGACAAGAGATAAGAGCAATTGGACGATAGTTGGAGGGTTGAGAGCGGTCACCCTTCTTTGGGACAGGTTGAATGTGAGCAAACTTCCAGCATGAAGGGAAGACGTTAGAGGATAGACAGAGACGAAAGAGTTTGCCTAGGCAGGGAGTCAGCACGGAAGCACAGTTTTTGAGAACAACAGGAGGAACACCGTCCGGACCGTACGCCTTATTAGTGTTAAGCCCAGAGAGGGTAGAAAGTACATCTTTAGAAGAGATACCCATAGCTTACTCTGACTGTTCCTTTTACTTATATATTTTCTAGATCTCAAGTGACGGCGTCTCTTCCGTGGATTGACCTCCCAATCTAATAAAATTGGAAGCCAAAGCGTCACATTTTTCCTTTACCCCTCAACTTTCTCTTCATATTTGCTGAGGGGCACAGGGCCCTGGGTGGGGCTTTGGTTTACCAGGCGTTTCCGCACCCGCCTCCGCTCCCCGCCATGGAGTGGCTTCGGTCACCCAGGCTTTATTGTGGTCGGCAGGGAGGGTTCCGTGGGGGCGCTCAGTTATGGCCTTTGCCTTGCTCGGGGTGGGGCTGTTCGGCCAGGCAGCTTGGGGAACAACAACAACAACAACGACTGTAGATCCTTCCTGAGCTGCATAAGATCGTCTAAATATAGCTAGAATAAAAGATAACCTACGTCGCTGGTTCTCAAAGGGTTAATTAATCCCTTTAGCTACCATAGATCCTTCCTAAGCTGCATAAAATTGTCTACAAACAGCTAGAATAAAATGTAAAAGTCGTCGCCGGTACAGAAGGAAATAAAACGCCAAATGTTTACCTAGAGAATTCCATAATCAACTATACTATGTTTCATTTCAGCTGACGATGAATTGAATCCCTTAGCAGCTTATTTCTCGATACTTAATGGAAATTTATGAAACTGCTATGTGTCTGCATCATATTAAGACTAAGTTTATATAATCCGCACCATATTTAACTACAATATCTTCAAAATAACTGAGGAATCTTGATGGGAACTTTGCAATTTATCGTCAGTTGAAAAGAAACAGTATACTGTAGTTGATTATGGTATTCTCTAGGTAAACATTTGGTGTTTTATTTCCTTCTGTACCGACGACGACTTTTGTATTTTATTCTAGCTGTTTGTAGACAATTTTTTGCAGCTTAGGAATGATCTATGGTAGCTAAAGGGATTAATTAAGATAGTTTGAAGCCGGTTGCTGGAGCCCCTTCCTATACTGAATAAAATCGTCCTTAGTGATCCTTGGTCTCTGGTTGTTCTGGGCGACCTACTGTAGATATGTGTGAACTTATATTTTGTTTTTATATGTTGTGTTGTCCCTATTCGGGCTCTGTCTCGAGTCGGCCATCCCCAGTTATGGGGTATTTGCCTGAGTATATACATACTGTACATACAATATACATTTTTTATTTTTGAACAGTTTTTGTGACCTTGGCAGCTGTTCAAAGATTGTATAAAACCTTACGTTACTGTTGTCCTTTTGAGCAGGTTGATGATGGTGAGGTGCGTGAGACGGGCGGTGAGAGTGTACAGGTGAAGGTACTCCCTTGGACAGACAGCTCGGTGCGCTTCGTCACCCACCTTGACGCATCACCCACCCACATCCAGGCCACCGTGGACAAGTTGAAGTACATCATCAGGGAAGTGGAGGCCCAGGGATAGCAGGATTGAGGTGAATGGGAGGGGAGGGATCACCATTGGCTTTAGTGGGGAACATCCGGGAAAAATGATATACAGTGGGCTAGGATTTTATTGGGATTATCAAGGTGAAATATAAACAGAAGAGGATAGGATTAGAGGAGGGATCAGCATCGGCTTTGCAGAAATTATAAGGGGAAGGAATATGAGTAACAAGGAAGGAGGCACAATTTAAGGTTCCCTGACATGAACCAGACTGTCATGGATAAGAAGTACATCATCAGGAAACTGAATGACTGGAGAGATGTCATGGGTTCAAAATTTTTATCAGTGCCATTTTGTTATTGTTCCCTAGGCTGCCTGGCCGAACAGCCCCGAGTCCCTAAGGAACGCCATGGCCGCGATCAGGCTTTCCCACAGGGCTCTCAAGGAGTGTAGATTATGTTGTTGTTGTTGTTGTTCCCCAAGCTGCCTGGCTGAACAGCCCCAAGGCCCCGAGCAAGGCCAAGGCCATAACCGAGCACCCCCACAGAACCCTCCCTGCCGACCACAATAAAGCCTGGGTGACCGAAGCCACTCCATGGCGGGGAGCTGAGGAGGGTGCGGAAACGCCCGGGAAACCAAAGCCCCATCCACGACCCTGTGCCCCTCAGCAATTATGAAGAGAAAGTTGAGGGGCAAAGGAAAAATGTGACACTTTGGCTTCCAATCTTGGTAGATTGGGAGGTCAATCCACGGAAAAGACGCCGTCACTTGAGATCTAGAAAACATATAAGTAAAAGGAACAGTCAGAGTAAGCTATGGGTATGGCAGAGATCGCTCAGTTCTCACTCTGATAGACCAGCCCATCACCACATGACTAGAACCCAATCCTCTCAGCATCAGCTAGGAAAGGCCCTAGAAAGCCGCCTTTGGCGGGGGGATAGCTCCCCTATTTCAACCCCTTTCGGGGTTGGGTACCCGCCATGTAGATTATGTTGTTGCCAGTGCCATATTCAACATAACACTGGAGAACTTCAACCCATGTACCAAAATGATATTAGTTGTACAGAAAACAGTGTTGTTTTCTGGTTCATCTTACTTGAAGATGAATTTACATGAACTGCAACTACCGTGTCTGTTGCCCCTCAACTTTTTCTTCATAATTGCTGAGGGGCACAGGGCCCTGGGTGGGGCTTTGATTTCCTGGGCGTTTCTGCACCCTCCTCAGCTCCCCGCCATGGAGTGGCTTTGGTCACCCAGGCTTTATTGTGGTCGGCAGGGAGGGTTCTGTGGGGGTGCTCAGTTATGGCCTTGGCCTTGCTCGGGGCCTTGGGGCTGTTCGGCCAGGCAGCTTGGGGAACAACAACAATAACAACAACCGTATCTGTAGGTGTACAATTTAGGGTTGACTGATAGGAATTGGTATTGGGAAGAAGTTCTGTGCAAAAATAACTTAGAACTAGTGAGGGAAGGGTGAGTTTTGTGTAGTTTCAGGGATATACAGTATACCTTTATGGAAACTTGGCGAAAGTGTTTTGCAGGAGGGAAGAGCAGACAGAAAGAAATATTCCTTGTAAACACCCTTTATGTTAAATGTATCCATTAGCTAGCAGTTGGTGAAATGCCAGTTGTTGCTTTTAATTGATGCTATACTCACTTACGGGGAACATGTGTATACATTCTTTTAATATCCTATTTAAATCAATTTGAGTTTCTAGTTCAGAGTGATATCATCATATCAAATATTGATTGACTAGTGACAAATATTTTTTGGATTTTTTACTTTTACAGCTGTTTAGGTGTTATTAATTAAAATGTAAAACTTGCAAACTAAACAAACCAAAATTGGGACAAGGACAATATAAAGTCAAATTAAATTATCAAAATCGCTATGTGGAAACAACGCTTACTAAAATGAAAATTATTAAATAAAAGAACACAATCCACCACATAGGGCGCACATCACTACATGAGCAAGTCAATCTGTTTCCCAAGCAAACCAATCGCACACATAACAACGCACCATCATCACGTTAAAGGAAGTAGTCAAGTTTGGGAAGTCCGGGACGTTCTGGCAAATTTTACTAAACTCTGCATGAATAAAGAAACTACATGTTAAATGTCAAAATATTATTTAAAATCAAATTTGTAACATGACAAGACATTAACAATAGTAAAAAATACAAATATTGATAAGATATCTATACTATTACAAAATAATATATAAAATACAGTACAGCACTCACTAACGATAGTGCTATCGGGTAGGTACCTGTAAGCATAGCATGCCTCAAGTGACCCCTATCAATAACTACCCTACAAATAACCTACATTTATAGCACAAATAAACTAAGGAAATCGCAAAAGTAAGCAATTGATACTATCGACAATGAATACATATAATATAAAGAGAAATAATTGCAAAATATGAAGTAACAACAGATTTAAACAAAGAGTACTCTTTTAACAAGAACAATAAATTTAAAAAATCATCAATATTAATAATAATAATAATAATAGAAAAAGAAAAAGATAAACAATAAATACAGACAAAAAGTAAGCAGAGGTTATACAAGAAACTTCAAGTTAAAAATGCTTGATTAAAATTATTGATGTCAAATTTTAGACATAAAATAGACATTATTTTAGACATAAAATGTCTTCCTAGCTAATCATCTTTATCATATAACTACAATAATGACGTAATTTATAATGTAAAACTTGCAAAATAAACAAACCATAACTGGGACGACACAAGATAAAGGAAAAAGTACGGTATATACTTATCAAAATCGCTATGTGGAAATAACGCTTAATAAATAATACAAATACTGTATAATAGAGCTGGTACTACTGATCCCAACAGGAAATTTGGAAGTAAGGAGAAATTTATATTGGAAATCCTTGTAAAAAATATTTGAAGTATATGCTAGTTGTCCCTATTCTTGCTCTGTCTTGAGTTCCCCCCCCCCCCCCCAAAAAAAAAAAGGAAATGGGCATGAGTACAAAGATAATCGTAAACACCTTCGTCTTCTTCTCCTTCCACATCGTCTGCTAGAGAGTTTGTTTTGCTCTTGAACGCATCCTTGGGACGCACCGATGCGCTACTGGCTTGCACCGCATTTTCTGCAAGCGCATTCAGTCTTGAGCTTGAAGTCTTGAGCTTGAAAACGCACCTTTGGATGTACTGTATATAGATAGATATGCTAGTAAATTAGATTCAGGCTAGTAAGTTTGATGAATACTGTATGCAGATAATTTTTCCATATAGAAATAAATTTTGATATTTTAATAATTATTAGATATTGAATTGCAAAATAATTAGGAGTTTAGCCTGATTTATTAATTGATTTATACTTCTCTTAGATATAAAATAACTACAGGGTACGTGGTTCTGGCGACAAACTTACCTAACTTGCCTCTACCGTATGCATCACATTATCACAGAACATCCACTTGATATACTGTAGAGGGTTCTAATCTTCGATATTCTCAAGGCGATGGTTTGTGCTACATTTAGACATTAAATTATGCCTGTTAAGCCATTCCATTGTGGAGATATTAAAAGTTGAAAAGCATGAAAAACACGGCAAATTTCCGTAAAACCCTCTGGAGAAAGGAGGCGTGCAAGTTCCCCCTCCCCCCTTCCTCTGTTCCATGTTGGTTTCTTTGTTTTGTTTTTTGCCAGACGCTGTAATTCCCGAGAATAATAACATTTTGACAGTGCAGGCTCGATCCACCGACCCTTTGATCAGCAGCTGACACTCTACTGACTATGCCACGGCTTGGTTCGGTACGGCACGGCTCGGTTCCATGGGTTAAACATCATATTTAAAGGTAGTAAGTAGATAGAAGGGCATTATTTGTTACTAGACATTTTGAAATCCTTAAAAATGCACTTATTGTTTGAGACTCACATTTCTGAAATGCACATAGCAGGCCCACAACATAATAAGTAGCTGCACATTGATGTAGACATTTTATGTTGATAGGCATTTAAGGCAGTGACATGAGTTTGAAAGATTTTTTTTCTATTTTAATTGTATTTAAATTGATAATATGTTGCTGCGGTGTAGTACTTAAAATGTTTGAATTACTGTACAAGTTTTTTGGCTCGTGTTTGACTTTTGGTGTGGGCAACCAGCTGGCCTATATTTAACACTAGCTCATCTAGTGTGGTCTTTCTGGACCCCACTTGTAACGAGTTTGACGATTTTGAGACATTTCGCCCCATTTTGCCACATTTTAGGAGAAGCCGGCCTTTGGCTGGGACAATTTTCCACCAATAAGATGTACAGTATCTTGAAGGAGGCCTGCCGAACTAGAGGGGGTATTGCATGAGCACCCCCTCGTCATCTCCTGGGCTGGGTCTGGGATCTGGAGATGGGTGAAGTCTTCTGCCTCCTTCAGGATGCCTTCTGATTCGGTGTCCTTTGCTGTCAGCACCATCTCCCCCTTCAGGTTCGGCCTCACAGCGATCTTCAGGGATGGATGCTTTGTTTCTAGGTGGTGGACTGCATAGTAGGTTGTCTGGAAAGAGTCAGATGACACAATCTTGGCTTTGAAGGCCCTCTTCTTCTTCCTGGACATTGCCACTTCCCATGGTGCTTCGTCTGTTGTTGTTGAAGCAGTCTGAGTTTGCATATTATCACTGCAAAATTCTCCTTCAGACCTTAATCTCTGCTTTGGAGGGCCGAGATCTGGGTTGGCTCTATCCCTCTTTTTACAAAAGGCTTCGGTCATCATGAATGGAGCTGCTAGGGGAGCTTCATTCATGAAGAAAGAGTGGGGGAAGGTTCAGGACTGCTGGAGAGAGAGTAGTGTACTCCTCCTCACCGAGTGGCTGACTGAACGATTGACAGTCTTGGCTCTGGCACTATAGTCTGTTCACTCTAGGTTGGGCAGAAATTGTAACCTCTAACCTCTGTAACTAAAAAAGGACTAGAGTACTCGAGCTAATATTTCTACCAAATAGGAAGACTTGGCCAGGGAATATGTGTAGAAATTGACAGCTAATTTGCTCTAGCCCTTTTTGAGTTACAGATGTTAGAGGTTACAATTTCTGCCCAACCTAAAATTAAAGGACTACAGTTAAAAAGCTGCTGCCAGGCGTCTCCAGGGATGCCTTGGTAGTGAGAATCAGCACAATAAGAGATGCCAATTGACCACTTGTGAGCTTCGTTCTATAAGGAAGTTGGAGTTGTAGACATCGATATTTAGCAGTGTTACCAGTTAAAATACGGTTGTTGTTGTTGTTGTTGTTGTTGTTGTTCCCCAAGCTGCCTGGCCGAACAGCTCCAAGGCCCCGAGCAAGGCCAAGTCCATAACCGAGCGCCCCCACAGAACCTTCCGTGCCGACCACAGTAAAGCCTGGGTGACCGAAGCCACTCGATGGCGGGGAGCTGAGGAGGGTGCGGAAACGCCCGGGAAACCAAAGCCTCACCCAGGGCCCTGTGCCCCTCAGCAATTATGAAGAGAAAGTTGAGGGGCAAAGGAAAAATGTGACGCTTTAGCTTCCAATCTTGGTAGATTGGAAGGTCAATCCACGGAAGAGACGCCGTCACTTGAGATCTAGAAAATATATAAGTAAAAGGAACAGTCAGAGTAAGCTATGGGTATGGCAGAGATCGCTCAGCTCTCACTCTGATAGACCAGCCCATCACGGTTGTAGTTAATTTATAAATACATAACATCCAATTCAGCATATTCTTTAGCCATCAGAAACCTACATTATTATCGCATTTCTTTTTACTACCGATGTCTACAGTTCCAACTTCCTTATAGCCTAAAACTCGCAAGTGGTCAATTGTTCTAAAAGACAAAACTTCGACTCATAAAAGTAGAATATAGTTAGCTTGATAACTTACTTCTCCAAGCCTCCAAACATTAGAGGATGAGTATTCATACTTAGGAATACAATAGATTACAAAAAGCAACAGACAAGCTAGTCCTAATGAGGCTGTTCGTATATATTGTTTATTAATATTATGAATATTATTATATTAACAAACGAATCAACACATATAAGTTCTTGTCGCTCTTAAGTTGGATTAACCGTCTTGATAGCGTAATGCATAAATGCGCGGAATATCGATGTGAGTATCCTAGGTCCGAGTCCTTGGAGTGCCATATGTATTTGTTTATTTCATTAATTGAGTTTAGAAGTAAAGTTGGTTGGTGAAAAAATATGAATTATATAGTACTTGTGATGATACAGATAATCATGGCCCTTGATGGGTTAATTTCAGTATATTGTTACCTGGTACTGTACATATAATTTTATATTCTGTAGTATATATGTATTTAAATCTGTGATTTGTTGAATAGTTAAAGTTTAAAGCTTCAATATATTGTTCTTACCTACAGTACTGTATATGTAAATATTATTCTCAAGCATTTTGAAATAAAAGATTATCTTAGTTAATATTGTTTATTTGTATATTACAATTATGTATGTACAGTATGTATGTATAAACTCAGGCACATATCCCACAGCTGGGGGTTGACGGCTCGAGACATTTATTATTTATTATTGCATATAATCAACTCTGCGTAAGCAGAGTTTGGTATCGCCCCCCCGTATAGTGGGTACCACACAAAAAAAATGTCTGTCGTCGTCGGCGGCGTCGGCGTCCGTCTGTCTCGGAAATCCTCCTAGACCGTTGGACGGATTTTCACCAAATTTCACACGAACATTTGTTGCGTGAATGCAAAAGTCAGTCAAAAAAGATTGTTTGAATTTATGCAATAGTTATGATTTTAGGTCCAAAATATGGTTCCCCCCCCCCCCCCTCCACCTCCCGGACCCCCCCTCCCGGCAATGATGGCGTTCTGGGAGCGAAAACATCTCGCTACGTATTTGCTAGGTTAAGTTAGTTTAGTTGGCATTAGAAGTGATGGTAGTAATATTTGGATTTATGGTGATAGTAGTGATAATGGTGATAATTGTAGTGATGATGGTTGTAGTTGTATTGATGATGATGACAGTAGTAGATATGATGGTGACAGTAGTAGTAATGATGGTCATAATAGTGATGATGGTGACAAGTAATGATGATAGTTGTAGTGATAATAATGACAGTAGTGATGATGGTAGTGACGATGGTGTGAGTATTAGTGATGATGGTGAGTAGTAGTGAGGATGGTGAAATTTGTAGTGATGATGATAGTTATGGTGATGAAGTTCATAGTAATGGTGATGATGGCAGTAGTAGTTATTATGGTGACAGTAGAATAAATTATGGTAATATTTGTGACAGTAGTAATGATGATGGTTATAGTTGTAGTGATGATGTTAACAGTAGTAATGATGATTGTAAGATGGTGGTGATGATATTAGTAATGATGGTTGATAGTTGTAGTATCAATGATGATAGTAGTGATTAAGATGCTAGTGACAATGGACAGTGATTATGGTGAGAGTAGTAGTGATAATTGTAATTGTAGTAGTGATGATGATCATAGTAATGGTGATGATGACAGTACTCGTGATGATTGTGGCAGTTGTAGTGATGATGGCAGTAGTAGTGATTATGTTGATTGTGATTGATGATGGTATTAGTAGTGATGATGGTAACCCATCGCAGAGTTGGGTATGCCGTTTTGATTTTGGGCAAAACGGCACGTCTACTTTATTTATAATTGCATACATATTATGTTTCGGTAATGCTAACCTGCTTAATTCTTATTCAGCTTATAGTAACTTTCCAAATTGGTTTTTGGTGACTTTCCAGGTTGGTGTATCTCTTGTAGCAGCCTTGTTTTGTGCCTACAGTGATTCTTTTATTTCATAATTTTCTTTTGCTAAAGCATTGTTTCCACATAGCGATTTTGATTAGTTGTTTTGCCTTTATATTGTCTTTGTCCAAATTTTGGTTTGATTATTTTGCAAGTTTTACAATTTAATTAGGCACTATTCCTTGCCTTCCTTGGTCTGTTTCTGGTACCATCCCTTTCACATTCATACCTTTAGCTTTCCTTAGTTCTCCTGTTCAACACCCTCCTGGACATCATATCACTTATACATTTAGTGGATGAATCATAAAGCCCCATATGACTAATGTAGCACCCAAGTAAATGGCTTCACTGACCCTCTGATGTTCAGAAAGGGGTTCAAAGGGGAACGTTGGTCAAAATGGCACACAGCACATTTATTTCTGCAATTATTCATAGCCACTGGAGCAAGAGCATACTATCAAAGCTTATCTAGAGGCAGAGTCCACTTGGAGCACTAATGAATCTCCATCTAAGAATAATATCTTCTAGACTCATCAAAACTGTATCATAACAAGAAACTAGCTCTCTGGGCAGTATGGTCATGCTTCAATAGCATCAGGGCTATCTCAGTACACCAGATTATTACCTGGGAAATCGTGACCACAGGAGCTAAAAATAATCTTAAATTTGCAGCAACAGAACAGAAGCCTCAAAGGAATCCATGAGGTGAAAGAACCTCTCATTTCTGCAGTCACCTCAAAGAAAGAAGAAAGTAGTTTTCCCCAAGACACCATTGTCCAAAGAATTCATGACAAATAACTTTTTTTTTAACAACCAAAATCCTGGATGCAGGTTATTGGATAGAGCATAACTAGTAGCCAAGTCACGATCCCCCCCCACCCCACTTATAAAAACAAATCTTCACAGGTATCAGGACAATAGCCTCTTTCAAATAACTTTAAATAAGAATAATAAATATTGGCATATTGTAGGGAATTTACATAAAGGTTACCTCTCGGAATTGTAATGTGGCTAGGAATAGACTGAGAAGAGGAGAAAGGCAAACCCTCAGGACACACCTTTTAGAACCCATCTCATCGTAGAACCTGACACCCTGCATTGCAGTACACCTAACTGTTCGGCAGAAGCTTAATTGCAGGATATCTCTTCATCCAAATAAAACTGCCTGAAGCCGCCTCTTAAGTATAACGCCAGGCCCTTTGAGTCACCCACATTTGCCCCCCAAAATCTGCAACTTTACGGGTTCCTTGCATCAAAACTTACTCCGAAGTGCGAATCCCCTTCAGAGTAATTTAAAGTTGGGTACCGAAGTCCATAGACTTTCTGCTTTCAAGGCACCAAGCATCCCACTTAATTTGACAAGCACCTCCTACATGCCTTCATCATCTAAGTGTGAGTCCATTCCAAGCACCTAGTGCCCCCTCAGATGAAGATTGTCAAGTTTTTGGATTTGAGATCGACACGTATAGTCCGATCCCAGGTCTTCCTCGGTCCACCCCTTGGTGCAGCTCCATCCTCAATCACAGACTTGCATTTTTTTTCACCCAATTTTGTTCATCCATTCTCTCCATCCATTCTCTCCACATGTCCATACCATCCCAGTCTACTTGTACGCATCACTTCGGTAGGTGATCTGTAGGTGTAGTAGCTGTGCAGCCTGTGATGATTTTTTTTATGTGTTTTTTTTAATAGTCTGTAAGGTCTTGTGATGCATTTCAGCTAGGTTAGAAGTCCAGGCAGGGCTTGCATATTCCATCACTGATCTTACATATTGTTTGTATACTGTGGTGGTAGTTTCTTTGTTGTGTCCAAATTTTGTGTGGGCAAGTGACCTGAGGGTATTAAGTCTGGGTGTCAGGTTATTTTTTATGTATGTGATATGTTGTTTGGATGTCATTAGAGTATCATAAGTTAATCCTAGGATTATTGGTGTGTGTATGTGTGTTAGGGGGTGTTGTTTATGATGAGGTGCAGGGTGTTTTTGTATTCGGCTGTCCAGCTTGTGAGGAGGGTTGCAGTGGATTTGGCTGGGGCCAACTTGAGTTTGTTTGTACTGCACCAGTCATGTAGTATGTTGAGATAGGGTTGAAGAAGTGTTGCTCTGTCTGGGTCATGGTGTGTTCATAGGAGTGTTATGTCGTCTGCGTAGGAAGCTATATTTATTTGGGGTGTAGGTATATCATGCATGTCTATCTATCTATCTATTGCCTGACGCCGTGATCCCCGAAGTGGTGGCCACGAACAAACCGCCCCCATGCACCTCTGTCCCCAGTCAGTCGTTGCCCCTCCTCCCAACCAGCACTGCCTTCATCCATATACTTCCTCACTCCATCCTTCCACCTCTTCTTCAGTGCACCTCTCCCTCCTTCCACCTCGCTCTCGTACACCCTCTTAGTCATTCTCTCGCGTTCCATACGTTCCATATGGCCGAACCATCTCAAGTTGTTCCTTTTCACATCATGCATGTACAGATTGAAAAGTGTCGGCGACAGGACGGATCCTTGTGGGACTCCATTAGTGAAATTTCTGATGCTAGATGACTGACCGGCAAATGGTATGTGTGCACATCTGCCTGCTAGTTGGTCAGCCACCTTTTTGTATTGTGCATGTTTGTGTTGTAGATTTTGTTTCTTAGATTGTGGCGGGGGATGGCATCAAAGGCTTTACTAATGTCGAGTGTGGCAAGTAGTGATCTGTGTGTTGGTCTGACTGAGTTGATGCTGTCAAAAGCTCTTTGTGTAAGTCTGTAAGAAGAGTGTTTGTAGAGTGGAGTGGCCTGAAGCCATGTTGTGTTGGAGCTAGGGGTAGAGCGTGTGTGGTCAGTTGTAGTATGTGGCGTTTTGAGACTGGTGTGGGTGCAAAGGAGTGTGATAGGGCGGTGTGAGGAGGGTAGCGTGGGGTCTTTGTTGGGTTTGGGGAATGTAGTGATGACCCCATGCTTCCAGATGTCTGGTATTGTTTTGTGTGAATAACTGTAGTAGATATGTTAGTGAGTGCTTGTATGCCTTGTGGTCCTAGGTGTCTAAGGTGTATGTTGCTTATGTTGTCTGGACCACAGGCAGGTGAGTGCTTGAGATTGTTAATGATGTGCTTCGTCTGGTTGTTGGTGAAAGGTGCATAGTCAGGGTCTGTGGGGAATTGTCTCTTACGTCGGATGACACGTCGGTCGTATTGATGGAGGTTTTAGGTGGCTGACATGAGAGAAGTGATTAATGAGAGTGTTTGCTTGTTGTTCGTATGAAGGAATAGTCTGCTGTTGTGATTGTGGCATGTGATTTTGTTGTGTTGCTGTTGGAAAGTGTGATGCTGTTTAGTGTTTTGTAGAGTTCTTTTGAGTCTTTTTTGTGATCAAGTGTTTGGAGGTAGTTATTCCGATTTAGTGTTGGTTGTTCTTGTATTTTGGTATTAATCTGTGTGTTAAATGCTTGGATTTGTTGTGCGATGTCCTGTGTGTGGGGTGCTGGGGAGTATTTCAGTGTGTCGCGTTGTCTGATGAAGTTTTGAATTTCTGGTGTGAAGTTGGGGGTTTTGTGTATTTTTCTGTTACCTCTTGGAATGTGTTTCTTGTCAGCATTTTGGATAGTTGTGTTGAATATGTGAACAGCATTGTTGATGTTGGTGAAGGGTGTGCTGTTTAGGGTTACAAAGTGTTGTTCTGTCTCATTTGTGAAACCTTCCCAGTTGGCTCTTTTATAGTTTGAGTATGTGTATCTGTGGCTAGCTGGGGTGAGTCTGGTTTTGGTGGTGAACATGATCGGGAGGTGGTCGGAACCCAAGGCTCCTACCACCTTCCAGGATGTTGTGGGGGCGAGTTCTGGGGAGCAGAAGGTGATATCTGGAGATGATGGATGGAAGTGCGCTTGGTGGGGAATATGGGTATGTTGATATATGTCGTTAAGGATGAAAAGGTTATCTGATTGGTGTTGTAGGACCAGCCCTCTGTCTGTGTCAGGGTCGTTGATAAACCAGGCCGACGTCTTGGCATTGAAATCACCACCCAGGTTGATGTGTGGGGTGTTTGTGATTTGTGTAATTGTGGCCTGTAGTCGTTGGGTACTGTAGGGGATGTTTGGGGGGGGGGGGGGGATGTATGTATTTATGATGGTAATGTTGGAGTTATTACCAGTTCTTATTTTGATGGATTGTCTTTCTGTTGTGTTATTATGTGGGGGGAGGAGGGATTTGGTATGTGCACTGGTGTCTGTGAAGTTTATTGCTGTGTGAACCAAGGTGATGAGTCCACCGCCGCCGCCATCGGCCCGGTCTTGTCTGATGGTGGTGAAGTCGTGAAATGTAGGTGTTTTTTGTGTTGCATGTAGTTTTGTTTCTTGTAATTCTAGAGTAATAAGGCGTCTCTGTAAGTTTAAACTATATTTTGCTTTTCACAATCTAACTAATTATGATTAGTGTGAATTATCCTGGTATCTCGGATGGACAGTGGCCTCTTGCAGGGGGAAGTTGGGTTGCAGATCTTTGAAAATAAATATGGATTAGCTTTATAATAGGCGTATTGTAGCTATACTTATTCGCAAGGAAAAGTAGACTTAGGCCGAATTTGGGTCAGCTACTTGGCTCAATTCGATTACCCAGCCAAATTTGACTACTCAGCCTTTGCTGAGTAGTTAAATTTGGCTGGGTAATAGAATTGAGCCAAGTAGTTGAATGTGACGAGGGGCCATTATAATTTAAAACTTGCAAAATAAACAAACCAAAACTGGGACGACACAGATAAAGACAAAAGAACTTATCAAAATCGCTATGTAGAAATAACGAGAGACTGAGATTGAGCAGTCATATTTGGCCTAGCAGTTGAATTAAGCGGCCGAATAGTAGAATGGGAGTAAAAGATTGAAATGGATCTAGTGGTCATATTTTGTGGTGGAATAGGGTCAAGCGGTCTAATTGAAATGAGGTTAGTGCATTGCATTTTAAAAGTGGGCCTTTCTGTCAAAATTAGTTCTAGTGATCAAACGGGTCAAGTGGTTGGTGGGGGGGAGTGAGTGTCATGTTGGCCAAATAATAGTTTGTATTCAGTTACATAAATGAAAGTACTGGGCAAGTTTGATCTAAATCCGTCCTTTATTTTTATTTTTGTAAATCCTTACCACAAACACATAACGGTGGTTACTTATGTCTACCATAGGCCTGCTCTATATTGGAGGATATAAGTTTATAACAACTAACAATATATTTGTATTCACAAGATTTATTCATGACTTTAGTGATGAATCAAGTGCACATCTTTATCGTTTATTACTTAATGGAGTACTATACAGGTATTATAATTTGTCCTTATGTCCTAGATGTGTGTGAATTTGTATTTTGTTTTGTGTGTTCATTGTTTTCTGTTGTGTATTGTGTTGTCCTCATTCTGGCTCTGTCTGGAGTCCGCCGCCCCCCCCCCCAAAAAAAAAAAGACAGTGGGGATTGGGCCTGAGTATATAGATGATAGATATAGATGTCAGAGCACGAACAAAGATACTCATTATGGTTTATGAGCTGACTTTGTCATAAAATGTATCCAGTGAACTCAGAGAGTGACGTGCAACCATTGTAATCCAATTCTTACCATTACTTGCACAGACTCGCATTCCTATACTGGTGTAGACCTATAATAAAGGTCAACTGGTGAACAATATATAATGAACCTTAGTTTTTGAGATAGAATTAGACGTTTCTAATTTCCACCAGCCACATAACGCCGACATGTAGGCCTACTGTCTAGTTACGCTGAATGTCGAATATATTTAAAGTTTGCTTATTTGGTTTGTTCCTAAGATTTAGGCTATGCTAGTCTCCCCCTAACATACTCCACATAGAGATATACTTAATTTATTGTCTAGTTACGCTGACAGTGGAATATCTTTAAAGTTTACTTATTTGGTTTGTTCTTAAGATTTCGGCTTATGCTAGTCTCCCCCTAACATACTACACATACAGATATACTTAACTGTCGAGTTATGTTGACAGTGGAATATATTTAAAGTTTGCTTATTTGGTTTGTTCGCAAGAATTAGGCTTACGCTAATTTCCCCTCTTAACATACTCCACCACAGAAAACGGGCGTCTGCGTGCGTGCGTGTTTGCCGACTGTGTGGCGACAACCTGGGGGAGGAGGGCGGGACTGGGAGGCAGCTAGTGTGTCTCTAACGTCAGTGTGTGCAGGAGTCTACCGCGGCGCCCCTAAGGTCCAACGTATCAACACTGTCATGACCCTCACCACTCACCACCACCCAAGCCATCACTACCTGGACTGAGAGGTAAGCGTCGAGGCTACTGAGGAAATGTTACTGAAAGGAGTGCTGGTGGATAAGGTGTGTGGGAGAGACTGTGTGTATGTGTGAGAGAGAGAGACACAGGAAGGGGTGGCTGGAATCATTGTTACAGGAAGGCCGGTGTGGCGCCAGACTCAACCACAATAGTCGCTAATATTAGTGTCCATTATTTTGTTAGCTTCTAAATACAGTAGTTTCCATGTTGGTAGTTAAACTTCGAACAACTCAAAAATGTTAATAAAATAATGAAAAAAGGTAGAATAATTGATATTTGCCAAAAATCTATATAAATGAAGGCAAAATATATGTAAAGTAAAAAAATATATAAATATAAAATAAACAATGAGACAATAGCTACCTATATAATTTCCACAATAATAGCCTATAACATGAGATAAATGTTGATCATATTAAGAACTTTTCAAATGCATATATTAATTTTAAAAGGTAATGTCAAACCGATAATCATTAACCTGTTATAATACGATAATTAAGTTCAAGAATTGTCGTATTAAATAGGTGTATGTGTGGGTTAGCCCCTTCGATATGATGGTGTTATTTTCATTATGCCTGCCTAACACTAGGCCTAGTCGATTAAATACAGGTTTGGGAAGAACTCTGGGAATCAAAGCGGTAAAGTCGCGGTTGTTAATGCTGCAATATACATTTTCGAAGCTGTCTCGGGTTCAATTAAAGTTTATTAATTATGTACAGTAGGCCTACCTGATATTTATGAAATATTTCGGAGTTTCCTACTTGTTGAGGCTTCAAAATACCAGATTTTATGACCGCGACCCATTCATGTCCACAGGGACTTCCTGAACAAAATCGTTAAATAGTAGCCAGAATATAATGGAAAATGGAGTAATATAGCCTGGATAGCGGCGTGAGTGCCAATCATCGGAACCACTTACACGCGGGTTCAGTTTCGCACACTTCACTCCGCGTGGATCGATAGTGGGCGTATATATTGCATGTTGCCTGGTTCTAGTGTTTCTATCTCTCTGTGTCTATCTCCCTATCTCTGTATTTCCATGTCTCTCCCTCTAAATGTGTTTATGTCTCCCTCTCTACCCCCCCCCCCACCCCCCTCTGTCAGCCTGTGTTTCCGTCTCCCTCTGGCTCCCCCTCTCCCCCCCCTCCCTCTGCCAGCCAGTGTGTTTCTATCTCCTCCCACCCCATACAGACCATATCATAGCCTCTACCACCCCTTTCTAGGCCATATCACAGTATCTGCCACCCCTTATAGACCATATCCCAGCCTGTGCCACGGTCACCCTTCCAGACAAAATCAACAACCTCTACCACCCTTTCCAAACCATTTCATAGCATCTACCACCCCTTCCAGACACTATAACAAAACGTCCTAAAATCTGAAAACTAATGGGGCTAAACATGAGAGAAAGGGGACCAGAAAAACGGCCCATCTCCCCATAACTGTATCTTTCTAGTTTTCCATATCTTCCTTCCACTGATCCCTTTGCATTTATGTCCTTCACTGTATCATTCGTTTTTCTCCTTTGTCGTCTATCCTCAAATTCCCCCCTTTTCATCTTCACACTCCTTAATAATAATAATAATAATGATAATTATACTACTACTACTACTACTACTACTACTACTACTACTACTAATAATAATAATAATAATAATTTCCTCCTATGTCAACAATTCCCGTATCTCTGTCTTCTCCATTTATTTCATAACCGGGTACCGTACCTTTATATATTTGTCCTTGGCATCGTATCCATCTATAGTCCATTCATTATAAGTATAGGCCAGAAATTGTGGCTTCTCAAAAAAGGGCTAGAGCAAATCAGCTGCTAATGTCCACACCTATTCCTGGCTGACTCTTCCCATATGGTAGAAATATGAGCTGGAGCCTCGATTACTTATACAGTATCGTGGTTAGTAGTCAGGTTTATTGGCCTACCTATAATGAACAGACTATAGTTCAACACATATATTCTGTTCTCTCTGGCAACACTCCTCTCCTTCCTTGACATCGGTCTTGGCCCAATATCCTCTCATCCTTCCACGTGTCTCCCCCCGTGCCATCGCCTTTCTTCTAACTATAACATTCTTTCGGGTTTGTTTTACTTTGATTTGCAACATGTAATTCTAGCGTGTTTTTACTTTGTTTGATTAACTTTTTGGCTTTGTGTCGTAGATCTACAAATATCGCTTTAGTTGAATGGGTGTTAGAGATTTTTAATTTATCATGAACATTCTTTTTATGCTTCTCTCTGTTGCCGCCATTTCACACTCCGATTTTTATCTTACCGTTTAGTTGAATTTTTTTCCCCGCTGTCTCCTAGCCAATAATTACCTTTCTCCTTTATCTCTTCTGCTACCATTTAATTTTCACATGCCTATTTTTCTCTCACCGTAGTTTAGTTTAATTTCCTCTGCTGTGTTTTCTATGCCAACAGTTCCCTATCCTGTCTCCTCTCCTTCCACCATTTCACACTCAGATTCTTATTTTTCCGTAGTTATAGTTTAATTTCTCCGCTCTGTCTCCAATGCCTACAGTTCTTTCTGCTCTGTCTCCTTTCCTGCCATCAATAATTTCCTCTTGCTTCGTTTTCCTGAAGGTATTGAGGGATAAGCCTTTACAACGGTACACTTCCTTCTTTCACCACGTTTGTCATGGAGGGAGCGTGAGTCACTGAGAAGTTTGTTCCCATTTCCTCAATACGCGTGATATTGATCTTACCTTTTCCTCCCCCACTGAGCCGGCACCTCACTGACGAACGTTTGGCCCGTGCTCTGACTCAACCTACACACTTTTGGGTGACTCACATGGGGAGTTTGTAGAATGACTCAGCACAGTGTAATGTGCTAGAGGTTCGTGGGAGGTGATGCGTCGTTAACCCCTTCTGTGTCGGTGACGTGCTTTTATTTATTCTCGCTATACTTACACGATTATGTGCAGTTTCAGAAACATCGGTGGTAGCAAAAAGCGTTAAGTGGGAATTTTCGAAGCATGTGTATTGCTTTATATATTGAATAACATCGTCTAACGGAAGTCAAAAAAAGTAAAAATACGTCGCCGGTACAGAAGGGGTTAAGAAGGATCTGGGGTAGTAAATAGGGTTAATTGAGATAGTTCGAAGCCTG
This sequence comes from Paralithodes platypus, assembly GCA_032716605.1. Taxonomy (NCBI): domain Eukaryota; kingdom Metazoa; phylum Arthropoda; class Malacostraca; order Decapoda; family Lithodidae; genus Paralithodes; species Paralithodes platypus. Next base: position 53,942,263 of record CM064482.1, on the reverse strand, counting down.
GTAATTGCTGGAGGCCCTTTTTTAAACTGAATGAAATCGTCAAATAATAACCAGAAAAAAGTTAAAAGGACATCACCGGTACAGAAGGGGTTAAGAAGGATACTTTTTAAGAGTAAATTGATCCCCTGAGTCCCACAGATTCTTGCTAAACTTATAATATCATATTTTTGCCAAAATATAATAAAACAAAGCTTCAACGCATATTGTAAGGTTTAAGGGAGTGTTTTTTCTGGACCCCATTCTCCCTCATGTTTTGCCCGATTAGTTCTGAGATTTTAAGACGTTCGCCCCATTAGTTTGGCATTTTTATGACCTTTCGTGCCATTTAGGTGTCGACATTTTCTTTCCTGGCAACTCCCGGACAAACGTGGGATCCGCGTGTTTGGATGACTACTTTCGGGAATTTCTGGAAAGACTTTGCCGTGTAAGTGAGGTTCGTGGAAACTGATGCTTGGGTTAGAATGATCGATCCACCACTCTTGGGGAATTATGTACTGCATAGATGTGTGGGATTTTTTTTTTTCCTGTTCGGGCTCTGTCTCGAGTCGGCCACCCCCGGCTATGGGGTATGTGGCTGAGTATATACAGTAGATAAATAGATAGATGGATGGAAATATGTTTAACCCTTTCAGTACGATGACAATTTGTTCACTTTATTCGATCATTATACGATATCATTCAGATTAAGAAAAACCCGTGGATGTTAAATAGTTAATTATCTCCGCTAACGAACTTAGACGGAGGTTAAGATTAATACAGATAGTTTGTAACTCATTCGATCCATAATGACCCTTCCTAACTTAATAAAATCACCCAAATTGAACCAGTGTGAATTTGTATTTTGTTTTTGTGTGTTCATTGTTTTCTGTCTATTCTGGCTCTGTCTTGAGCCCCCCCCCCAAAAAAAAAAAAAGGGAAAATGGGGATTGGTAATCCCTGAGGTCATTACTAAATTACAGGCTAGCTTTCGCTCGCCAGGGAAAAATCGACACCTTAATGGCACGACATTTAGTAATATTGACAAAGATATGGGGCGAAAGGTCTTAAAATCGCCCAACTAATTGGGCAAACGGCTCAAAGACTCATACCTAATGGGGCTAAACATGAGAGAGTAGGGGAGCTAAAAAAATAAATAAATACATCAATAAATAGAATAAATAAAAGAAACCTTACGGTGTTCCAGGCCTGATCTCCCCCCTGTCAGCTGATGCCACGTAGAGGTGTCAGTTACCCGCCACTGTGTTGCCGCCAGGGTAGCCTACAGTTAAAATCTATAGTTGGCAGAAAATCTATAGTTCGCAGAAAATCAATAGTCCGTTGGCTCATATACGGTGTAATTTCCCGGCGCGTTGCCGTAGAAGTGAAGTACCCCTGTGTGTGTGGGTGTCTTGTCTGCCTGTTTGTAAAATATTCTGAGAAGCCGGACCAGAGTGTCAAACCGGAGCAATTTTGTTTGAAGAGTTGAATGAATATGAGAAGGAATGGAAGACATTAGCCTGACAAATATTTTGGGCCATTTTATCACTCCCAAAGACAAAATTTGAACTATAAACCAAATAAACTACCTTTACATAATTATACAATAATTAAGACTAAAACACCCTGCTGAGAACGATTTAATGATTTTGAGGAGACTTGGTTAATTCCTTCATTGGGTACCGTACTCGAAATGTTATAGCGTGTTTCACATGCTCGCACCCAGTCGGGGGACACGTCGACGACTTATATAGACTAATAACACCCATAACAAAGCCACTCCAGAGCGAGAGAGAGAGAAGGGGTGGAGGGGTAAGTAAATCACGAGTATCTCATAAATATGACTTATGAGTAAGAGGATAGATGATGGGGGAGGACTCGTGAGGTGAATATGAGAGAGAGAGAGAGAGGGGGGGGGGGGGGTAAGTAAATCACGACTATCTCATAAATCTAACTTATGAGTATGAGGATAGATGATGGGGAGGACTCGTGAGGTGAATATGAGAGAGAGAGAGATTGAGAGAACGAACGCTTAGGTAAGGAGAATTGTCTTGACTTAGCAATCTAGTTCGGCCTACTTACAGACACACGTACATGAGAGAGAATGTTTGTGTATTTGTGTGCATATGTAGGCTGTGTGTGTGTGTGTGTGTGTGTGCGTGCGTGTATGGCAGCACACACGCATAGCCTACAGTGCTACACCGTCTCAAAGATTGGTATTGCAGCCTAGAGTCCATATAATGTATAGCAACACACGCACATATATACATGGAGAGGGAGAGAGAGAGAGTGTGTGGGGGGTGGGTAGAGAGATAGTAATAATGTGAGTACTCTCAGTGTTGTTATCATACTACATAGTGACCTCCAGCCTGGGTCACACACCGTCTGGACATACACACTAGGTCACTCACAATAAACAGGTCACCTCATAAAGCGCCCACCACACATCACCTTCTATCCACAATTTCGATCAAGATTAAGGGGAGATGAGCGTATTTATTTGCTCATTTATGTATCTTTATTATTTTACGAGTTTCCTCCCTAAATATCCATCAAGCTTAAACAACACCCACCCAAGACCCTCCTTCGATAAAAAACTTCCCGGTCGAAGGCAGCTTTCTCTTAAATTACAGGCTAGCTATTGCTCGCCAGAAAAAATCGAATCCTAATTGGCACGAAAGGTCTTAATATTGACAAAGAAATGAGGCGAAAGTCGTAAGATCGCCAAACTAATCGTGCGAACGTCTTAAAATCCCACAACAAATGGGGCTAAACCTGAGGGAGAAGGGGGTCCAGAAATAAACAGCCCCTTATTAAGTCTACGGTCGGAAACTGTAATATTTCACTAAGATTATTAACCCCTTATGTACGGTTGCGCTAATAAGTCATGTCCCAGCTGTCATTACGTTTGGCTTGTTCTGTGCTTTATTAATGTCTGTCAGATGTTGAATAGGGTGGGTAAGTGTATGAATGTCCCAGCTGTCATTACGTTTGGCTTCCTCTGGGCTGTTTTAATGTCTGTCAGATGTTGAATAGGGTGGGTAAGTGTACAAAGGAGTACAAAGGAAATCAAGCAACAACAGATCTAGTGACCCTTCTAGGTTGCTTGTCCTCCAAAACACTGAGGATCAAGTGTCCAAACAGTGGTTTAGAGTGGGTAAGGGAACATTGGAAAGGGAATTACTGCCCTGGAACTAATGTCCGTGGCATTAGTAGGCAGTTAGTAGGGGACAGATGGGTTAGTAACTGAGGGGGGGATAAAATAAAGTTATTCATTTACAAACGCAGTCAGTCGCGGGTTTGATGCGAGATATTTGTCTAGGCGGAGTTTAAATGAATCAACGGTGATGCAGTCTATAACGTTTCGGGGAAGCCCATTCCACAAGTTGACAACTCGATTGAAGAAGAAATTCTTAGATTCGTGTGAGTTAAAAGATTTACCAATAATTTTGCAACCGTTTCCCCCGCGTGTAATTAGATTGGTAGATAGTGAAGTACTTACTACAGTTCATATTGTCGATGCCTTTGATGATTTTGAACACTTGAATTAAGTCACCTCTTAATCTGCGCTGGGTAAAGGAAATAGATTTAATTCTCTAAGACGCTCTTCGTATGGTTTGTTCTTTAGGCTAGGTATCATTTTGGTAACTCTTCGTTGAACTCGTTCTAGCTTGTTTATATCTTTTTGGTAATAAGGGCACCAGGATTGAACGCAGTATTCCAGAAGAGGGCGGACTAAGGAATTGTAAAGGGTTAGGATAACTTCTTTGGATTTATGCTCAAATGACCTGCCTATAAAGCCAATTATTTTGTTTGCCTTCTTAACAACTTCTGAACATTGTTGACTCGGTTTTAGGTTACTCGATATTGTGTATGAATGTCCCAGCTGTCATTACGTTTGGCTTGCTCTGGGCTGTTTTAATGTCTGTCAGATGTTGAATAGGGTGGGTAAGTGTAGGAATGTCCCAGCTGTCATTACGTTTGGCTTGCTCTGGGCTGTTATAAATGTCTGTCAGATGTTGAATAGGGTGGGTAAGTGTAGGAATGTCCCAGCTGTCATTACGTTTGGCTTGCTCTGGGCTGTTTTAATGTCTGTCAGATGTTGAATAGGGTGGGTAAGTGTAGGAACATATTTGTATATTTCACTCGATATGAAGAAATGAAGCGTAGATATTGCTGATACCAATTATTGATCAAAACATACTTGGTGCCGAGACATCACTTATTAGCCCGACTGTACCGGCGACGTCTATTTAATTTTATTCAAACTATTCAGACGATTTTGTGTAGTTGAAGAAGGATCTGTGGTAGTAAAAAGAGTTAAGTGAGATAGTTCGAAGCTTATTAATTGCTGCAGGCCTTTTTTAAACTGAATGAAATCGTCTAATAGTAGCCACAATAAAGCTAAGAGGACGTCACCGGTACAGAAGGGGTTAATGGTAGTGGTATTGGTATATAGCTTAGTCTGTTAAAAATGTATATTAAATATCGCTCTCTCTCTCTCTCTCTCTCTCTATCTCTCAAAGATTATTTATATTACTGTATTTTCATTAATATTACTCTTCTCTCTCTCTCCTCCATCCTTCCCTCTAATCCTCCTCCATCCTCCCCTCTAATCCTCCTCCATCCTCCCCTCTAATCCTCCTCCATCCTCCTCTCTAATCATCCTCCATCCTCCCCTCTAATCATCCTCCATCCTCCCAGCTAATCATCCTCCATCCTCCTCTTTTTCTCCTCCTCCTCCTCCTCTTCCTCCTCTTCAGCCTCCTCCTCATTTCTGCGTCATTAAGTCGACCATTTGAAGTAGGTGGTGCGTAGGTGGAGAGAGAGAGAGAGAGAGAGAGAGAGAGAGAGAGAGAGAGAGAGATATGGGGGAGAGGGGTAATGATAAGGATGTAGGACAGTGGGGTAATAACTGCAGATATGGTGGTGAAGTCTAGGAGGCTTGGTTGGTTAAGAGAGTGTTACACAGAGTTACACAGCTACTCAGAGCACACAGACCTTGCGGTGCCTACTAGGTAGTCCGGCCTTAATACTACTAGACAGGGACAGTATATAGCAGAAGAAAAGGAAAACACAGTAGAAGTCTCTCTCCCCACCCTCCGCTTCCTCCGGCTAAAAAGCCGTGTTGGAAAATAGGATGAAGTGGACGTTATGAGTCAGGAAATGCCCACAAGGAAAGTTTATACAGTATGTAGTATAGCCTAAACAAATATCAGTCTGAAAGGGAATTTACACTTACCTACTAATTTATTGATATTAATCCAATCACCATCAGATGATCGTCCATTCTCTTAAACGTATCAATTGAATTACTATCGATCACCACCCTTGGTAAACTATTCCACTTTTTGACACTCATGAGAGAGAGAGAGAGTGTGTGAGAGTGGTAAGGATGTAGGACAGTGTAGTAATAAATGCAGATCCATAAGTGCAGTGCATGAGAGAGTATGTGTGTGTGTCTGTGTTTGTGAGAGAAAGGAAAAGAGTTTGTGTGTGAGAGAGAGAGAGAGAGAGAGAGTGAGTGAGTGCAAGAGTAGTGTAAGGCTGAGAGAAGAGTGTGTGAGGAAGATAGTGTGTGTGTGTTTGTGAGTAATAATGGGGGTGTGTGTGTGAGAATGAGTGCGTGTGTGTGTGATAGTTTGTGAGAGAGCGAGTGAGTGGGTGTGCGTGGAAAAAAATGAGCGAGTGAGTGTGTGTGTGTGTGCGTGGGAAGTGTGTGTGTGTGTGTGTATGAGAGAGGGATTACATGGGTCTGTATGCGTGGGAGAGAGAGTGGGTGTGGATGTGAGTGAGTGTGCGTGTGTGTCAGAGAAAAAGTGGATGTGTGCGCGTGGGAAAGAGCGTGCGTGTGTGTGGGAGAGAGAGTGAATGAGTGAAGTGTGTGTGTGTGTGTGTGTGTGTGTGTGGGAGTAATAGAGCTATGGAAGGGCGGAAGGAGGGGAGCTGGAGGGAAAGGGGGGGTGGTTGATCGGTAGGTTGGTTGTGAGAGTGAGTGTGTGTGTGGTGGGGGGTAATAGAGATATGGAAGGGGGGATGGAGGGGTTGATAAGGATGTAGGATAGGGAAGCAATAAGAACAGATATGGTGGTTGATCGGTAGCTTGGTTGGTTGGTTAGGAGTGAGAGAGAGAGAGAGTGTGTGTATGTGTGTGGGAGTAATAGAGATATGGAAGGGCGGAAGGAAGGAGGGGAGCTGGAGGGAAGGATGGGGGAGGAGGGGTGATAAGATTGTAGGACAGGGAAGCAATAAGAGCAGATATGGTGGTTGATCGGTAGCTTGGTTAGGAGAGAGAGAGAGAGAGAGAGAGAGAGAGAGAGAGTGAGAATGAGAATGAGAATGTATGTATGTGAGAGTTACAATGTCAGGGATTGTATAGTCCGTTCATTCTAGTTTTGGGCAGAAATCGTAACCTCTAACCTTTGTAACTCAAAAAAGGGCTAGAGCAAATGAGCCGTCAATTTATACACATATTCCCTAGCCAAGTCTTCCTATTTGGTAGAAATATTAGCTTGATTACTCTAGTCCTTTTTGAGTTATGAGTGGTTATAGGTTACGATTTCTACCCAACCTAGGATGAACGGATTTTTTTTTATAGTCAGTTACATTTTAGGAACAACGTATCTATTTCTCGCCTATGTGCAACACGGGCCTGTTTTAACCATCATAGGATCCATACAAACAAAGCAATTTCTTGAGATAATATTACAAGCTGCCTCGTTCATAGGGAAACTTGACAATACAGTATCTTGTGTTAGAGAGAGAGAGGGGGGGGGGGGAGGAGAGGGGGATTACTATAATACCAAGGACAAGATTGAAGATGAGGGATAATACTGTACGAGAGCCTATTGAAGGGATGAAAGAGAGAGAGAGGGAGGGATATTTACATCTATTTACATAGATACACTGGACACAGACCTTACGATCCAAACGAGGTGGTCAGGACTTAATTCTAGTAGAGATGGCATATCCGATAGAAAAGGAAAGGATCGAAAAGAAGAAGAAAGAGAGAGAGAGAATATGTTTACAATCCACTGATGAAGAGAGCCGAGTTAGGATAAAAGCAACGTGTATGGATTACGGTACCTCTGAGGATCTGCGCATGCGCGACGACTTTGATTATTATTATTTCTTCAGAATATATTTTATTATTTCTATTAGACTAACCTAACTAGCTTAACCTACCACACCAGCACCGGCGCTCCGTACATGGCCTCCCGTACCGATATCTTGAATCAACCATACACCTAACACCATCTGAATCCCTTTATCACTTGCACTTTGAATGGACACTCGTTACAAACAGTTTTTCCTTTGTTCTTGATGCACAATGGAAAATAAAATCATTATTACAAAATTTCAGTACCGGTAGCTTACATTTTACATTCTCACGCAATACTTAGTATTTTATTTTGAACCTTGAAAAACAAACTCTAAAACAGTTGAGATGCCGGTAATATGTAGTAGCCTACTGTTGTATTGTGCTTGGGTTCGATACATATTAGATGAGTGTTACTTATGTCTCGAATGTTCACATGCTTTTTTGTGAGCATTATTATCTTGTACTAATCCCTTGTTCTCCATTTGTTACAGGGTGGACGATAGGAGGATAATGAAGATACAAGTAATAATACTGTCCTAGCCCCACCACCATCACCATCATGAGGCTAGACAAACAAATATCAAAAGAAGGAGAGAAGAAGGAGGAGGAGAAGAAGGAAGGAAAAACCGATAAGGAGGCGAAGGAGGAATTAAATGAACGCCTTGCAGGAACCAGCAGAAGTGGGGAGAATGGTATGGAGAAAGAAGAGAGTAAAGACAAGAGAAGGGAAGGCAAAGAAAGGGAAGCGAAAGACGATATGGAAGGAAGTAGTGCAAATAAAACAGAGGTAAACTTAGAAAACAATGTAGGAGTAGGAGATCACACAAATAGCAATAACAAAGTAGAAGAACTAGCATCAAACAAGCCCTCCGAAGAACTAAACAACAAAATATCAAATGATGACCAACAGAACATGGAGACTGTAGACGAAAAAGAAGACGCGGCGGAAGAAAACGGAATCAAAACAAACCAGCCCGAGATCCCCAAGAGCAACGACGACCAACCAAAACAGAGTGATATTTTGAGTAAAGAACAAATGGAGGAGGATTGGACCCTAAGAGAACAGCAGCTACAGGAGGAGATAACGCTAAGGGAACTGGATCTAGGGCGTGTTGACTCCAAAATGTGTATGGCTAACCTGGAGACCATTAGAGAGGGGGAGGTGCTGGAGATACCGCCCGATACCTGTATATCATCACCGCTTTCCAGGGATTCTATGGCCAGATTCTACTTCGGTGACAGCACGGTGAGTAGAAGGCGGATTTTTTTTATCATTTTGTTTAGCAACCATTGTCATAGAGAGGGGATATAGGGAGTATATCTGTGGATTTGAAGTGACGTATGCGGACCATCACCCGCTTAGCCTACTTTTCGATCAGCTGTTGAATGTAAACAAAGTAGAAGTGCATTCGGTAAGCTGATTTAGGATTAGTAGCTTATGTCTGGAAATACAGAACAATGATGTAGTTCAATGTTTATGTTGTCTAGTTAAAGTCTAGATAATAGAACAAAATATGTTTTTTGTATTGTTGTTCAAAGCTAGGCTAGCCTACATAAGCTGAATCTATGGTTTTCCAAGGGTAGGCCTATCATAAAATTTCATCGTGTTAATGATAAAATCTAGGTTTTCCATTTGTTAAATGCGATTAATTGGCAATGTAATAATTGTTTCATTTCCTTCCTTTCGGAAATTATTAAGATTACCGTAATGTTTATTTATAGGCTATTATGATTTTATGTTTTCAACTTAATTTCCCAACCATGATATTCCGGGGGAGGGTGGTGGGGAAGCTTTTGGGGTAAAAAAACATAAAAACAAAAACAAAAGTTTCGATGGTTTTTGGTGCTTATAATTCAAATTTACATTAATTTACATTGGAAATAACTTATTACCTAGCAGCCTAACTATACTAAATTAACCCTAACCTAACCTAGCTTACCTATCCTAACCTAGTTTTCAAGGGTTGGGATGGCAAAGTGCATAGGCTAATGGATGATTGACAATACTTGTATATGCAAATGTCATACATACCGTATACACATATCGTATATTAAAACAATTGACTGCACCAGGATCTGTGAATGTGTTTTCTCTTGCGACTACGGCTTTGTCGTTTCTTACACTTAAAGTCTAGCCTTACCTAACAATTGATATGTTAGAACACACCCATTTAATTTTTGTATATACAGGAAAACAACTGCATACCCGTTAAAAGAGACAATTGCGCATTTGCTATCATTTAACGTTTGAATTATACGTTATATCTCACACACACACATACACACACACACACTTATTTAAAGCGAAGTTAGATAATTGTACCTCAGGAAGCGGGACAATACGAGCCTAAAATGCTCAACTCCTGTAAATACAATTAGGCACACACACACACACACACACACACACACACACACACACACACACACACACACACACACACACACACACACACACACACACACACACACACACACACACACACACACACACACACACACACACACACACACATTTTTAAAGCAAAGTTAGATAATTGTAACTCAAGAAGCGGGACAATACGAGCCTAAAATGCTCAACTCCTGTAAATACAACTAAGTAAATACACACACACACACACACACACACATAACATGACTATTGGGTCAGGGGAAGGTTGTTGCAGAAGTTGTGGGGATTCACCTGTTGTCATAGTGGGGGTGGGGACTGGGGAGGGAGAGGTGGGGAAGGGAGGGGGAAGGAGGGTTGGAGATGAGATATAGGAAGGAGATATGAGGGTGCGAGTGGAAAGGAAAGGGTGGGTGGGGTTGAGTAGTACGGGAGGAGGTGGGGAGGTGGGGGGGGGGGGGGGGGGTGATACGTTCTAGGAAGTCTTATACAGTAATATGTTTTCTATTTATACTTTATACCCCTTGTCTCCTTACTCATTCATCTGTCCAGTTACCGTTCTCTCTCTCTCTCTCTCTCTCTCTCTCTCTCTCTCTCTCTCTCTCTCTCTCTCTCTCTCTCTCTCTCTCTCTCTCTCTCCTCGCTCTCTCTCTCTCTCTCTCTCTCTCTCTCTCTCTCTCTCTCTCTCTCTCTCTCTCTCTCTCTCTCTCTCTCTCTCTCTCTCTCTCTCTCTCTCTCTCTCTCTCTCTCTCTCTCTCTCTCTCTCTCTCTCTCTCTCTCTCTCAACTTCATTCAATATCCTTCAGTGTATTTGCGTAGACTACTTACACCCTATAGTTCATTCATTATAAGTAGATCAGAAATCTTGACCACTTTCTGCAACTACAAAACCACTTGAGTAATTGAGCTAATATTTCTACCATTTGGTAAGAAGCAGAGAGAGAATAGTTGTGAATATATATAGCCGATTTTCTCCAGCCCTTTTTTTTAGTTGTAGAGGTTAAAGGTCACGATTTCTGGCCTATTCCTCAACTTCATTCAGTATCCTTTAGTGTAGCTTATTTGCCTGTTCAGCGTAGACTACTTACACACTATCCTCTTCGCTTCATGTCATTCAGAGTGCATTGTTGTGTGATTGTTGTGGGTTTTGCAGTGGTCTTAAGGGGAGGCAGTTGGTTTTTCGAGTCCTCCTCCTCCCTCATGTTTAGCCCTATTAGTTATGAGATTTCAAGACATTCGCCCCATTAGTTTGATGATTTTAACACCTTGTGTCCCATTTTGTCAATTTTAAGGCGTTTCGTGCCATTTAGGTGTCGACGATTGTATCCTGGCGAGCGATAGCAAGCCTGTAATTTTAGAAGGAATCGGCCTTCGGCCGGAACATTTTTCGACCGAAAAATGTACAAATTTATCTTGAAAGGGGGTCTAGCTTGATGGAGGTCTAGCGAGGAAAAAAAAAAAAAAATAGATGAATAAATTCATTAATTGACCAAAAATCCAGCCACTAGCCCCTTAAGTGGATAATCTGGTAATTGCGCAATATAGAGGGATTAATATGAAGTGAGCTGATGAGGATGGGGAGTGTTAAGGGGAGGTTTTTAGTGTGTTTCCTAGACTTCCATCAAGCTTGAAATTACACCCCCTTGACCCCTTTTCAAGTTAAATTTTTACATTTTTCGGTAGAAAAATTTCCCGGCCGAAGGCCGGTTCCTCTTAAATTACAGGCTCGCTATCGCTCGCCAGGAAAAAATCGACACCTAAATGGGACGAAAGGTCTTAAAAGTGACATAAATGAGGTGAAACTTCTTAAAATCGCCAAACTAATGGGGCAAACATCTTAAAATCTCAAAAGCAATGGGGCTAGACATGAGAGAGAAAGGGGTCCAGAAAAAAGTCCCTCAAGTGGATATCTCCCCTTAAGTGAAGGAGAAGAAGAATAATAGATATATATATATGAAGATAATGGAGGAGTGTTTAAGGGGGAATGGGCGTATGTATTTGCTCATTTATGTATCTTTTTATTATGATTTTAGTTGACTCTCTGGACCTCCATCAACCCCCTAGGACCCCCCCCCCCCTACCCCCCCCCCCCCCCCCCCTCCTTTCAAGATACATTTCCCGGTTATTTTTAAAATTACAGGCTCGCTATCGCTCAACAGGATATAATCGACACCTAAATGGCACAAAAGGTTTATTATTGACAAATGGGGCATAAAGTCTTTAAATCTAAAAACCAATAGGGATAAACACGAGGGAGAAGGGGGCCAGTACAAAACAGCATCATCCCTTAATATAAAGTGAGCTGATGAGGATGGGGAGTATTGGGTGAATAATAATAAGAATAAAATGGATGCAGATAATGGGGGGAGTGTTTAAGGGGAGATTAAACTCACTCGTCAGGAGCAGAAAATCGACACCTGGATGGGAATAAACGTCTTAAAACAGTAGGCTGAATGGTGCCGAATGGATAGAACCCAAAGAGAGAGAGAGAGAAAAAAGAAAATCGAGGTGGGCCCCCTTAACCCTCTGAGTACCAGCGACGTGTGTTGTATTTTAGTCTACCTATATTTAGATGATAGTGTGCAGCTTAGGAAGGATCTGTGGCAGTTAAAAGGGTTGGTTGAGATAGATAGAAGCCATAGTATTGCTAGAGGTTCTTCCTAAGCTGATTATAATCGTCTAATAGTTGCCAGAATATGATTAAAAGGACGTCCCTGATACTGAATGGGTTAACCCCTTCAGCGATAACGTCTTCTTACCTTTGATTCTGGCTACAATTAGATTATTTTATGGAGTTTCAGAAGACCTTATGTTATTCAGAGGGTTTATTGAGATCGTATTTACAGCTTTGAGTACAAAATGTAGATTATAAACTTCAGAAAATCGTCTATTAGTAACCAGGATATAATGAAAATTGCGTTATCGTGCTGAAGGGCTAAATCAGTTTTCGAAGGATAGTTGTTAAGGGGAGACGTCACTGAAAAAAATCACTTTGAAATTGTTTTTCTAGTTGTTAATATTGTAACCCTCTGCCTGCCATTAACTACCGGTATATAGGCTATAACTCGCGCCCTCAATGCAAGTTTAACAATCGGCGTTATATATGCTATAGAATATAGGTCACGTCAATAACAGCTAATAACGTCAATAACGTCATCCCCTTATAAAAATCGTTCTGAGAGACCACGGAAGAGAAAGAGGACAAAACAAACACGTGCAGAGCGCGTAGAGTACGACCAGTACGACAAAAACATAGCCAGAGTACGGAAGGTTATGTGGTACAGTACGTGCATGGAAGACTCGAGTTAACCCTGTCTTTGTTTACACTTTCTTTGTTAACACTCTTTGTTTAACTTAACAGTAAATTGGCAGATGAATTTTAACATTAACAAATGCAATTTAATAAAGATAGGGAAGATGAATACAGTTATAAAATATAAACTAGCTAATATGGAAATAGAAAACTCAGACTGTGACAGACGTTCCTACACTTACCCACCCTATTCAACATCTGACAGACATCACTACAGGACAGAGCAAGCCAAACGTAATAACAGCTGGGACATGACTTATTAGGCCGACTGTACGTGGTGTCCTTAAAGCAGCTGTCGGATTCATCTTGGGTGTTGGGAGGGTACAGGTTTTATAGGCCAAGGGATGTGTCACACGAGCGCTTTTTCCGGCAATTTTCGATGAGCATGTTTTTTTCGTAATATTTTGAAGCTTTTTCACACTGACATCGGAAACTAGATTGAAGGTAGATTATGCTAGGTGCCTGATTTATGATAAGACTTGAATTTTGATGATCCCAGACTACAATTTCCTGTACTAATTGACTGAAAAATCGCTCGTGTGACACCAGCTTAAGCTTTACACTGTCATCTTGCTTGTATACCTTACCCTTCTAGTTTGCTGTAATCTTTGTTTAGATTAATATAGCACTATTTTTTTTTTTTGGAGGGGGGGGGGGGGGGTCAATCTCATAAATATCTATGAGTCTACACTCTACAGTATATACTCTATGTGTATACTCAGGCACATACCCCATAGCTGGGGGTGGCCATCTCGAGACAGAGCCCAAACAGAAACAAAATTTAAAGTTCCTATTTTCAGGGTCCGGGACCGCTTTCGCGTTCCATTGCCCGTTTCTCTGTCTTGTCGGGTAGGAGAATTATACAAGGGGAGGAGGATTCCTAGCCCCCTACTGTATTGTACAGTACATTTTTATGACAGCTTATTTATTATCTGTAACGTTCATTGGGTTGTATTTATAGCGTTCAACCATTGGGTTATATTTATAGCGTTCAACCATTGGGTTATATTTATAGCGTTCAACCATTGGGTTATATTTATAGCGTTCAACCATTGGGTTGTATTTATAGCGTTCAACCATTTCTCCCTTTGAAAGAGAATCCTAGTTTCCGACCAGATGTTGGGTTGTTTACAAGTGAGACATTATCACCGTGTTTACACTTATCATTTAAAGGGAGATTATATTTTAAATTATTAGTATTGTTGTTTGTTTTTATTCATCCATAGACCTCCATCAAGCTAAACAATGTACATCCCACTCCCCCTTCGAGGTAAATTTTTGCATTTTTCAGTAGAAAAATGGCAGGGAAGGTCTTAAAATATCAGAACTAATTGAGGTAAACATGAAGGAAAATGGGGTGTAGACCCCCCCCCCCCCCCCCCCCACACACACACACACACTTACAAGCGAGCCATTTTAACGATGTTTACCGTATCATTTAACTCTTTACACACCACCAGGGAGGACAGTTTGGGTACGTACAGTCACTCAAATAAGTCATGTTTCGGCACCAAATAATATTTTGATCAATGCTTGGTATCTGCAATATCTATACTTGATTTATCCATATCGAGTGAGGTATACAAGCATGTTCCTACACTTCCCACCCTATTTGACATTTGGCAGACATTAATACAGCACAGGGCGAACCAAATGTAATAATAGGTGAGGCATGACTTATTAGCATTACCGGTACCGTAAACTCGCAGACCAAAAAAACAATAATAATAATAATAATAATAATAATAATAATAATAATAATAATAATACAAATAGTAAGAAAATGAATAAATAAATCTCTACACTAACACTAAACATTCTGGAAGTGGGTCTAATATTTGTGACAATCAGACTTATGTTTCACCTGCTATCATTCAGTTCAAACAATTATACAGCTCGCCTTGATAAAGATAGCCTTGGAAGGGACTGGAATTCTTAATAAGGGGCTCCAGTCTTGACGCCATTCTTGACTTGCAGTGTGCAGTGTGACTTGCAGAAGGGTTGGTAGCCTCTGAAGTCCTATTTTAACTAACTAAGGTAGGCTTTTTCCGCGTTTTGTTTTTTTCTATATGAGTGAGGGAGACAAAAGGCAGAACTGCCCGTGGCGATTCATCCCCCCCCCCCTACCCCCCACCCCCCACCACTTCATAGGAAGGGGGAAAGACTGATTCTGGAAGAGAGTTCCAGAGCTCAGCTGTTGAATAGAAGAAACATTGAGAATAACGTTTTACTCTTGGGTTGGAGAGTTGCACAGAGTAGGAGTGGGACTGTGTTGCAAGACGGGTGCTACGTGTTCTACGAAGAGGGTGTGTACGCCTCTTTCCCCCCAAAGGAAGAAAGACTGCTCCAGGTTGCTTTCTAACTCTGGCAGTCTTTTTGGAAAGTTTCCTAAAATCGCTGTACTGTATGGTATTGAAGGAGTTAACGCCCTGAGGAGTATGACGCGTTTTGCCAGTTTATCCTGGCTATTATCAGACGATTTTATACAATTTGGACCAGATATCTAGGGTAATTATAGGGAAATGGCTCGCACCCTTATTTTTCATTTTTGTTTTCCTCCAGATTTTAAGAAATTAGTGTTTTCATGGTTTTAGTTATAATTTCAGCATGGGATACAAGATGGGTTGAGGTCCTCCCCCCCCCCCCCCCCTCCCTCCCCCCCCCCCCCTCCCTCCCCCTCATGAATTATTGAAATCATCATCTATGTTGCCAGCAAGGTGTAAATATCGATTATACTCCATAGGCCTACTCAAGACGTTTGTAAACAGTGAGGGCGTCCGAGGGAGCTCTGGGAGTGATTGGAATTTGCGTGTTTCCATTAATTTCGGGTTTTATAAATGTGATCACAATTATTCTCCCACAGTGGATTATACATGAGTTCAGTATAAGGATTCCATAGACCTGTATTGTCCCAAATAAACTATTTATAATAAGGTGGCGAGCCTTTTCTGATTTGAGTTTTTTTTTTTTTTTTTTTTCTTCAAATCGTCTAATGATAGAATAAACTGTCAATACGCAACATGATCCTCAAAGGGTTAAGGGTAGGTGATGGGGAGGCATTGAACTGACCAGGGCGGGGCGGGGCGGGGTGGGGTGGAGTGGTGGGGTTGGTATGTGTGTGTGTGCTGACCAGGGCGGGGTGGTGGGGTTGTTGTTGTTGTTGTTGTTGTTGTTGTTCTTCCCCAAGCTGCCTGGCCGAACAGCCCCAAGGCCCCGAGCAAAGCCAAGGCCATAGCCGAGCGCCCCCACAGAACCCTTCCTGCGGACCACAATAAAGCCTGGGTGACCGAAGCCACTCCATGGCGGGGAGCTGAGAAGGGTGCGGAAACGCCCGGGAAACCAAAGCCCCACCCAGGGCCCTGTGCCCCTCAGCAATTATGAAGGGAAAGTTGAGGGGCAAAGGAAAAATGTGACGCTTTGGCTTCCAATCTTGGTATATTGGGAGCAGTCCAATCCACGGAAAAGGTACGCCGTCAATTGGAGATCTAGCAAAGAGATAAGACAAAAAGGAACAGTCAGAGTAAGCTATGGGTATGGCAAGAGAGCGCTCAGTTCTCACTATGATTAGACCCAGACCCAATCACCACATGACTAGAACCCAATCCTCTCAGCAACAGCTAGGAAAGGCCCTAGAAAGCCGCCTTTGGCGGGGGGATAGCTCCCCTATTTCAACCCCTTTCGGGGTTGGGGTTGGTATGTGTGCTGACCAGGGTGGGGTGGTAGGGTTGGTATGTGTGTGTGTGTGTGTAATGACCAGAGCAGGGTGGTGGGGTTGGTATATGTGTGTGTGTGTAATGGCGGGTGGGGTTGGTATGTGTGCTGACCAGGGTGGGGCGGGGTGGTGGGGTTGGTACGTGTGCTGACCAGGGCGGGGCGAGGTGGTGGGGTTGGTATATGTGCTGACCAGGGCGGGGCGGGGTAGTGGGGTTGGTATAATAGTGCTGACCAGGGCGGGGGGGGGGGGCCGGGGGTTACGGTGGGGTTGGTATATGTGCTGACCAGGGCGGGGCGGGGTGGTGGGGTTGGTATGTGTATGTGTGTGTATAATGACGTAACCTTGACGAGTGAGTTGAATGAACTTACAGTATACTGGGAGGGAGGGAGTGTAGGGAGTTTGGGGTGTGGTGAGCCTAGGTGCTGAGTTATAGACAGGATAGCCGGTGGGGGAAGCGCCAGTTTATTTCCTGCAACTAAGATAACACATTTGATAAATATGGCCTATCTATCTATCTATCTATCTATCTATCTACTGTATACTCAGGCACATACCCCATTAAAGAAAATAAAGAGAAGGAACGTCAGTGATACAATACGTATGTAGAGAGTTAATCGGATAAGGGGCGATGGTCAGAAATGGATTGTGTAGAGTGTATTGGTGGTCGGCGGGAGAGAGAGAGAGAGAGAGGGAGGGGGGGATGGTTTTGCCGCAGTGGAGGAAACACAGGGAAGAGGTGGAGTTAGTGGAGGGGAGGGTGGATGGTAAAGAAGGAATAGGGAGGAAGGGAAGGGGGACGAAAAGAGAGAGAGAGAGTGTGTGAGAGT
>CM064482.1:53905826-53924844 GCA_032716605.1 Paralithodes platypus | reverse complement strand
GTGAGATAGAGAGAGAGAGAGAAGGGGGGGGGGGGGGGGGAGAGTGAGTGCGTTCTAAAACAAGGCAAAAAATAGTCGCGGAAGGAAGGAGTGTGTGTGTGTGTGTGTGTGTGTGTGTGTGTGTGTGTGTAAGTGATGTATTCCAAACAACCCTTACATACCTTAAACAATATACGTGTAGTGAGTGAGAATGTGATGTTGGTATTAACAAGACGGTATTTTGCGCGATGTTTGTTTTTTTTCTTGTTTTGATGTGTGGTACAATTGGGTGATAGTAGTAGTGAGTAGTAGATAGATGTGTGTGTGTCAGTGTGCTGTAAAGTAGTCGGTAGTAGTAGTAGTAGTAGTAGTAGTAGTAGTGTGTGTGTGTGTGTAGTAGTAGTGTATTTACTCTAGTTGTACTTACTCTAGTTGTATTGCGGGAGTGAGCTTGCTCGTTATTTCCCGCCTCCTATTTGTGTACGGTGGATATGTATCGTTGGAATGGCTGGTGGATGTGTTGATGTAGGTCCAGTGTATTTTTAGCCAATGGCGGACAGTTCGGAAAACGAAGGCTTAGGGTGGATCTGTATGGCTTACCATTCTGCACTTATAGACTGGTACCGTCTCGCCCGAAAGGCTTAGGTAGCCATTACAGCTGTAGGTGAACACATATATGATAGCCCATCGTCAGCCTCGTGTACCATTTTTGCCAAAACCCCAGATGTGGGATCGTCACAACGTTCGTCCACTTATCCAGGCTACCTATGGTTCACAAGGCCTAGGTTCAGCCTGGGCAAGACCAGCGTGGCGGTTGTGTGTTGGTGTGTAATGGAGTGACGGCGAGTACGAGTGTATGGTGGGGGTGGCGAGACATGGGTGAAGGATACTAGGGCGGAGAACGAGGGGGCGAGGTGGCTTCAGAGATAGGAGTCGTTTCGGGCCATGAGTGAGCACCATGCCTCATGTGGAAGGCGAAGATGGGCAGGTGGATGTCTCGTTGTACTCTACGGGCTTCCACATGTCTCCACTCCTTAGACTGGAAACAAGACCTCCACGGGCTTCACTGTTCATTGTAAAGCAGTGATGTTAAGGGAGCTCTCAGGCCTATGCGACCGAGAGGAAGTAGTAAGTTGGAATTATGAAGAAGAGAATAAAAACAGAGAAAAAAACAAAAAAAATGAAAAAAAAAAAAAGTGAACTGAGGCTTTTTAACCACATGAAAGGAGACACAAGCCCAATTGGTCTCCGCCCGGACGGGGATTGAACACGCCCCGACCCCTCGTGTGTGAGACGAGAGCTCTACCTACTAGGCTACGGGCTGTGTGTGTGTGTGTTACTCAGTTACTCAGTTACTGTGTGTGTGTGTGTGTGTGTGTGCGCGCGCGCGTGCGTATGTGAGTTTGGTATTTACAATGGGGTATCGCGTTGTTTTTCAGCAGGACATTACACCATTTTATTTAGCATATGAGAGACCTCTAGTAATCAACTTAATACAATAATTGTCTGATGATGCTAGTCTTACTAAACAAATTGAGAAGGGCTCGCGCGTATCGTTAAAATGTGGGGAAAGGCAGGGTTACCTCAAATGTTCTCTCTCTCTTCTCTCGCTCTCTCTCTCTCTCGCTCTCTCTATCTCTCTATCTCTCTCTTTATCTATATCTATATATATATATATATATATATATATATATATATATATATATATATATATATATATATATATATACAGTATATAATTATATACACACACACACACACAGCGAGAGAAGGGAGTGGGGGGGGGGGGGAAATAGGGACGACTTTGTTCGATTGTTTGTGTTCTGCCTCGCATATTTTTACTGTTAGCTAGTATGGAATGTAGGTTACAGAAGTGATGACCAGATAATAATAACCATAATACGACACATATGAATTTTATATGTTATACATATTTATTGATATATATTTAGTATGTCAATAGGGGGCTGGGGGGGGGGGGGCAGATCGTACTTCCTCTTACATAACAACATCAACAACAACCCCTGCCTCTCTCACTGTAAACATGTTTGGTGAGGAACGTGCCTAAACAAAACTTGCTGGCCTAGTCTGGCTTACGAGGATCTGTGTGTGTGTGTAAGAGAGAGAGAGAGAGAGAGAGAGAGAGAGTGTGTGTGTGTGTGTGTGTGTATGTGTGTGTTATACAGTTTTACACAGATACTCAGACCACACATACAGGATATAATGTTTAGTCTTTGGTTATAAATTATGCATGAACACAAATAGAATAACAGGATATAATGTCTAGTCTTTGGATCTAAACTATACATGATCAAAAATAATATAACAGAATGTGACGTTTAGTCTTTGGATCTAATTATACTTGATCAAAAATTAAAATAACAGGATACAATGTTTAGATAGATAATATAATAACGGGATATAATGTTTAGTCTTTGGATCTAAATTATACACGATCAAAACTATAACAAAATGGCATCTAAACACAGGATTAAGAAGGGTGGTCTCACTTACAACAGGTTCTCTACTTGTGCCCCGCGTTGTTCGTGACCTTGCACACATATCACAGTACAGTACAGTACACCCCTGTATAATTATAGACCTTGAGTACACCGGTGTTTATAAGCTTGGTGGGCACTGATAGTATTGGGGTCACTACTCGCTAACACTCTCTGGGAATGTACACTATCTCTCTCTGGGAATGTGCACTCTCTGGGAATGTACACACATCTCTGGGAATGTACACTCTCTAGGAATGTACACTCTTTCTGGGAATGTACACTCTGGGAATGTACACACATCTCTGGGAATGTACACTCTCTCTAGGAATGTACACTCTTTCTGGGAATGTACACTCTCTCTGGGAATGTACACTCTCTCTAGGAATGTACACTCTTTCTGGGAATGTACACTCTCTCTGGGAATGTACACACTCTCTGGGAATGTACACTCTCTAGGAATGTACACTCTTTCTGGGAATGTACGCACTCTGGGAATGTACACTCTCTCTAGGAATGTACACTCTTTCTGGGAATGTACGCACTCTCTGGGAATGTACACGCTCTCTGGTAATGTACACTCTGGGAATGTACACTCTGGGAATGTACACGCTCTCTGGGAATGTACACTCTGGGAATGTACACTCTCTCTGGGAATGTACGCACTCTCTGGGAATGTACACGCTCTCTGGTAATGTACACTCTGGTAATGTACACTCTGGGAATGTACACGCTCTCTGGGAATGTACACTCTGGGAATGTACACGCTCTCTGGTAATGTACACTCTGGGAATGTACACTCTCTCTGGTAATGTACACTCTGGGAATGTACACGCTCTCTGGTAATGTACACTCTGGGAATATAAACGCTCTCTGGGAATGTACACACTCTCTGGTAATGTACACTCTGGGAATGTACACTGTCTCTGGGAATGTACACACTCTCTGGTAATGTACACTCTGGGAATGTACACTGTCTCTGGGAATGTACACACTCTCTGGTAATGTACACTCTGGGAATGTACACTGTCTCTGGGAATGTACACACTCTCTGGGAATGTACACACTCTCTGTTTTGGGTTTTCCTTGGCGATGACAATACCTTACAACATCCTTACCTCAATTACGAACATTTTGAAACAAAGTTTTGTAAATTACGATAATTAGATAATGCCGAGACATAATACATTCCCATTATTCCCTAAAGTATAAAAACAAATCAGTTGGGTAAGGGATTCAATGTGTGTGAATTTGTGTTTTGTTTTTGTGTGTTCGTTGTTTTGTGTTGTGTTTTGTGTTGTCCCTATTCTGGCTTTGTCTTGAGTCGCCGCCGCCGCCCCCCCCCCCAAAAAAAAATTAGGAAAAGTGGGAATTGGGCCTGAGTAAATAGATAGAATAGATAGATAGAAGGGATTCAATCTTGTGTCAGATGAATTGAAACTGACTATAGACAAGTGGTGTCCGTAGAGTTTATTTTTTATTGAATGACCCTTTCTACACCCCCCTCCCCCCCTCCCTCCCTCCCTTCCCTTATCTTGTAACTGTTTTCGTGGTGTAATGGTTTAGATGCTTATGTTCGGGGTGTGGTGTCCCGAGTTCGAATCCCGGGAGGCCCATATGCTTTCAATAGTTTATTAAAGTGCATTGGGGTTAGTAATTGATGATTAATGTTAAGAACGGGGTGTTACTTAGTTATGTAAGTAGTGGATACAGGAGGCATGCAAATCCCTTTCCCTCAATTTATGACTTAAATGGCTTCAAACTCCGTGTGTCCAGAAATTTTGACTCGAACATACCTTGGTTTAGGTTATTTTAAGACCTGTCACTCTTTCAACTCTGGGGGAGGCGCTCGTCACTGGCAGTTCTTCCTTTTGTCTCCCTCATCCACATTAAAGAAAACAAAACCTGTCAAAAAAATTAAATCTGTAAACAAAATATTGCCCGCCCCCCACCCGCCAAAAAAAAAAAAATATGTCCAAAAAAAATAATAATTATAATCTGTTCAAAATACTCTAGATAATACCATGTGTTTACCAGTGTGTTATGTGTTGATAGAGATTGTGATGTAAACCACCACCTTCACAGATAACACACATGGAGTAATTCTTAATTTTCAGGGTCAAATGACTTAATATTATATGTTTATTAGTTTTATTAATTTGAATCAAAATATGGAGTATCAGAATAAATATACCGTAATATATATATATATATATATATATATATATATATATATATATACTGTATATATATACCGGTATATATATCAGAGAAATTTACCATAAAATAGTATTGAATAAAATCCTTTATTGGTATTGGATGACAAGTAGTGTCACATTCTCTTTGAAATAACATACTTATTTTGTTTAGGCTAAGTGAGAAGGCCTTCCTAAAATTATTTTAAAGATATGTTTGGAATGTAAATTAATAAACTAGAAATACACCATCTCACCAAAGGGTTGATGTGTTTCTCCCTTATACTGACAAATGCCGAGGTATATATATCTAACTATCTATCTATCTATCTATCTATCTATCTATCTATCTATGCCGAGGTGAGTCAGGCATTTATAGTTTATTCCATATAATTAAGCCAACGATCTTGACCACTAACCTTTATAGCTCCAAAACGACTGGAGTAATCCAGCTAATATATCTACCATTTGGGAAGAGTCAGCCAGGGAGTAGGTGTGGATATTTACAGCCCATTTGCTCTAGCCCTTTTTTAGATGCAGAGGTTAGGATTTATGGTTTCTGGCCTAACTATAATGAATGGACTATAGTTATAGGTGTGAGAGAGAGAGAGAGAGAGAGAGAGAGAGAGAGAGAGAGAGAGAGAGAGAGAAAGAAAGGGGGAGCGAGAAATAAAGAAAGAAAAAGAAATAGAAAACAATAAAGACAAAAAAGAGAGAAAGAAAGAAAGAAAGAAAGAAAGAAAGAAAGACAAACAAGAGAGAGAGAGAGAGAGAGATATGATCAATAGTATATACCCAGCTGTAACCCTCTCTGTACCGGCGATGTCTATTTATTTTTATTCTCGCTAAAAGTAGACGATTTTGTACAGCTGATTAACAGCAATTAACAGCAATTAACAGGATTCGAACTACTCACTTAACCAAATTTAGTACCACAGATCCTTCTTAAACTGCACAAAATCGTCTAAGTATAGCTCTGGTCAAATTGAATAGACGTCACGGGTACAGAAGGGGTTAAAGAGTTAATTTGGTGTCACACGAGCGCATTTTCGAGCAATTTTTACGGGCAATTATGGTATGGCAGCTTCAAAACTTACATTTTATCAGACTTCAGTCGCCTAACATAATCTACCTTCAGTCTACTTGCCGATGCCCGTGCGAAAATGTCCCAACATAATACGAGAACAAACTTGCTCATGGAAAATTGACGGAAAAATCGCTCGTGTGATACCGGCTTTAGGCAAGTGACAAATTAAGTATGGGTCCGAGTGATTCACAGAGCTGACCCATATATTAGAACTCTATAAGGTGGCGTAGGGTTCCTTGGTTTGTTTATGTAGTTCATCATGGTGTCACTTTCCTGGGTGTATGGCACAGATAGTCTCTCTCTTTGTATAATACAAATACACTGACGGACTGCCGCGAACAAAGTTAGTTGTACTGAGAGATTATTTGATACATCAGACAGTGATATATATATATATATATATATAGATATAGAGATATTCACCTAACACTCATTATATAACTGGTGATAAACAGTAAACGGAACTTCACTATCTCTCTCTCTCTCTTTATCACATTTATTTTCTCCCCTTCCCATATTCCTCCATCTTTATTATTAGTGTTTCTTTGTCTCCTCTTCCTTCTCTTCTTCTCTTTTCTCTGTATACCCATTTCGTCCCTTGTATTATTCTTCTTTCTTCCTTACTACACCTTACCAGTACCCCTTGACCTTATTTGGCGGAAGGCAGGTCTTTTAAACACTGTCATTGGACTCTCCCGTTTCTCCCCATTAGTTTGGTGATTTTTGACATTTCTATGTGCTTATTCTCTCTCTCTCTCTCTCTCTCTCTCTCTCTCTCTCTCTCTCTCTCTCTCTCTCTCTCTCTCTCTCTCTCTCTCTCTCTCCTTTTGAATAAATATATACATAGATAGATAAACAATTAAGTATATTATGTATGATGTATTTTTAAGAGTCTGGCAAAATATATTATCCTAATAAATGTATTCTCTTTCTCCTACAGGTATGTTTGACAGCTTATGTATGTAACCAGTAAGACCACGGAGATGTAAGTAAGCTTTGATAATTGTGTTGGTGGTGTAATGGTTTAGATGCTATGTTCTGGGTGTGATGTCCCGAGTTGGACATTCCCCATTCTCCAATTGGAAATAGTAGTTAGATCAGAAGATAAGTCTTGTATGACTTCATTACGTTTGTTTTTTAGGGATTGATGGCTGGAGCGTTCTGGAAAACTAATTGAGTAGAGTAAGGTAGAGTCGTCTGCGTATGAATGGAAGGGAGTAGAGGTACAGTTGAGAAGATCCTTTATGAAAATTAGAAAGAGAATAGGAGATAGGACAGAGCCCTGAGGAACACCTGAGTTGATAGGATGAGGAAGTGAGCGATGGCCGTCCACAACCGCAGCTATGGAACGGCCGGAAAGGAAATTAGAGACAAAGGCACAGATGAAGGGATAAAAACCGAAGGAGGGTAGTTTAGAAATTAAAGATTTGTGCCAGACTGTATCGAAGGCCTTCGATATGTCTTGTGCAATAGAAAAGATCTCACCGAAGTCCCGAAAGGAGAATGACCAAGAGCTAGTAAGATATGAAAGAAGATCACCAGTAGAGCGACCCTTAACCCTTAACTGACGGCGCCCGGCTATAGTCGAGTGAAATAAATATGGACTATGTGGCGGGGCCCGGCTATTGTCGAGTGCAATTTTGAGCACATAATGTGCTCTGAGAGAGAGCGGAGCGATGGGAGGAGCTAAGATTACCACCTGACCGTTCGCCGTGGAGCTACTGAGATTTATTGCACCCTCCCCCACCCTCTCTCACTCGCTACACACGTAATAATGTAAGAAAATGACTGTATTTTAGCGATTTTGCCCTTCGGTTGCACGATCGTTGCAAGACAACCAGTGATCGTAGATGGATGGTTCGGGTGTCATTGGAAAGCTCAATTTATGCCCTTTCAGGGATACATACTTGTATTACGCTCTGGGTCTTGTTTATGCATGAAAAAGAGCACGGAAACAACCCCATTTATGGTAAAAAAAAACGCTGGGCGGTACATAGAAATTACCGCCTAGGCCGCTCGTAAGGTGTTAAGGAAGCCATACTGGCGATCTGAGAGCAGATTATGAGAAGAGAAATGCTTAAGAAATTTGGAAGCAAGAATAGTTTCAAAATCTTTAGGGATACAAGAAATGAGAGCAATTGGACGATAGTTGGAAGGTTGAGAGCGGTCACCCTTCTTTGGGACAGGTTGAATGAAAGCAAACTTCCAGCAAGAAGGAAAGACGTTAGAGGAGAGACAGAGATGTAAGAGTTTGCCTAGGCAGGGAGTCAGCACAGTTTTTGAGTACAACAGGAGGAACACCGTACGCCTTCTTAGTGTTAAGCCTAGAGAGGGTGGAAAGTACATCTAAAGATTAGGATATTAGACATAAGTAGGAGAGAGGGGGTGGAGAGGGAGGAATAGTACTGGAATCATCCAAGGTAGAGTTTCTAGCAAAAGTTTGAGCGAAGAGTTCAGCTTTGTCAGAGGAAGAAATTATGGTTGTGCCATCAGAGTGGAATAGGGGAGGAAAAGACGAGGAAGAAAAATTGTTGGAGAGGGTTTTGGCTAGATGCCAGAAAGCTTGGGAGGAGCTACAATTGGATAGTTCAGTGCATTTATTATTGATTGTTGCCTTTAATGCTTCCAAAGCCCAATTTCTTCATCTTACTACCCGTCCGGAACTCCCAGAGGACTATCCCTTACACTTCAACAATAAAAATCAATCCTTCATCTCCCTATTTTCTCGGTGTCTCTTTTTCTTCTGCTCTCACTTGGAAGAACAATATAACCAGTCTTGTTAAGGCAGCCTCCCAGAAGCTGGGTGTGCTCAACCGCCTCAAGAAGTTCTTTACCCCTGCACAGCTTCTGGCTCTGTACAGGGGCACAGTGCGTTCTTGTATTGAGTATTGTTCACATGTGTGGGGAGGATCCTCTCACACCGCATTCCTAGACAAAGTAGAAAGGAAGGCCTGTCGTATCATTAACTCCCGTCCACTCTCTCTCTCTTTGTCGCAATGTTGCATCTCTCTCGCTATTCTATCGCTACTACAATAATTAATATTCCTCAGAGCTTTCCCAGTGTATACCATCTCCTCTACGTAGGGTACGTAGTACCCGTCTTGTAATACAATCCCACCCCTTCTCTGTGCAACTCTCCAACCCAAGAGTGAAATGTTATTCTCAGTCTTTCTTCTATTCAACTGCCGAGCTCTGGAACTCTCTCCCAGAATCAGTCTTTCCCTCTTCCTATGACTTGAATTGCTTCAAACTCTGTGTGTCCGGGCATTCTGGCTCGAACGTCCCTTGATTTTGGCCCAGTCACTCTTTCAACTATGGGGGAGGCACTTGATACAGACAGTTCTGCCTTTTGTCTCCCTCACTCACATAGAAAAACAAAAATCTACTTTATTCTATTTTATTCTAATCTCTCACGTAACCTTGACCATAAGAAGTGTTGACGATATACGCGATAATCAAGGTGCTACTTTGTACTGTTCACACAAGAGGGGAGGTTACTGTGTTGAACCCTGTGTGGGGACGAACGTCTAAGAATCTCAAAACTATGGGGGCTAAACATGAGGGAGAAGGGGGTCCAGAAAAATCAACCCTCCCCTTAGCTGAATCTTGTAGTCACAATACAAGCAGAATAAGGCGACCATTGTGAAGGGGTTAAGGGGGGATGGGTTTATTTATTTGCTCATTTATGGATTTATTTTAGTATTTTATTCGTTGCCTCCCTAGACCTCCATCAAGCTTACAAAAACACCCCAAGATCCCCGTTCAAGTGAAATTTATACATTTTTCGATAGAAAAATGGTTTCTCTTAAATATACAGGCTCGCTATCGCTCGCCAGGAAAAAATAGACACCTAATTGACACGAAAAGTCTAAATATTGCCAAAGAAATGGTGCGAAAGGTCTTAAAATCGTAAAACTAGGTATTTATATTTATATTTTGTCTGAGTGTATGGAACTTCTATTCGTTGTTGCTTACTATCTATCCAGCACAAATTACGCAGTATAAATATTGAATCATAGCATATTATAGGGTAGTCTATAATTATACATCTGTGATATGAGTCAGTGGTTCATCTTCCACACCTTCCCTCTCTATAGCACCTACCCTCTCTATAGCACCTACCCTCTCTATAGCACCTACCCTCTCTATAGCACCTACCCTCTCTATAGCACCTTCCCTCTCTATAGCACCTTCCCTCTCTATAGCACCTACCCTCTCTATAGCACCTTCCCTCTCTATAGCACCTACCCTCTCTATAGCACCTACCCTCTCTATAGCACCTTCCCTCTCTATAGCACCTACCCTCTCTATAGCACCTTCCCTCTCTTATAGCACCTTCCCTCTCTATAGCACCTACCCTCTCTATAGCACCTTCCCTCTCTATAGCACCTACCCTCTCTATAGCACCTTCCCTCTCTATAGCACCTTCCCTCTCTATAGCACCTACCCTCTCTATAGCACCTTCCCTCTCTATAGCACCTACCCTCTCTATAGCACCTTCCCTCTCTATAGCACCTACCCTCTCTATAGCACCTTCCCTCTCTATAGCACCTACCCTCTCTATAGCACCTTCCCTCTCTATAGCACCTTCCCTCTCTATAGCACCTACCCTCTCTATAGCACCTACCCTCTCTATAGCACCTACCCTCTCTATAGCACCTACCCTCTCTATAGCACCTACCCTCTCTATAGCACCTTCCCTCTCTATAGATTGTAGGTTATAGTTGTGTACATTACCTCCTAGTTACCTCTCTCTCTATTATATATATATATATATATATATATATATATATATATATATATATATATATATATATATATATATATATATATATATATATATATATATATATATATATATATATATATTTATTTTCGCGTTCATGTTTCTATCAATTGTGGTGAGTTAGCCAGGGAAATACTATAAGTGTGGAAATAAACAGCCCATTTTTTCTACCCCTTTTTGAGTTACAGAGGATAGGGGTCACGTATTTTGGGACATGGTATAGCTCCCCATGTGTGCGCCTCTTCTTCATCCCCTGCTCCCTTCCTTTCACATAAATTCTTCCCTTTTGATAAGGTTTTCTGGGTCTCTGGGTATTTCTCCTGGACGACCTAGATGTATGTGATTTTGTGTGTGTGTGCGCGGTTTTTTTTCGGGCTCTGTCTCGAGTCAGCCACCCCCCAAAATAATAATAATAATAAATGGGGTATGTGCCAGAGTATATATAGACAGATAGATAGATATATAGATAGATAGATAATATAATTATTACCTTCCCTATCTCTACCTGTTTGCACCTCTTCCCGTCCATTATATTCTTAGATCTTCATTATTATTGTGTTTCATATATTTGCTCCATCCCTACAAAGCTCTCATTCTTAGCTGTTTCATAATTTGTTCTTGTTCAATCTGGCCTCATCCCTTGGTCACTCCCTCCTCTTCTCCCTTCCTTGGCAGCTAACACCACCACCACCACCCCCACAACACACACACCTCAGACACGGTGCCTCAGGCCGTCGACATGCAGAGTTGCCAATTTAGCTACTTTCCCGCTAGATCTACAGGTATTTACTTCGATCTAGAGGCAAATGTTTACATCTAACGACATAATTCTAGCGATATTCTGTAGATTTAAGCCATTGTAGATAGATATGGTAGAGATTGTGGCATTACTCTAGAACGATTTTCGGCCTTTATTCACTAGCTAGCGGACTTGATTAGGTAACCCTGTTCACTTGTTCATCTTCAGTCAGTCCCCGTGAGTCAGTGCGTCAACCCACACCGTTTTAGTGCTCAGCTACACTCTCGTCTAACCACGTTCATCTCGGCTATCCCACAAGCATCATGTCGGTTCAATGGGTCTGGAAGTTGGCCGTAGTCAGTTTGAAATACGGAAATATATGATGGTGTTGAAGGAGAAAGAAAACACACGCGGGAATTTCACAGAGAAATGTTTACCCTTGCTAAAACCACGTATGGTTGGCCAAATAAGTTACCTTGCCTTGTGTTACCTTCGCCACACTTCTAGCGGCACCGAGGAGCGCGCCGCCCCTCGTTTTGGATGGTGATCTCGTGTCTCCGCTGTCATTACGTTTTGCTCGTTGTACTGTATTAATATCTGTCAGATGTTGAATAGGGTGTGTAAAGATGGGAACATGTTGGTATATCTCACTCGAAACGATGAACTGTTTGATTGTTGGCTGGTATAGGGCCTAGCCTAGTCCGTTGATTCTAGGTTGGGCAGAAATCGTAACCCCTAACCTCTCATACCTCAAAAAGGACTAGAGTAATCGAGATAATATTTCTGCCATATAGAAAAACTTGGCTAGGGAATAAGTGTGGAATTCGACAGCTCATTTGCTCTAGCCCGTCTTGAGTAACAGAGGTTAGAGGTTACGATTAAAACTTGGCTAGGGAATATGGGTATAAATTGACAGCTCATTTGCTCCAGCCCTTTTTGAGTTACAGAGGTTTCGATGTTACGATGGTTGTCAAACGAAAGCCTTGTCCCTTATTTTTAGTCTATTATAAAATTATGGCTTGTAGTTCAAATTATGTCTTTGGAAGTGATAACATAGCCAAAACAATAGTAGGCCTATTTGGTGTTAATGTTCTTGCATTTTCTCTCATATTCATTCAGGTTTTCAAACAAAGTTCCCTCGGTTTGACACCCTGCCTAGAATAAACGGAGTATAGTAGAACACGTGGGCCAGCCTAACCTAACCTCTCATAGCTAAACAAATGACTAGAGTAGGCCTAATCGAGATAATATTTCTACCAATTTTACCAAATAGGAAGACTTGGCTAGGGATTATATGTATCATATGACAGCTCATTTGCTCTAGCCATTTTTGAGTTACAGAGGTTAGGCTAGAGGTTACAATTTCTGCCCAATCTAGAATGAACAGACTACAGTAGAACACGTGGGCCAGCCAGTGACAGTGACGTAACCAGAAAGTACCTCGCAACTCTAGCTATGTTGTAACTTGATACACCTTACAAGGCTAGGCGTATCACTTGAGTAAACACCCAAGATATTTTGCTTAGTAGGGTAGGCTATACACAATAATAATGTTATATTATTATTTATATCTATCTATATATTCTGGCACACACCCCATATTGTTATTATTTATTTATTTTGTATATTTTGTTATATTTATTTATTTATGTATTTATTTTATTTGTTTATTTTTGTTTGGGGGGGACTCGAGACAGAGCCCGAACAGGGACAACACAACAAAACAAAACACAAAATCACACACATTTAGGTCGTCCAGAGGAAATACCCTACTTATATTAATTCCGGACTGTCCAACTAATTATATTAATGATATTACGTGCATGTATTTCTCCCTTCAATGATTTATTATCCTTAAGGGGGGTGACCTGCTTTTTTCTCTTCTTTTCTCTTTCTCTGGCTTGTATCCATTCGGCCCCTGTTTTAAGACGTTTATCCCCATCTAGGTGTTGAATTCTTCCTGGCGAGCGATAGCGAGTCAGCATTGTATGGAGAAATCCGGCTTTGCCGGAGACATTTTGCTATCGAAAAATATACAAATTTAGCCTGCTGTCAAATTTGTGTTTTTAAGTATCCTGGTTCGCTACCGCTCGCCAGGACAAAATCGTCACCTAGATGGGGATAAACTTCTTAAAACAGTAAGCTGAATGG
Source organism: Paralithodes platypus (assembly GCA_032716605.1). Taxonomy (NCBI): domain Eukaryota; kingdom Metazoa; phylum Arthropoda; class Malacostraca; order Decapoda; family Lithodidae; genus Paralithodes; species Paralithodes platypus. Next base: position 53,911,409 of record CM064482.1, on the reverse strand, counting down.
GGCCGAAGGGATACAAGCCAGAGAAAGAGAGAAAAAGGTGACCCCCCCCCCCCCCTTAAAAGGGTTGAGGTTAGTGATGTGGGGTGTAGTTGTTGCTGGGTGGGTATTTATAAAGCCGGTATCACACAAGCGTATTTTCCCTCAACACTGGTCTGGCAGCTTATGAGGTCAACATTTAAAATATTTCGGTCACCTAATTTCATCCATCATCAGTCTAGTTTCCAATACCAGTGTAAAATATTCCAGAAATGTTGCCAGAAATATGTTGATCATCGAATGTTGACTATAAAAGCTCTCGTGTGATACCGGCTCGACACATACCAGGCCCTATTTGTCACTCAATACTCTGTCATCTTTTAAAGGGCCCACTTAGCACACACACACACACACACACACACACACACACACACACACACACACACACACACACACACACACACACACACACACACACACCTACCTACATACGCACACAGTGTCTCTCTCTGTCTCTCTCTATCTCTGTCTCCCTCTCTCTCTATCTATCTATCTCTCTCACACACACACACACACACACACACACACACACACACACACACACACCTACCTACACCTACCTACATACGCACACAGTGTCTCTCTCTGTCTCGCTCTCCCTCTCGCTCTCCCTCTATCTATCTCTCTCACACACACACACACATATATATTAGTGGTGTAGGTGTGCCATTGCATAAGTATGTATGAGTCTGTGTTTTTATGTACCTGTATATATAAACATTGGGGAGTTTACCGGGGCCTTTCTAGGATTGTCTTCGTGGTGCAATGCATAAGTGTGTTGATTTTCGGTGTGAGCGTCCTGAGTTCGAATCCCCGGACTGCATGTTAATTTCATTAATCGAGTTTAGGAGTAAAGTTGGTTAGTGGAGAGAGCATAATAATTATAAGCAATGTGATATCTCTCTCTCTCTCTCTCTCTCTCTCTCTCTCTCTCTCTCTATGTGTGTTTGTGTCTATATATAAACATTGGAGAGTTTACCGTTACCTTTCTAGGCTAGGCAATGTGAAAGTTGATTGGGGTAACAGTTTATACTATACACAGTTGTTTAATCCGTATATATAGAGTGTTTTATGTTATGTCGTCTTCGCGAGCCGTGGCATAGTCAGTAGAGTGTTGGCTGCTGATCAAAGGGTTGGTGGATCTAGTCCGCGCTGTCAAAATGTTATTGGTAGAGGTCAAGCCCAGGCAACTTGACGTAGACAAACAAATCTTCGTTCGTAGGTTTGATTAGTTTTGAATATTTTATTGCATCCCTTGATAAACAGAGGTGGGGCAGGAGGCTATGAATCCTCCTCCCCTTGTATAATTCTCCTACTCGACGAGACAGAGAAACGGGCGAGGGAACTCGAAAGTGGTCCCGGACCCTGAGAATAGGAACTTTAAGTGTTTTTAGAGAAACAGGCGAGGGAACGCGAAAGTGGTCCCGGACCCTGAGAATAGGAACTTTAAGTGTTTTTTTCTGTTCGGGCTCTGTCTTGTGTCGGCCATCTCCAGCAATGGGTTATGTGTCTGAGTACACTGTATACAAATATACATACAGTACATACTCTTGATAAATAGGTTTGATTAGTTACCGTACATTAGATAGATTAAATCAGGTTAGGTTTTATCATAGTTAAATTTAAGTAAAATATATTACCGTCACACATGCATGAATTATTCGCCATTATCGATAAATACACTATTATTGGTGTGTGTGTGTGTGTGTGTGTGTGTGTGTGTTCATGTATTAAGCAGTAGCCTATGATATGTGTTTGCAGATGTGATTCCCAAATATTCGCAATTGACCACTTGCGAGTTTCAGGCTATAAGGAAGTTGGAGCCGTGAACATTGATATTAAAGAGAAATGCAATAATAATGTGGGTGTCTGATGGATGACTAGTATGAATCATTTTGGTGTTGCGTCTTCATTAATGTATTATGACTGTATTTTAGGTGATAATTCTGCTAAATATTGATGGCCACAGCTCCAACTTCTTTATAGACCTAGGAAGCGTAATGACGTTTAAGGGGAGACGGGTCGCTTTTCTGGACCCCCTTCTCCATGGGTTTGGGAACTTTCCTCGTGCGTTGTTGGGTTAGAACGTTTGTAGGTCAGAGGCTCTATTAAACTGGCACTGTCTGTCCTGTTTGTCACTATACCCAGGTCACCCCACCAGCCGCCCGGGGCACCAGGTACACACCTTCATACCTTTAAGGGCAGATCTCCACTTGAGGGATTTTTTTCTTGACCCCTTTCTCCCTCATGCTTAGCCCCATTGCTTTTGATATTATAAAACGTTTCCCCATTAGTTTAGCGATTTTAAGAACTTTCACCCCATATTAAGACCTTTCGTGCAATTCAGGTGTCGATTTTATCCTGGCGAGCGATAGCGAGCCTGTAATTTAAGAGGAACTGGCTTTCAGCCGGGAAATTTTTCACCGAAAAATGTACAAATTTATCTTGAAAGGGGGTCTAGGGGGTGTAATTTTAAGATTGATGGAATTCTAGGGAACGAACTAAATACCTGCCCTTAACCCCTTCTATACCGGTCCGTCCTATTATGTTTATTCTGGCTACTAGATTGTATTCAGTTTAAAAAGAGCCTCTAGCAATCATCAGGCTTCCAACTATCTCACTTAACCCTATTAAGTTAAAAGAGCCTCTAGCAATCATCAGGCTTGGAACTATCTCACTTAACCCTATTAAGTTAAAAGAGCCTCTAGCAATCATCAGGCTTCCAACTATCTCACTTAACCCTATTAAGTTAAAAGAGCCTCTAGCAATCATCAGGCTTGGAACTATCTCACTTAACCCTATTAAGTTAAAAGAGCCTCTAGCAATCATCAGGCTTCCAACTATCTCACTTAACCCTATTAAGTTAAAAGAGCCTCTAGCAATCATCAGGCTTGGAACTATCTCACTTAACCCTATTAAGTTAAAAGAGCCTCTAGCAATCATCAGGCTTCCAACTATCTTATTTAACCCTATTTATTTCCACAGATTGTCCTTAAACTGCAAACAATCGTCAAAATATTGCTAAAATATAATTAAAAACATGTCGTCGGTACAGAGGGCATTAACATTATGTGGACAACATTTTAGTGGAGACACACAAGTGCTTGGTTTCTGTCCGAGAATCTGTCGGCAAGTTTTTCTAACAATATTTTTGACCTACTTCGATTTGGTATTAGTTGATTGAAGATGAACTATAGTTGGTTTTATTTCAACTGACGGTAAATTGAATCCCTTGGCAGCTAATTTATCGATATTTAATGGAAACATTTGAAACTACTATGTCTCTGCATCATATTAAGACCAAGTTTGTATAATTAGAACCATACTTCCCTACAAAATCTTCAAAATATCTGAAAAATCTTGATGGTAACTTTGCAATTTACCGTCAGTTGAAAAGAAACAGACTTTAGTTCATATTGTAAGCATTAAATATAAAACTTTCATGGATACATTTAATACGATTACTTTGCTAGGCCTATTGATATTTGTTTATAGTGAGAGAGAGAGAGAGATAGGCCTACTGTACTATGCATCAAAGAGGGATAATCGAATGTGGTCAGTAGAGCGTCGGCTGCTGATCAAAGGGTCGGTGGATCAAATCCTCTCGTGTCAAAATGTTATTGGTAGATGTCAAGCCCGGGCAACTTGACTTAGCGATTCGTGACTAATGCCTAATGTTCATGGCCACCCCTTCTCGGGAATTAAAGCGTCTGTAAAAAAAAAAAAAAAAAAAATTATCAGAGAGAGAGAGAGAGAGAGAGAGAGAGAGAGAGAGGGGGGGGGGGGAAAGGATGGTGTGTCCCCTTTCTCCGCCACTTTAACCTTAACCTGTTTCACTTCGTCATTCCTTCCTTCCCTCTCCCCCTCTTTGGTAAGAGATATTCTCGGCTTGTCTACCTTCCCTAACATTCCATCCCCCTTCTCTCTCTCTCTCTCTCTCTCTCTCTCTCTCTCTCTATCTCTCTCTCTCTCTCTCTCTCTCTCTCTCTCTCTCTCTCTCTCTCTCTCTCTCTCTCTCTCTCTCTCTCTCTCTCTCTCTCTCTCTCTCTCTCTCTCTCTCTCTCTCTCTCTCTCTCTCTCTCTCTCCTTGGTAAGCTCTATTCTCAGCTTGTCTATCTCCCCTTACATTCCATCTCCCTTTCAACCTTGCCATCCCTTCGCCTCTGTTCATTGTTTTGTCCTTTCTTTGGCATCTCGTTTACTTCCTTCCCATCTTCTTCTTCTGTTCCCAATCTGTTAATATCCTTTGTGTGTTTCCTTCCTGTTCTCTTCCGTTCCTCCCCTTCCTTCTCTTCCTTCATCTTCTTTCTTAACATACTAGGGTGAGTTTCCCTTCGCAGCGCCTGATACCGAACGCATATTGTGGGAATGAGTGTTGTTTAGAGAGATTAGATGGATTAGCAGGTTCTTTCGTCCATTAACGGTGCTACGAAGGGAAGGAATTGTTTAATAATACGAGTGTAGATTCTTAACCCCCTTTCAACCTTGCCCTCCCTTCCCCCAATCCCTCGCCTTGTTTGTCTGGCCTTGTTGGACAGCAACTTTCTCTTCGCGGGGGGGGGGGGGGGGGGGAGGAGGTTTCCTTTCCCTATGGGTTCTTCTTTCTCTTTCTATCGTTATTCTGTTAGTACCTATTTTGTTTTTGTGTCCTTCGTTTGTCTTTACTTTCTTTCGGATCTCTCATTCTTAGATTTTGTGCAGTTTAAGAAGGAGCTGAGGTAGTTAAAAAGGGTTGTGTGAGATAGTTCGAAGCCTGTTAATTGCTTGAGGCTCTTTTTTATATTGAATACAATCGTCTAATAGTAGCCAGAATATATTGAAAAGACGTCACCGGTACAGAAGGGATTAACGCCCTCTTCTTGTGTCTGTTACGCTACTCTTCACATATATAACTCACTTTATATTGTAGGCTACGGTAATATTATTAAGGGAGGGATGATTACATTTTGGGTCCATTTTTTTTCATTTATGTACTACCGGTATTTTGTTTTAGTTTCCTCCCTAGACCTCCATCAAACTTAAAGTAACAACCCCAGGACCCGTCTTCAAGATAATATAATTATATTTGTAAATTTTTCGGTAGAAGCATTTCCTGGCCGAAGGCCGCTTCCTCCTAAATTACAGACTTGCTATTGCTCGCCAGGAAAAAGGCGACACCTAAATTACACGAAAAGTCGTAATATTGTCAACTATATGGGGCGAAAGGTCTTAAAATCGCCAAACTAATGGGCCGAACGACTTATAATCTGAAAACTAATAAGGGCTAAGCATGAGGAAGGAGGACCATAAAAACGGCCCATCTCCCGTTTAACCTTCCTCTTTAACTCTTCCCTACGTCAGCAACAAACAGATAGTGTAGGCCACACTCAACAGCATTCAACTATATATATATGTATACTCACTCAACCCCACAATTTGCCGGAGGATAACAGGTTTTTCACAATACGTAGACGGAGGTCTTTAAAAAAAAATATATATATATATATATGTAGTGTAAACTCAGCAGCATTCCACTAGATTACACATACTAATACTCTCTCTCTCTCT